>CM072512.1:10964811-10984811 GCA_036898135.1 Oncomelania hupensis
TAACCCAAACCCTAACCCTAACCCTAATCCTTACTAAGACTACGACAGCACTGTGCGCATGCGCCGAATTTTGTAACGCGTCGATCAATCAGAATGCTCCCAGTCGCTCCCAGCCCAGCTAAGATACTAGGAACTGTGGCGATGTCACACCGGGGCTGAATCGACCATGGTTGACGTGTACTACCAATATTGAGCGAAATATGACCTAATTCTGTTAAAATTTCTTACTACTTTAGCCAGGGTCAAGGTGTCGGATGACGGCTAGCTAAGTCGAGCATTACACTCACCAGAAAAACGACCATTCGGCCTTTGAAGATCATCAAAAAGTGCTCCGGTTCTCTCCCCTGCACGACTCGAACCTGCACACACAACAACAAACATGACTGTGTTCTATCACTGAAACAAAACTGCATGTTTGGTTGCTCATATTTGAAACTGTGTACCGTGTTGAGTGATGGGCCTTGGACATTGATGTCCGAGTTGATGACATTGATGTTGTTTTCATTCCAAAGGCTCTGGAGGTGGTGTCAATTAAGCCTCTGTACAAAGCTGTTCAAGTTCTTGTTCCTCTCCGGTAAATCCATCAAATCAAAGTCATCCGCAAAACGGAGGTTGGAGATTGCTCTATTATCTACCTGCTGTGCTGACTGTACCTTCATGATCTGCAAGGGCATTTGGCATGATGCGCTCCAGAAAGATGTTGAAGAGTGTTGGAGAGAGTAGACATCCTTGACGCACGCCGATTGTTGTTCTGAACAGGTTCCCAACGGCGCTATTGTGGAGGACAGCACTTGTAGCCATGCTATACAGGCTTTGGATTACTTCAATATTGTTGGAGCGAATTATTACTTGGTATGTTAGACGCTAATCCATAATTCTACTATCTGTCAGCATGTTTTTAAAAAAAACATAACTTTTGTCATCTCAAAATAAAATAAAATCATTCTGAAGTCTGATATAAGAACCAATCAAATTGAAGTCTTCTTTTAAAAAGTTACTAATCAATTTAAAGTCTAAAAATTAAAAAATTAAAAACAATCAATTCAAAGTCTATATATAAGACCCAATCATTGGAAAGTCTAAAAATAGGAAACCAATCATTTTGAGAAGTCTAAAAATAAGATCCAATCATGTTGAAGTCTAAAAATAACTACCTGCACGGCTGCACCATTGAGGTCATTGTCGTCCATTCTTTGAGTAAAGATGGCGGACGCTGCTTTTTCTTTTATTGTGCTTCTTGCTCCTTGCCAGAAGTAGAGTATGTAATGCTCAGCTTTGCTGGTTCCTCTGGTGTAAGTGTAGAGAACGATGTTACAATCTCCAGTGTAGAAGATGCCGTTCATATCCTTGGGCTGAATCACCAAGTCTCCATTCTCTACACGCCAAACCTGACAAAAGGTTTTAAAAGACATAGTTTGAAGTAAACGGACACAACATAACTGAATATCAAGGAGATGCTGTAGGCGTGGTTCTGTATCATCCAAATGTTAACAGAAGTTGTAAAAGTTATTGCTGAATCCTCTGTGGGTAGACTTTATAACACTGACTATAATCTTGTTTTTAAATAGTTAGAATGTTTTTAAAATTTAATAATAATTGTCTAAAATCACCTATATGTGTGAACATTCAAAACGAAAGATTGATTGAAAGCTTTAAAAAAGACAGGTAAGCATGTGTATTATTTTCAATCATTGATTAAGAGTCTTTAGTGAGTCTGCCAGCGAATGCGTGTGGGCGCTTTAACCTTAATTACTTAAAGGCATTGTTTTTTTTTTTTATAAAAGATAATAATAATAATAATAATAATAATAATAATAATAATAATAATAATAATAATAATAATAATAATATTATTATTATTATTATTATTATTATTATTATCATTATTATCATTATTATTATTATTATTATTATTATTAATTTTATTATTATTATTATTATTATTATTATTATTATTATTATTATTATTATTATTATTATTAAACATTGTGAATTTAAACCATAAAAAATAATCGAATAAAATAATACAATAAATTATTTTTGTTTACTTTGAATTATTGCACTGTATATATCTTCCCCAATTAACCTAATAATATAATTAATTAATCAATCAAATTTAAATTTGACTTGAAGACAAATGGCACACCTGCACTTTTCCAGAACCATCATCAGGGAGGTTTTGTTCTGTCTTGTTTTGGGTCTTGTTGTTGTGTAGGGATGACGTGTTGAACTTTTCATTGGCTACCTCTGACGACAAGCATTGAACACACAAATTTATATTGTTACAAGTCTGAAAGCTCTGAAACGGTGTACACACATCCACAAAAACACACAGTAACATTCAGAAATCCAATTCAAAGGAAACAAAATGAGGATATTTACACAGAGACATGCACGAATAACAATAGAAACAGATGAGTTCCTAGACCCGACTTAGGGATGTACAGTGAAAGAAATAGGAGGTGAGTTCTAGATAGCTGATGCTCGATGGCAGAAAGACCTTTGTCCAAATTTTGTTGTTGTTGTTGTTGTATCAATTTTTATTCATCAGATACAAATGTCCAAATGATTTCTAGACGCTTTTTGAATACAAAGTACTTTTTTATAGCTGGATTTGAGAGAAACCAAAAAAAGGCTTGTAGATCTGAGGATATTATATATATTATATTGTACAAGTGACATTTTCAAGTTTGTGGAATCTCCCAAGTTCTGAATCTATCCGAGCATAGCTGTTGTGTTCTCTAAGTAAAATACCGCTTTACAGCTTTTCTCCCTTTTCTCCATTGAACTAACTTTGTACCATACATTCATACGTTTCTTGCAAGTCTCGTGATGATTTATTATCCTTTTGCGACCTCATTTATCTTGGAACCTGTGACTTACTGGCGATTTTTTCCATTTTGTGGACTCTGCCCAGCCCTATCTGTTCCTCCTTGTCTGTCCAATGAGTGAAATACTGCTTGAAAAGAGGGGTCTCTCCTCCCTCCACCACTTGGGTCACTGGCGTCCAATCAGCGTAGCCCCTGATGGTCAAGAACTCCTGCCAACACACACACACAATACTGGGAAAACACTTAAAAAGGATGAAAGAGATATCAAACCCAGCAGATTAAATGTCCCCATTTCGAGGGTTTCGTTTACTTTTGGCAAAAGGGGGTTTACCCTACAATTAGCAAAGTTATTAAAGTAATTAATGCAACAGTGTTTTTTTTGCTCAAACTAACCGATAAAGTTTGAATTTCCCATTTCGGTTCTGACAGGGAGTTATTTCCCCTGTTTTAACGGTACGGCCGTGTGACCTTTGACCTTATTTCTGAGTGAGCCACCCGGATTGAAGTGTGCGTTTTTGGTGTCTGTTGTAGGGTACGCTCTATTTTATCAACTTAAAACAAAAAACCTTACGAGCACTTTTTTTTACGGGTTCCCTCTCTTACCGGCTTTGGTAGTTGCTATTTTTAGCCCCAGAATGTTGGCTGGCTAGCCAACGGCTGTTGCTATTAATAGGCACACAAACTACGGAATGTATTCATAAAAAAAATAATAACTATACTTTAGAAAAAAACGGAAACGTCACCAGAGCATCAGACCATGCAAAGACCCTCCTGCAAGGCACAGTGCAAGGAGACAGAAGAAGAGGGAGACCGAAAAAGAGATGAGAGGACAGCATTCGATGATGGACTGGCTTGACACTGAGCGAAGCCACGAGGGTTGCTGAGGACGGAGAAAGATGGAGTACGCTGGTTAAACGATCATCTGTGGTGCCCCAACGACTTTCGAGTTACGGAATAGGATAGGATGGTAACTTTTATTTGCTTGTTGAAAGCTTTTTTTTTCAATGGGGACAACTATCACTGTGAATGTTAAAAGGATCTGTGGAGGGAATGTGCTCAAAGTGAGTCCCTTTAAAATATTCTCTCTTCATGCATTTCGCTGAAGCGCTTCGTCTCCCCCGTTGGGGTGCCGGGGGTTTCAGTATAAATAGTATCCCCACTTTCTGGAAATTAAGTGCTTTAAATTCCCACTGTCGCTGTCTTTCTCATTTGCTCTTTCTCATTCCTGTTCTGTTCTATCAATCTGCTATACTATCTTCTTCTTCGCTAGACCAGTCATCTATCTTTTTTCTTGAAAACTCTTCCGGGGCAAGACTCCTTATTTGTGTATGAGGTCTGTTGGATCAGCTTGGGAATATTGGACGCTTTCTGCCAGGTGGTCACTCGGGCTTCCTATGATGTTATTATTTAGCAATGTAGGTATTTTATATGTATGTGTTTTGTTTATAACTTATATTGATGTTTGTATTCTATTTTGTTTTTGTAAACGGGGGTTCGATAAATTAGAGTACAGCCTCAGCGTCCTTTGCGTGGGATGTCGTTATTGTAAAGTGACTGGCTGGTGGAGAGCTTTCAGTTTTACCACTAGGGTTGTTTCGGCAGATCTTTTATGCGGATCAGGGGTTGTCCGGTCCTGATTTGGCTCGGAAGAGTCCGCTGGACCTAAAGCAATAATCATGTAATGTAATGTTATGCATGAAGCGCTTCGTCAACAGCTACAAGCCAACCTAGGTGTAAACTCCAATTTGACAAACATGGTATATAGCACTGTAAAGGGAATAGTGTTCATGGAATGGACATTGAAGTTTATAACGTCTACGCCCACCACTGGCGATATGGCGAGTATGTAGCCTATGTGTTGGCGTGCATGTGTGTGAATGCGTTTGTAATGTTTATGTGTGTATTAGTGGGTGCGTACATGTGCGCGTATGTGTGAGTGTGAGTTTGTGTTAGGTATGTGTTTGTGTAATTGTGTTTGTGTGTGCGTACATGTTTGTGTACACACACACGCACACACACACACACACACACACACATACATACAAACACAATCACATACCTAAATATATAGCGAGAAATTGTGTGTATCTATGCGCCTGTGTTTATGTTCGCGCACGTGTTTGTATGTATTTCTATGCAAAGACCTAACGAACAGATTTCGCAAAGAACTCGACCAAAAACTTGATAACGCCATGCTGTGAAGGAAACAACATTTTCAACTTCTGCAGCGCCGGCAACTATGGAGCAGATGCACTATATACAAAATAATGATGTCCTGAAATGCGGGCGCACGTCGCTCCCCTAATTAAGAAGTAATTTGCCAAATGAACCCAATCAAAACCAGCGACGTACAACGAGTGTATCCGCATAGACTCCGTAGTCTGCGTAGTTACAGCTCTGCGCGAATTCTTTTACAGTCTGCTCCTTCCAAGTATTAATGCTTTGAAAGATACCTTTTCAAAAAAAAGATGTAGGGAGGAGAGCAAGAAGATGGGGGGAGGGGAAGGGGGGGGGAGAACGTTCCCATCACCATCACCACCATCACCACCCATTTGTAGCCCCGGCATGGCTCAGTTCGTAGCGCTGTGACAGCAGAAATATTGACGACAAACATGTGGGAAATTAGCTTAGCGAAACAGAGATACCATCGAATGGAACTGGACATTAATACAACAGTTAGCTAACAAGCAGCACACACATGGCAAATTAACTTCCTTGAAACAGGCACACCGCCGATAGCTACCGATACCATCAACAGACTTAGCGACCAAGAATGTTAAATAGCATACTTTAGTCAAAAACTAACCATAGCGTTGTCTTCGATTAACTAACTTACTGCACCATGAGACACTAAGTAGCTCACTCCAGCCAAAAAGTTACCAAGATGATGTCACCCGTATTGGGCAGACACCGCTTATCGTTATTGCATCTGTTCTTCACTCTATCCCTGATACTCCACTTGAAAAGTGATTATGCGTGCCCAGTGACAAGAGAGAAGGGGAGGAACTATTCAAATTAGAACCATAATTCTGTAGATGCGAGATTAACGAAAACGAGAGCTAAAAACGATTGGTCAGAAGACTATTGGGAACTTTTGCATACCTTTGGGGACCAAATCTCAACTGATCAGTCGCAAAAGAACTGCTCAGCTGTGTGGGTCTACCAAAAGGAACAAACTGCAGTGTTCGTCTATCTCCATCTCATCAAGAGGGTGCTAGAGACGTAAAAGACGATTTCACGAGTCCCAGAGTCTACAAGTAAGATAACACTAATAGTTTTGATATGTGTATGTTTATTGTATATTGATTGCCATGTATAAATAATATGTTCTTGATATATAGTTACAGAAACAGATTATTGTTTCTGAGACAGTATGCATGTGGTTTGATGTATTTTAGCCGTAAGATTCGAATTGAATTGTGCATATGGGAACCCTGCAGGTGTCTGATGCTATGGACACTTTGCAGAGGAGACCGCACACTTATAGCTAACGAGAATACTGTAGCCAGAGCTCCGACTTTTACAGGTCGGACCTGGGATCACGTTTGTGGAGACGAACGCCTGACCGTCGCTCCCGTGGAACCAAGGAGAACTACCACGATTCTACCTGACCACGTCCAAACCCCGCAGCTTCAAGAGCGACCCGACTTACCTTAGCTAAGTCCCCCACAAGAACTGAGTCATACCCTCGAGAAACTAGAACCTTTGAAACTTACGAACAGTGAAAATCGTAACCGCAGGTAGCAAATGACGAAAGAAACCTGTTAAAACATTTTCCCAGCACTTGGAACTATATTACTTATTAATTTACCGATTAATGCAGAAATGTTAAAGTTTGTGTTGAATATATAAAAAGTGAAATTACATACATACGACTGGTGTCATTCTATTTGTATTGTTGTGTAGTTATTAGTTTTCTTCTCTTGAGACATAATAATCTAGTCTTTTGATTAGTCATCACCGGTTCTCAAGTTGAGCCAAATGATACTAAAATTCCCGAGAACAAATATAAATTTTATGTGACCAAAGTACCGTGATCTGTCTCTCACACCACTTTAGGACTTCTGGTAAAAGAACGATCGATAGTGGTAGCGCATCGCCCATCTATCAATAAGTCTTACCCCCTAGTAAGATAAACGTATCTTCCCCATAATATCATCACGTATGGGGGCTCGTCCGGGATAATAAATTTTTGTATCTATATCTTGAGTAACCTAAGATAATAACGAATAGAAAACATTATCTCACTTAGGATTCGTAACAGTGGTCTAGTACAAAATCCGAGAGTTGACTCAGTTACATTGGGAAAACCTTTTTTCTTGATTTTTTGAATTGCATGATTGAATTGATTGTTGTATGCACATGTATGTATTGATTGATGTAAGATAATTGTGTCTTATGCATTGATTGAAAATTGTTGTGGATTGCTGGTAACATCTCACATAGGGATATTGATTGTACTTGTGTTAATCTAGATTGACTAATAGTATTTAGGTTATCTTGCTTTTGGACTCTGGAAATCTAGAAATCTATCATGGCCGACTTCATAAAAGTACGCCGAGAATTAAGAGAAGAGGGGATAGCACTAGGTCTGGCAGGGCAAGATTTAATCACGTATGTAACCTCAGAATGGGATAAATTGGAAAAAACCAGAGCAGAGGAAAGAATCTGTGCAGAAAAAGCTAGAGCTGAAGAAAGAATCTGTGCGGAAAAAGCTAGAGCTGAAGAAAGAATCTGTGCGGAAAAAGCTAGAGCTGAGGAAAGAATCCATGCAGAAAAAGCTAGAATTGAAGATAGAGACCGTGGCATAGAGGCAGCAGAAAAGCTGAAAGCTATGGAATTAGAGATGGCAGAACGTCTAAAAAAGATGGACATTGAAGCCAGGGAAAAAGAAAGGGACCAGTTGATAGCAGCTCGGGCAACTGACCCGAATATTAGCCTACTGTCAAACTCATCTGACAACCCTCCCCAACCTCCGTCCATCACTCCAGGCATGAATTTTTTTCTAAGTCCATTTGACGAGAAAGTTGATAGGATAGATGCATATCTTGATCGGTTTGAGCGCTTAGCACAGGAATTCGAACTTGACTATAACAAATGGAATATTAAATTAGCTCAAGGATTGAGAGGTACAGCCTATGACGTGTACGCGAAATTGCCCACAGGACAAAGTAACGATTACGCAGCTCTCAAGAAAGCACTCTTGATTTGGTTCGAGTTGACCTCCGAAACCTACCGGAAAAAATTGCGCAACTCGCGAAGAGGAAAAGGTGAAACTCACAGTCAGTTTGTAGACCGATTGGAAACGTACTTGCGTAAATGGTTAGCCTTATCCAACCTAGAAGAATCATTCGAAGATCTTGCTGAACTAATCCTTAGCGAACAGTTACGCGATGCAATGACGCCAGAAACTAGGATGTTCACCGCGGAACAAGGTGCCGAGGACTTAGCTGATCTAATCAAACTAGCGGACCGTTACACCACCGCGCATGAAAACGAAGCTAAACGCAAGGTAACAGATAAACCCAGCAGAGATGGAAACAACCAGAAACTCCACCCACAACAAACACAGCAGTCTAATCAGAATCAGCAGAATTCGGATAACAAGAAAACCCAAAACTCGGTGAAACCGCCCGGTCAAGGTCAAAACCCCCGGAAATATTGTTCTAACTGCAAAAGAACTAACCATAACACCGTTGATTGCCGTAGAACAGCGAATCAAACGCACACAGTGGCTGTAAGTCAAACTAGTACCGTTGAACTGGAGACTTCAGATAAGTCCCGACCCCCAGTCAGTGAAACAGTTGTAGTGAACGGAAAAACCGCGTCATGTCTATACGACACCGGATTATCGTACGATGCAATCGTCAGTCGAACTCTTGTAGCGGCTGAGGACATCACCGACGAGACCGTCACTTTGCAAGGCCCTGATCGATCCATACCCGCCTCCACCTTATCAATCGCGATAGTCCATGTAGACTCCCGATATGTGTCAGGGAAAGTAAAAGCGGCAGTAATGGATGCACCTTTGTATGACATCATACTAGGGTGTAAATATGTGTATTTAGGGACGCCGATTGCGCCTCAAGTGGTTGCATCAGTCCAAACTAGAGCACAGACCAGACAGGACGCTGCAGATAATCTCCCTGCTAATCCGGCACCAGCCGAGATGAGGGCAGATCAACTAGCTGACCCCACATTAGCTAAATGCTACAAAAAACTCCCTCAGGCGCATAACCCACCTAAGAAAGGAGAGTTCTTTGAGAAAAACGGACTACTGTACAGACAAACAGACCACGACCACTCTCAATTAGTTGTCCCTGCCAAACATAGACCACAGGTACTAGAGGTAGGACACGCCATTGCATTTAGCGGGCACATGGGCGTGAATGCAACAATTCAGAGAATTACCGCTCACTATCATTGGCCGGGAATAACAGGAGACATTAAGCGCTTTGTCCACTCCTGTCCCCAGTGCCAGAAGGTAGACCAACCAGAGATAGGAGTCCCAGCAACGCTAGGCGAAACGCCCGTAACCGGTACCCCATCCCACAGAGTAGCAGTAGAGATCGTAGGCCCACTGCCGCTCACAGAAAAGCGCAAACCCCTACGCGACGCCGCAACATCCACCGATCATTTAATGGCTTTGTCTATAGCAGAAGAAGTCGAAGCAACAGAGGATTTAGCTATCGAGTATCCGCTGAAAAGTAGCGAGACCTACAGAGACGTAGCTATCAACCCAAAACTATCGACAGACAGACAAAGACAGATAATGGAGATAGTTGCACAACACCAAGCAGTGTTGACGGACATACCTGGACAGACACCGTTAGTTGAAGTGACAATGACCTTGACTGACACTACCCCTGTCCGAGTAAAACCGTACCCTATCCCTCTTGCCAAACAAACCGCTGTCAAGCAGGAGATAGCCACCCTATTAGAGGCTGGAATAATTTCCCCCTCAACCTCCCCATACAGCGCTGGAATAGTCCTATTACGCAAACCAAGCGGAGAACATCGCTTATGCATTGACTACCGCAGACTGAATGCCGTGACGGAATTCCAAGCTGAACCGCTACCAGACACAGCACAACTGTTCGCGAAATTGCATAACGCAAAATACTTTTCGCGAATAGACCTAAGCAAAGGGTACTATCAGATACCGGTGCCAGAGCACCTAAGACCGTATCTAGCCTTCAGTACAGCTGATGGCCACTATGAGTTCAATGTCTTACCGTTTGGACTGAACAACGCACCAAGCATTTTCTCACGCATGATGAAACAACTTCTCGCGCCCATTCAAGAAGAAGAACTCCATCACTTTATGGACGATATCTTAATCGCGACCCACACCTGGGATGACCATTTAAGACTTCTCTCTACCGTTCTTCAGCGACTTAGGGAAACCGGACTAACAGCCCGACCGACAAAGTGCCTGCTAGGATACGAAGAGATAGAGTTTCTCGGTCACACACTCAGACACGGCAGTCTTCTTCCGGAAGACAAGAACATCGCGAAAATGAACAAGGCACCGCGCCCGATAAACAAGAAGGATGTGCAATCGTTTCTAGGCCTATGTGGCTACTACCAGAAATTCGTTGCAAACTTCAATTCCATCGCCGCGCCATTGTCTGATCTAACCAAGAAGAAAGCGCCCGAGAAAGTAGAATGGAATGCCGAGTGCGAAGATGCGTTCCAAACCCTGAAAGCTAGACTCACCTCACAACCCATCCTGAAGTTGCCCGATGCAACCCAACCATTCGTGTTACGAACAGACGCGAGTAATCAAGGTTTAGGAGCAACCCTACTACAATCTGACCCCAATGACCCTACACTTCTCCTGCCAGTCGCTTATGCCAGCCGGAAATTAAACAAAGCGGAACACAATTACGCAACAGTAGAAAAAGAATGTTTGGCATTGGTCTGGGCCATCCAGAAATTCCAGATGTATTTGTATGGCGCTCATTTCAAGGTGCAGTGCGACCACCAACCCTTAACCTTCCTTGCGTCATCGCAGAAACTCAACGCCAGACTCATGCGTTGGTCACTCTTGCTACAGCCCTACTCATTTCATGTAGAATACATTCCAGGAAAGAGTAACCACGGAGCTGACTACCTCAGCAGATACCCCGTGCCCACTGTAGACAAACCTAACCTTGCTTCCAACCCCTCACAGTTGCGGGTGGATGCACCCAGCTTTGTACCCCAGTGACCTCTTCCCCAGTACTCTATGTAAATAATGCATGTACATATTTGCGCCACCATTTCAGTACCAATTCTTACCCACGTGTAAGAATAGTTTTTTGGGGGGCCTATGTGACAGCAGAAATATTGACGACAAACATGTGGGAAATTAGCTTAGCGAAACAGAGATACCATCGAATGGAACTGGACATTAATACAACAGTTAGCTAACAAGCAGCACACACATGGCAAATTAACTTCCTTGAAACAGGCACACCGCCGATAGCTACCGATACCATCAACAGACTTAGCGACCAAGAATGTTAAATAGCATACTTTAGTCAAAAACTAACCATAGCGTTGTCTTCGATTAACTAACTTACTGCACCATGAGACACTAAGTAGCTCACTCCAGCCAAAAAGTTACCAAGATGATGTCACCCGTATTGGGCAGACACCGCTTATCGTTATTGCATCTGTTCTTCACTCTATCCCTGATACTCCACTTGAAAAGTGATTATGCGTGCCCAGTGACAAGAGAGAAGGGGAGGAACTATTCAAATTAGAACCATAATTCTGTAGATGCGAGATTAACGAAAACGAGAGCTAAAAACGATTGGTCAGAAGACTATTGGGAACTTTTGCATACCTTTGGGGACCAAATCTCAACTGATCAGTCGCAAAAGAACTGCTCAGCTGTGTGGGTCTACCAAAAGGAACAAACTGCAGTGTTCGTCTATCTCCATCTCATCAAGAGGGTGCTAGAGACGTAAAAGACGATTTCACGAGTCCCAGAGTCTACAAGTAAGATAACACTAATAGTTTTGATATGTGTATGTTTATTGTATATTGATTGCCATGTATAAATAATATGTTCTTGATATATAGTTACAGAAACAGATTATTGTTTCTGAGACAGTATGCATGTGGTTTGATGTATTTTAGCCGTAAGATTCGAATTGAATTGTGCATATGGGAACCCTGCAGGTGTCTGATGCTATGGACACTTTGCAGAGGAGACCGCACACTTATAGCTAACGAGAATACTGTAGCCAGAGCTCCGACTTTTACAGGTCGGACCTGGGATCACGTTTGTGGAGACGAACGCCTGACCGTCGCTCCCGTGGAACCAAGGAGAACTACCACGATTCTACCTGACCACGTCCAAACCCCGCAGCTTCAAGAGCGACCCGACTTACCTTAGCTAAGTCCCCCACAAGAACTGAGTCATACCCTCGAGAAACTAGAACCTTTGAAACTTACGAACAGTGAAAATCGTAACCGCAGGTAGCAAATGACGAAAGAAACCTGTTAAAACATTTTCCCAGCACTTGGAACTATATTACTTATTAATTTACCGATTAATGCAGAAATGTTAAAGTTTGTGTTGAATATATAAAAAGTGAAATTACATACATACGACTGGTGTCATTCTATTTGTATTGTTGTGTAGTTATTAGTTTTCTTCTCTTGAGACATAATAATCTAGTCTTTTGATTAGTCATCACCGGTTCTCAAGTTGAGCCAAATGATACTAAAATTCCCGAGAACAAATATAAATTTTATGTGACCAAAGTACCGTGATCTGTCTCTCACACCACTTTAGGACTTCTGGTAAAAGAACGATCGATAGTGGTAGCGCATCGCCCATCTATCAATAAGTCTTACCCCCTAGTAAGATAAACGTATCTTCCCCATAATATCATCACAAGCGCAACGAGCTGTTATTCCCCTTAGGTTGCAGGTTCGACTCTCTCCACCCCGTTTCCCCTGACTCCCCCACCCCCTCCTCCACCCCCAAATTAAATGAGCTTTAAACAAACATTGAATGGGCCACAGATCAACATTAAATGGCGCATAAGCAAACATTGAATCGTCCACATTGAGCAAAATATAAGCGAACATTGAGTAGGCCTTAAGCCAACACTGAATGACTTAAGCCAACATTGAATGGCCTGAAGCAGTGGGATTTAGAAGAACTTTCAAGGAGCTTCGGGCACTGGCCAACTTATCGCTTCAGCAAGTCTGGTGGTTATGTTTGAGCGTTGTAAGGAAAGAAGGGTTCGAGAATCCTATTCTCCATTGGTCTTGGTGAAGCTGCAAGCGGTTGCCGCGATTTCTGCGTTAAAAGCTAACAGAATGTCACCAGCAAGGGGTATTGTGTCAAGTATTTTCGAAACACAGAAAGCCGAGAACCAAAAAAACCCACAATTTCTGCATCCGTAAGAATCGCCTCTCTATGCGTGTCAGCTACAAAGGGGAGACGACTCAGCGCTCATTTAGTTGGCCGCGCGTGCTCGACACTCTTATTAGTGTTAATTGTCTCCCCTTCAGACATCACGCCCGATTCTCACGCACAACGAGATTTCGGTGAGACTTTATCGTCCATGTTTAATGGCGGGTAAAACAAGTGGGGGCTCAAACGATCTCTTTTTTTTTTATGGTTGGGGGAGGGAGGGGGGGGGGAAGGGGCAGGGGATGAGTCTAATTTACCATGGGCGCACTTCGTCTTGATAGAATATTGGCCATAAAAGAGTGTACTAGTTCACGCTAATGGTCTGGCTACATATCATCATCATCATCATCATCATCCGCTAATGGTCTGGCTACATATCATCATCCGCTAATGGTCTGGCTACATATCATCATGATCATCATCATGATCATCATCATCATCATCGTCATCATCGTCATCATCATCATTATCATCAGTAGTAGTAGTAGTTCTCGACTGTTGTCCTCCCACCTCTCTTTCGGTCTCCCTCTTCTTCTACCTCCTTGCACTGTGCGTTGCAGGATGGTCTTTGCAAGGCCTGATGTTCTGATGACGTGGCAATACCATCGGAGTTTCCGTTTTTTCACCACTGTGAGCAGGTCATCGTGTTGTCCAATGGCTTGTGTGATGGTCTGTCGGATTTCGTCGTTGGTGATGTGATGGTCTAGGAAATGCCCAGAAGTCTTCTGTAGCACTTCATCTGTATGCTTTGTATTCTTCGGTGTAGATCTGCTGTGAGGGTCCATGTTTCGCAAGCGTATTGGGAGATGGAGATGACAAGGGAGCGCAGCAGTCTTACTTTGGAATGTAAACTGATGGTCCTGTCTTTCCAAATGGGCTTCAACCTTGTCAGGGCAGCAGTTGTTTGTGCGATCCTGGAGAGGTCTTCCTGTCGTGACCCATTGTCTGATCCAATGGTTCCTAAATATTTGAAGCGCCTTAGAATTTGATGTCAGTGTTGATGCCTTTGGTGTTGTTGGTCATCATTTTGGTCTTCTCTGCACTTATTTCCATTCCATAGGCTCCGGAGGTTATGTCAAACCTCTGTACCAGCTGTTCAAGTTCTTGTTCCTCTCCAGCCAATCCATCAATGTCATCCGCAAAACTAAGGTTGGAGATTGCTCTACCCCCAATGCTCACTGTGCCTTCGTGATCTGCAAGAGCATCTGATATGATGCGCTCTAAGAAGATATTGAAGAGTGTTGGAGAGAGTAGGCATCCTTGCCGCACACCGATCGTTGTTCTGAACCAGTTTTCGACGACGCTGTTATGGAGGACTGCACTGGTATCCTAGTCATACAGGCTTTTGATGACTTCAATAATTTTAGGGCTGATGTTGTACCCTCTCATGGTTGCCCACAAAGCTGCATTCCAGACTCGGTCAAACGCCTTCTTGAAGTCTATGAACACATGATATAGATGTTGTTGGTGCTGTAGGTATTTCTCGCAGATTATTCTGATGTTGAAAATATGTTCAGTGGTACTTCGCTCTGCCCTGAATCCTGCTTGTTCTTCAGCTATGATGTGTCCAGCTTGGGGTTTCAACCTGTTGGGTATTATTTCAGGAGGATCTTGCTGGGATGGCTGATGAGGCTGATGGTGAGGTAATTTTCACACTCCTGAAGGTTACCTTTTTTGCGAAGAGTGATGACAAGCGACTGGGTCCATTGTGTTGGCCACTCCCCACTCTGCCATTTCTTGTACTCAGCTGTGACAGATGCCGCCACTGAGATCCTTGGCAAGCACCGGCCAAAGAAGAAGCCGTGGATCACACCTGAACTTTTGGATCAGTGTGATAAACGAAGAGAGATGAAAAAGAAAAAGAACACCTCACAGGGAGCTGATGCCTACCGAAAAATCAACAATGACATCCGAAAAGGCATGCGTACAGCAAAGGAGAACTGGATAGAAGATCAATGCCAGGAAATAGAGAACAGTCTGAACAAGAACAACAGCAAGAAGGCCTACCAGACTGTGAAGCGGCTGACAAGTGTTAAACAGCCCAAGGTCTCCACGATCCAAAGCAAGTCTGCCCTATGCCTTACAGAAGAACAAGAAGTCTTGGATAGATGGACAGAGTACTGCTCTGACCTTTACAACCACACACCAAACGGAGACGCATCAGTTCTAGCATGTACCGAGAACAGAGAAGAAGAAATCCTCCCAATTCTCCGAGAAGAAGTTGAGGCAGCAATGCAATCGCTGAAAAGGGGAAGTCAGCGGGAGTGGACAAAATACCCGCGGAACTGCTTCAAGCAGGAGGAGAAGCGATAGCACAATATAGCATACATTGAATGCGCCAAGTGCGATATATATGAGACGGAGTGTGAGGCGACTGAACCCAGAGGGTTTTCTCCGGATACTCCGGTTTCCTCCCTCCCTTCAATAAGGGTATCGGATGCAGCCTACCTCACATTTCAAAATTTTAAATGTCATGGTTTGAGAAAGTTTGTCCACTACCCTAAACTCCTTCAAGCTGCCAGAAGGAGTTAGTTCCCTTGTTAGGAGTCTGGCACTGTTCTTTTCTGTAGACAATCCGTTCTCACATATTAAAATAATAATAATAATAATAATAATAATAATAATAATAATAATAATAATAATAATAATAATAATAATAATAATAAAAACACAATACCTTATGCTCCAGAACTCTTGAAAAGAGTTCGCTATGTACTGAAAACATGCATATAATTACGACTGGAAGGAAGAACAAGAAGAAGAAAAAGAAGAAGAAGAAGAAGAAGAAGAAGAAGAAGAAGAAGAAGAAGAAGAAGAAGAAGAAGAAGAAGAAGAAGAATGATAATAATAATAATAATAATAATAATAATAATAATAATAATAATAATAATAATAATAATAATAATAATAATAATAATAATGATGAATGCTATATACGCTTTTTTTTCCTTCAAATACTAATCGGGCTCAAAGGGCGGCGATCTGTATAACGTGTAACAAGGCATGCACCTGATTGGCTCGCTCAGCTGTGATTTGTGTGTGCGTGTGTGTGTTGGTGTGTGTGTGGAGAGTGGGGGGGAGGAAGAGAGAGGGGGGAAGAGAGAGAGGGAGAGAGTTGAAATAATGTTTACCATGCGTGTGATGTGGATGAAAGCGGATTACTGTGTGTTCTTAATGTACAGGAATTTAAAATGTGCTTCTGCGCCGGCTGTAATTCATTTTGGGTTAATAACGTTGTGTTGTATTGAATTGTATTGTGTGTTTCACGTACTGTACACTCTCAAACACACGGTAAACACACATCTATCACTCAAACATGTGGTATAAAAGCAAGGGGGGTCGCAGTTAGAAGACGGAAAGGAAATCCATTTTTTTTTTAAAGCATCCAGTACTATTTGTTGTGTGTGTGTGTGTGTGTGTGTGTGTGTGTGTGTGAGGGTGGATGAGACAGGTGTGCGTGTATGTTGGTACAGATCGCCACGCTTTGAGCCTGACTGATTTGGGGAAAGGCGAGTATATAGCTTCCATTACTATTATTATTATTATTATTATTATTATTATTATTATTATTATTATTATTATTATTATTATTATTATTATCATTATTATCATTATTATTATTATTTGTGAAAGGAGAGAGGAAGGAAACCGGAGTCCCCGGAGAAACCCATCGGATGACGTGTATCGATTGTTCTTACCGTAGCGTTCTGCCAGGCTGATTTCTTCTCGTTCTTGGTGCATTTCTTGCCCACCCACACGTAGATACCACTGGGACCAGAGTCCAGGACGAAGCAGTCCTGGGGACAGGTAACAAAACAGTATTAAACACATCGCTTATAGCATATAGCATATCTTAACATGGTACATAGGTAATAAACCTTTAGCATGGATATGATGATGATAATCATTATTGTCAGGGTGGCGACGTGGTGATCGTCCTTAACGCTGATGCAATAGGACGTTAAGCTTCGTTGTTCCTCCTCCTTAGGCAAGTGTCAGGCGAGGGGCCATTACCAGCTATTCTCATCACTGTGAGATGAAATCATAGACCTCAATCATATTCTTCCATCGTAAGGATCACAAAACGATTTTGTTTCATGCATATGCAGAATTATTTATAAAAGGTATAAGCAGCTTTGAATAGAAAATTACTTTTCAACCAGCCTGTAGAAGTCAACGATGCAGCTCTCTCTCTCTCTCTCTCTCTCTCTCTCTCTCTCTCTCTCTCTCTCTCTCTCTCTCTCTCTCTCTCTCTCTCTCTCTCTCTCTCTCTCTCTTATCCTTCTTCTTCTCCACCTCTTCCTTCATCTTATTAACTAACCTTCCCTCTCACCCCCCCCCCACCCCTAACTTCGTCCTTCCTTCTTACAGTAAACACACACCACACGTGCCTATTCCTAACTGCAAGGTCGTTCGTATTTTATTGATAATATCCTTTGCCGTCTGTGTAAATACAGAAACACTCACGCAGCTTTCAGTTCTGAGCGCCATCCGTTCTCTCTCACCTTTCATCATTGCTAGAGTAAACTGTTTGCTTACAATCGATTACATAATTATATATATATATATATATATATGTATATATATATATATATATATATATATATATATATATATATATATATATATATATATATATATATATATATATATATATATATATATATATATATATATAATTCACTTCTTTTTTTTATATATATTTTTTTTGTTAGTGGGGAGCGAGGGGGTGGGACAACATACAGAAATCTTGTAATAGAGAAGAGGAATACCTATAAGATAAACAGAGAGAGAGAGAGAGAGAGAGAGAGTGTGTGTGTGTGTGTGCATGTGTGTGTGCGTGTGTGTATATATATATGTATACATACTTATATTTATATATTTAGATATGCAGAGAGAGAGTGTGTCTGCATGTGTGTGTGCGGGCTCCTGTGTGTGTGCGTGTGTGTGTGTGTGTGTGGGTGGGTGGGTGGGTGGGTGGGTGTGTCTGTGTGGGTGTGTGTGTAAACGAAACAATTGGGTCGGTCAGTCAAGATGTCCTTTTTTAAGGATGTCAGAGTATTTTATTGTATTTACTCGTTATTTATGGCTTTAAACTGTTTTGATGTTGTTTTAAACGTTATTTGTTACCAATGACTTCATTCTTTTCAATATCTAGAATGTGTACTCTTTTGGTATATTTGCACGTGTTTATCAATAGTCGATTCAGCCCCGATGCTTGAATCTTGATATGTGTAACTCGAATTCGTTTATCCACGCAGCCTGTTCACTCAGCAACAAGGCAGGGGTTGTCGTATATAGTTTTCTAACTTTATACAGCAAACACCAACCACTGCATTCAAGATCGCTTTCCGAAAATCACTCCAAAAATCGCTGCTCGCAAGCAGACGTTGCATTACTTGTATAGTTTCTCAACAATCTATAAAAGCTTCCAACATTCAAGAATGACGCAATAATACCTAATAAAAATAAAACAGAAGTGCTACAGTGCTACAGAAGACTTCTGGGCATTTCCTATACCCAGCACATCGCCAACGACGAAGTCCGACAGACCATCACACAAGCCATTGGACAACACGATGACCTGCTCACAGTGGTGAAAAAACGGAAACTCCGATGGTATGGCCACGTCACCAGATCATCAAGTCTTGCAAAGACCATCCTGCAAGGCACGATGCAAAGAGGTAGAAGAAGAGGGAGGCCGAAAGAGAGGTGGGATGACAACATTCGAGAATGGACTGGTTTCACACTAAACGAAACCATTAGGGTTGCTGAGGACAGGGAAAGATGGAGTACGCTGGTTAAACGATCATCTGTGGTGCCCCTACGACCTCCGAGTTACGGGATAGGATTTGATAGGATAGGAAAAATAAAATTCGTCACCGGAATTACGCAGTGTCTTACGTCATAGAATGTTTACGAATTTACAGGATTCGAGTGGTATCGCCAGAAAGACCTAGAACATTCGATCGATTACAAGCAAGTAATTTCAGAAAATTCTCAACGATACTACAAGAGTATGGACCGATGAACATTATCAACAATATATAAAAAAAATTTCTAGCAACAGCGCAGAATCAAATCAAAGGTAAGTTAAGTACACGCTATCATTGCATGCTTTGCAAAACTAAATGTTCGGAGCTATCGTACACGTCTCAGTCGTAACATTACCCTCAACACAAGAAGAAATTTACGTACTTTCTGTCAAACAATATTGAGACGCAAGCACAAAGTCCAGAAACTTATTTCAGTCTATCTGGTTGCTGTCAGTATTCTTTACTCACACACTCTGCTGAGAAAGTCAATCTCGGCTGCTGTTGTTGCGTGTACAGCCTCTAGTGGCCTTTCCACGTACAGCTTACGGAGGTTGGCGTGGTATATCTTGGAATGTGGGCCGACCTTCGCCTTGTAGTGGTTGATCACCACCACGGCTTTTACTTCGTATGGGTCTTCACACTGCATCAGAACTTTTTGTGATTGGTAGGTAGCAGAACCAGCACTTTGTTGCCAGGTTTGAACTGGTTATAGCCTTGCGGTCGTAGTAATGCTTTGCATAGTCCTGGGACATCTTCAGGTTTTCTTTGGAACTCGAGAGTTTGTTCCAGCTTCTCCTGTATCTCAAACATGTACTGGTAGCTATTATTCACCTCTGTGGTGTCAACATCTTTCATCCCCAGTTCTTTCAGGATGTGCATCGGCCCTCGGATGGTTCTACCGTACAGCAGCTCGAATGGAAAAAAAGCCGGTGG
>CM072512.1:10989811-11317311 GCA_036898135.1 Oncomelania hupensis
TGTGTGTGCGTGTGTGTGTGCGTGTGTGTGTGTACTGCAGCAGAGCAAACACTTGGCAAACAGCCTGGGTGCCTTAAACAAGGGTAATTTAGGGAAGGGCGGTGGGGGAGGTGGGGTTGGGGGAAACTGGGGTAATCCTTTATACTTAACTCCCTTATGTCCGTATACAGCAAACCACAGAGCACGCCTGATTTCAACAAATCAGTGTTTTGGAACACGTGGTTAAACAAAATGGAGAAGCGTTCGACAGAAGGTGCCAAGCGAGTAGCCGGCCTTTGCACACGGAGAGGCAACCGTGCAGAAAAGGGGAGAGAAGTAATGGCCACAGTGGGTAGCTACTGTATGGGAGACAACAAGTTATAGGTTGTTGGTGTAAACCCAGCTACAGTACATGGCCTTTCGTAATATTAGCGCACAATGAAGTAGAAGTGTTGTTTTGTGTGCACACCTTACCGTCAGGGTGTATTAAAAGTTGGTTTCTCTGCCATGTGAAAAAGCAGAGAAAAGTTGGTTTTCTCTGCCATGTGAATAAACAGGAAAAAGTTGGTTTTCTCTGCCAAGTGAATAAACAGGGAAAAGTTGGTTTTCTCTGCCAAGTGAATAAACAGGGAAAAGTTGGTTTTCTCTGCCATGTAAATAAACAGGTAAAAAGTTGGTTTTCTCTGCCATGTAAATAAACAGGGAAAAGTTGGTTTTCTCTGCCATGTAAATAAACAGGGAAAAGTTGGTTTTCTCTGCCATGTGAATAAACAGGGAAAAGTTGGTTTTCTCTGCCATGTGAATAAACAGGGAAAAGTTGGTTTTCTCTGCCATGTGAATAATATGTGTGTGAAGGGAGATAGGTGTGGTGTGGGGGGAGAACCACTTTGTTTATTACTGCTTCTCCCCCAGTGGCCTGCTCCCTGCCATTCATGTATATGGATTGTAATGAATGTGTGAATGCATGAGGGCGCGCTTTGAACTGTCCCTTACTAGGAAAAGCGCCTAATAAATATTCTTATTATTTATTTATTTATTTATTTATTTATTTATTATTATTATTTTTTTTTTAAAAATTATTATTATTATTATTATTATTATTATTATTATTATTATTATTATTATTATTATTATTATTATTATTATTATTATCATCATTATTATTATTATTTATACCCATACTACAAACCAAATGCTTACCCTCCTTTATTTTTAGAACCGCATTCGACCAGCAAAGCAAATTGTTTACAGAGGTTATCAAGTGCGATTGAAAACGCAACAAAAAAAAAAACAACTGAATGTCCACTCCTACGTCACAAACGGTGAAAATCACTCGTGGTCTTGATACAAATTGATCCATTACTTGTTATAATATATGCCAGTGCATTCTATTGCCATATATTGTGACTGGGTGAAAATCACTCGTGGTCTTGATACAAATTGATCCATTACTTCTTATAATATATATGTCACTGCATTCTAATGCCATATATTGTGACTGTTTGAAAATCACTCGTGGTCTTGATACAAATTGATCCATTACTTGTTATAATATATGTCACTGCATTCGAATGCCATATATTGTGACTGGGTGAAAATCACTCGTGGTCTTGATACAAATTGATCCATTACTTGTTATAATATATATGTCACTGCATTCGAATGCCATATATTGTGACTGGGTGAAAATCACTCGTGGTCTTGATACAAATTGATCCATTACTTCTTATAATATATGTCAGTGCATTCTAATGCCATATAATGTGACTGGGTGAAATTCCACACCAAGAGAAAAAACACATTCTCTTCGTCACAAACGGGAAAACCCGTTTTGTGGTTTGATGTCCGGTTGAACGTTTCACTACAGACGCTTACATTCATTCGGGTCTCGCTAACGGCGTTATTCAAAGACTGTAAATATAATTTCACTGACGTGTACCACCATTACATTACATTACATGATTATTGCTTTAGGTCCAGCGGACTCTTCCGAGCCAAATCAGGAACGGACAACCCCTGATCCGCATCAAAGATCTGCTGAAACAACCCTAGTGGTAAAACTGAAAGCTCTCCCCAGCCAAACACTTTACAATAAGGACATCCCACGCATCCCAAGACATCCCACGCTGTACTCTAATTTATCGAACCCTCGTTTACAAAAACAAAATAGAATACAAACATCATTATAAATTATCAACAAAACACATAGGTACATATAAAATGCCTACATTGCTAAATAATAACATCATAGGAAGCCCTAGTGACCACCAGGCAGAAAGCGTCCAATATTCCCAAGCTGATCCAACAGATCTCATACACAAATAAGGAGTCTTGTCCCAGAAGAGTTTTCAAGAAAAAAGGTAGGTGGCTGGTCTAGCGAAGAAGAAGATAGTATAGCAGATTGATAGAACAGAGCAGGAATGAGAAAGAGCAAATGAGAAAGACAGCGACAATGGGAATTTAAAGCACTACATTTCCAGAAAGTGAGGATACTATTTATACTGAAACCCCCGGGTACCAGCAACCTGACTACAGTTACATTTGCTTCAAAATTATAGGTGAGAATCCCTTCCATGCAACAACAACAGCAAGCTGTAGTGTGTTGCCCTAAAAGAAGTGACTCATCTGCCCAGCATAGCAGACGTCCCTAGACACGGAACCTATGCCACCCAGCCGCAGCCCAAAGAGCCGGCAGGATTTGAGAAATGAGGGAAAGAGCGTCAGAAATGAGCCGCGTTAGCATCGAATATCAGTCTTCACCTGCTTTCTAGTGAGCAAGTCGATCAAAACATAATAATACTAGAGGAAGCAAGGAGTCTACAAAGAAGGTTTGCACATTTAAAACCAGGTGCAGGGTCTTATCACAGAACATCGTCATCCTCATGACCGGCGTTGCAATCATCGTTGTCATCATCGTCTCTGGCATTATTCTTATCAATTTGTTGTTGTTGTTGTTGTTGTTGTTGTTGTTGTTGTTAGTTGTACACATTTAAAACCAGGTGCAGGATCTTATCACAGAACATCGTCATCCTCATGACCGGCGTTGCAATCATCGTTGTCATCATCGTCTCTGGCATTATTCTTATCAATTTGTTGTTGTTGTTGTTGTTGTTGTTGTTGTTGTTGTTAGTTGTACACATTTAAAACCAGGTGCAGGATCTTATCACAGAACATCGTCATCCTCATGACCGGCGTTGCAATCATCGTTGTCATCATCGTCTCTGGCATTATTCTTATCAATTTGTTGTTGTTGTTGTTGTTGTTGTTGTTGTTGTTGTTGTTGTTGTTGTTGTTAGTTGTACACATTTAAAACCAGGTGCAGGATCTTATAACAGAACATCGTCATCCTCATGATCGGCGTTGCAATCATCGTTGTCATCATCGTCTCTGGCATCATCATTATCAATTTGTTGTTGTTGTTGTTGTTCTTCTTCTTCTTCTTCTTCTTCTTCTTCTTCTTCTTCTTCTTCTTCTTCGTCTTCTTCTTCTTCTTCTTCTTCTTCTTCTTCTTCTTCTTCTTCTTCTTCTTCTTCTTGACTAAGCATCAACGTCGTTGTCGTCGCCGTCATCAACATCATCATCGCTATCATCATCAATAGCAGCAGCAGAAGCAGCAATAACAGCATCTTTGCTCAGCATCTTTGCTACTATTACCACCACCACCACCACCACCACCACCATCATCATCATCATCATCATCATCATCAAAACCTTACGTTGGAGTCGAGGTGTGCTCGCTTCAGCGGTTTTTCTCCCACCTCCGTCACTTCCAACTTGCCAGATGCATCAGAAACCCTACAGAGAAACAACAATATGACTGTATTATTTATACTTATCAAGAATACGCTAGCGTGTATTAATGCTAATAACATTTACAGCATTCATTGAAAAATACCCAGCAGTTGGCCTTTGTTCTTCCTGCTTGGGAGGTACCAGAATCCACATTTTCCTTCGCTTTCGTTTAAAATGGATCACCTATATTTTTGAAGCACATTTAACCAGTGTCACGAGTGTGGTACATGTCAGTGAGAGATTTTTACGGTTAATGTAAGCGCCGGTGGTGAAACGCTAAATCGGAGGTCAAACGCCAAAACGGGCTTTTCCGTTGGTGACGTAGAGAAGGAACTCAAGATGGGTCGAATGTGTGCAGTCTCTGGGTGTGGACTGCCATCCAGTTAAAAGAAGTATGGTATTAGCATGCACTGACAGCTCTTACAGAAGGCAATTGATCAATTTATATCAAGATTTGTTTGTGACGTAGGAGTGGAAATTCCTGTGCAATCTCTCTGACCACAAGTATATCAACTAACAAGTTAGTATCTCTCTTCTATGTCTCTATCGACGTGCGCGTACAACCGGTTGCTTCCCTTTACATGCTTTGCGCTCCATAGAGCGTCGTCGGTCTGAAATAACTTTTTAGAAACTTCAAAACCCAGGGGAATTATGGGTAGGGAAATGCTTTTCTCAAATGACGTCGGCCAAATCCTTCTTTAGTTTCTTTGCTCGAGCAAAGGCAATCTCATAGGTATGGAGCACTTCGTCCCTTATAACTCCATCGCTGATAATACTGCTGACAAGTTTCTGTCTTTGTTCACTACCAGAAATATGCAGTTCCTCTCCCAACTTTCGTTTCATTTCAGCGAGAACAGATTTCCCAGAATTCTCTATACTATTTTTAGGTTTGGGATATCCCCGTCTCAGCTTGTGGCTAAAACGGGACCACCGCACGTCGACTGGGGGCAATACGAGATACTAACTTGTTAGTTGATATACTTGTGCTCTGACGGGTTAGCACCCCTTTAAGCCTTGCTTTCGGACAAAAAAACTTGAATCCCGTCCTTGGCTTCAGGCAAGGGTTGAATGGAATTCAGTGCCTTGGCTTAGGGCAAAAGTTTAGATTCAGTTCCTTGACTCAGATTCTTAACTCTTGGAGGTGGAGTTTTTGGATTTGGGGTTATATTTGTCATCCATGCGAGCGATTTTGGGGGTGCTTTCTTAAAGAAAGCGCGGCAGCCGCGAAGCAGCGCCATCCAGGACGAAGGAAGGTGTGGCGGGATGGAATAGGTCAACTATGTCACACCTGCGCTATAGGTTGCTATAGGTTGCTACATTTTGCATTGGAATACCTGTATAGTTTCACCGATTGCGCGGCGACTCGTTCAAATTCTGTATCGTCTTCAGCCTCGTCCGCCGTTTTGATTGGATCGTTGGAACCCAGAGCCTTAAAAAACCCTGGATCGCTGTTCCAACCTCTTTCTGCAAACAAAAAAAAAATTTTTTTAATAAGATAAAATTAAATTAAATTAAATATATTAACCCTGAGGAGACAGACGTTCGATTATACAGATTTAGGTACATGATTCCTACGTTAGACACGATCACATTGAAATTTTTATTTTCCTATGTATCTTCTCTTTGTCATTGTCCACGCCTATATCTGTAAAAACAGAGAGCGTTGTTAGGTGACTGAAAACAGAAACTGGTAAAAGTGTTCCCGTAAACTTTCGTTCGCTGGGAAGAGAGGCGTTTGGGAACACTCTTTTCTCTAGACCAGCTTAATGAGGATGGTGTCTATGTCCATCGCTGCTGTTAGCTCTACCGGTTCTATACAGAACCAGGCATCCTTTCACAGCAGGGTGGACTTAAGTGTGTCGTGTGCTTGGCCTTTCTTGCTTTGGTCACCTATCGAACAACGTAATAACCTCGCCGCGTGGGGGCTGTTTAGCATGAAACATTTCTAGTGAGTGCCCTATCTCTATATTATTGCGCTACTCTGTGTACAGGACAGTGTACTGCTTTACCTTTTTTGCACACCCTACTCTCTGTCTCTCTGTCTCTGTCTCTCTCTCTCTCTCTCTCTGTCTCTGTCTGTCTGTCTCTCTCTCTCTCTCTCTCTCTCTCTCTCACTTAGAAAGAGGTTAGAATTCACAAACGTGCAATTAAACAAGCTATTCTTAAACAAAAAATCTCTCCAGATGACTATAAACGGATCAATATTCTACCACTTACCGACAGACTAAAATTTAATAAAGGCGTTTTCATGCACAAGGTCCTTTCTGGCAATGCACCTTCCTATCTTTCTTTTCTTTTTTTAAACAAAACTGCCAGATCGTCCACATAATTAAATGTTCCAATTCCAAGAACTGATCTCTTCAAAACCAGTCTAGCTTATTCCGGCTCCACTTTATGGAATAACTGTCCTGAAGATCTCCGCACTTCAGCATCTAAATTTACTTCATTTAGAACACGTCTCCTAAAACACATTAAGAATTAAATACACATTAATCGTTAATGTTGTTGATTGAGATTAACAACATTAATTTTGATTTCAGTTGTTTGAAAATGATTTTATCGAATGATGACTTTGTTTATTTGTTATTGTTCTATGATGTGAATGTTATAACCTTGAGTTGTATGTAATAGTTATTGTTAAAGCCCCAAGGGTTAACATGTAAACAAGCGCATCAAGCGTTTACTCTTTTACCCTTGCAAAATAAAATTGTTATCATATCTTCTCTCTCTCTCTCTCTCTCTCTCTTTCTCTCTCTCTCTCTCTCTCTCTCTCTCTCTCTCTCTCTCTCTCTCTCTCTCTCTCTCTCTCTCTCTCTCTCTCTCTCTCTCTGTCTGTTAAGGAAGAAGTACGTGTACATGTATTTAGGTGCAAAGCGCATGTAGTCTTATTTATTTCTTACCATAGCTGAGGTTATTACGTTAGTTTCAAAATTAATTGTATTTTCATTATTGCGTTTGTTCTGAATTGTTTGTTAAGGGCTACCTGGAAGACAGGCCCATAGGACCTAATGCTATTAAAGGTTTCCACTTTGATTTCTCTCTCTTACCTACCTCTTTTTCCCTCCCACCATCATCACCCCCCTTCCCCCCCATCCCCCATCTCTTATTTTCTATTTCCTCACTCACTCTGGAGAAATGAGAAAACCGGATTATCTGCCTATTATCGTGCTTAATGAGCGTGTAGGGAGGGTTTCATAAGGTCTGGTTGTTATTAGATTGTGTGTGCGTCTGCCAAACCATTATCCACAGACCTCTTTTGATCTGGGCTCGGGTGCATGATTCCTTGCGACGGATGCGTGCGCTTTGTTTAATGGACGCACAAAACGAGGAGAGAAAAAGCTAAGTTACTAAAAAAATGATAACGCGCATTGATCCATTAAAAAGAAGTGCGCTCTGCTAATCTTCTTCTTGTTTTGTTCTTCTTCTTTTTCGAATAGCTTAAAAAAAAGTTAATGTTTTACTGTCCATCTTAGCAGTAAGCTTGCTCTGGAGGTTCAGTGTTCATTTGCCCCCTTCTTCCCTGCGAGGGTTATCCCCCTTTGCCGAATGGCCAATGGTGGGTGTAGACGTTGAACTTCACTGTTCCTTCATTCCTTCTTCTACTTCTTCTTTTTTTTTCTTTCTTTAGTAGTAGTAGTAGTAGTAGTAGTAGTAGTAGTAGTAGTAGTTGTTGTTGTTGTTGTTGTTGTTGTTGTAATAGTAGTAGTTTTTGTTGTTGTAATAGTAGCTGTTGTAGTAGTAGTTGTTGTAGCGTATAGCAGCAGCAGTAGTAGTAGTAGTAGTAGCAGTAGTAGTAGTAGTAGTTGTTGTTGTTGTTGTAATAGTAGTAGTAGTTTTTGTTGTTGTAATAGTAGCTGTTGTTGTAGTAGTTGTTGTAGTGTATAGCAGCAGCAGCAGTAGTAGTAGTAGTAGCAGCTGCAGCAGCAGCAGCAGCAGCAGTAGTAGTAGTAGTAGTTGTAGTTGTAGTAGTAGTAGTAGTAGTTTTTGTTGTTGTAATAGTAGCTGTTGTAGTAGTTGTTGTAGCGTATAGCAGCAGCAGTAGTAGTAGTAGTAGTAGTAGTAGTAGTAGTAGTAGTAGTAGTAGTAGTAGTAGTAGTAGTAGTAGTAGTAAAGCATATGTGGGGGTGGGTGGGGAATATTTAACGAATAATAGTTTCGCCTCCAGTTCTTCCCTACCAACTTGTATATTTTCTCATGTGAAAGAGAGAGAGACAAAGACAGAGTTACAGAGAGACAGACTGACAGACAGAGAAACAGGCAGACATACACAGGTAATAATAATAATAATAACGGATTTTTATATAGCGGGTACTCCAGCCTATGACCAGACTCACCACGCTTTGCATAGTCAGGTAGGCAGGCAGGCAGAGACAGAGGCAGACAGACAGGCAGAAGCAGAAAGAGCGAGAGAGAGAGAGAGAGAGAGAGCATAGGCAGACAAACACAGAGAAAGAGAGACAGACGGACAGGCAGGCAAACAGAGAGAGAGAGAGAGAGAGAGAGAGAGAGAGAGAGAGAGAGAGAGAGAGAGAGAGAGAGAGAGAGAGAGAGAGAGAGAGAGAGAGAGAGAGAGCACAGCACGTGTAAAGGGGAGTAGGGGAGACAACGCATGTTTTACACTGTCACGGGGATCGTACCGATGATTTTGATTGCTGCCCTTGCGCCTCTTTCTTCGTCGTTTATTCTTTTGGCCACCTCTGCTCCCTGTGAATACAAACGACTCGGTCAGTCAGCAAAAATAATCAACCAATACGACAGGTAATCAATCATACATTAGTCAGTTCAAATTAAGGAAATTCTACAATATTTACACATTAAGCCAATGCTCACTCCAAAAACAAAACGAAAAGCCAACATGTCGACTGCGTATGATACATAGGCCTACCAAAATTTGTTTGTTGTGTAATGACGACGATGACAACAGTGACGACGACAAAAGTGCTGCTGCTGCTGCTGCTGCTGCTGCTGATGATGACGATGATGATGATGATGATGATGATGATGATGATGATGATGATGATGATGATGATGATGATGTATATTGTTGATGTATGGTGTTGATTACCAAATTTCTGGTTTTCATCGAACAGATTGTATTGTGTTGTATTGTATTGTATTGTATTGTATTGTATTGTATTGTATTGTATTGTATTGTATTGTGGATCCCTCTGGCGGCTCGAATTAAACCCCTACACAAATGCTGTACTGGCAGAGACACCTCTCCTCAAATTACGTACTCTAAAGATACGGTTCTCGCACTACTTTCAGGAGGTTCAACGATTGTCCACTTGGCGTAAAGAGAACTACCTTGCTCTGAATGTTAAGAAAGCAAAAGAAATGTTGATTGACTGCCGTAGAACCCCTCCACTCTCCTCCCTCTCCCCATGTTATCCCAGATACGTTTATTGATGGCGTGAAAGTGGAGCGTGTCAAGGAGTAAAAATATCTCGGAACTGTTATCGACAACAAACTTAATTTTGATACCAATACCGCGTCCGTTCACAAAAAGTGTCAATCAAGAATTTACTGTCTCCAAAAACTCCGATCTCTGAATGTGAACAAGTCCACCTTCTGCTCTTTTTACAGGTGTTTTATTGAATCTGTTCTTAAATTTGGTTTTATATCCTGGTATGGTGGCTTGAGTGTGAAGAACAAGAATGTGTTTGACAGAGTGGTGAAAGTGTGCGGAAAAGTCGTGGGTGAGCAGCAGAAGAGTCTGCATGAGTTAAATGAATGTCGTGTTTTGTAAAAAGCTAGGATATTTGCGGGAGACTCTACACTTGTTCTGGCCAAACAGTATGACGTTCTGCCATCTGGACGCCGTTTCCGTGTACCCAAGTGTTCCGCTTTACGAACCAGAACTAGCTTTGTCCCCAAATCCATCCAACTATTAAACAAACGTTAATATGTGTCTCCCATAATGAACAGAGGTATGTTAAGGTGTGCGTGTTTGTGTGTGAGTTTTTGTATTGAGTGTGTATGTGTATGTATGTGGGTGTGTGTGTGTGGGTGTGTGTGGGTGTGTGTGTGCGTGTGTGTGTGTGTGTTTTGAGTTGTCTTAATTTCGCCTCCTCTCCAACTGTTTTCAATTGGGGACTTTGTGCATTTTATTACTTTATTGTTGCCCGTTGCTTCCTTTACTGAGCGAATATTTGTAATTGCCTTTTCTAAAAATGTAATGCAATTTGTTGTAGTATTGTCAGCAAAGCGTGCCTTACTTCTCAGTTTGAGATAATAAAGTAATCTTGAATCTTCAATCCTATATCGACCAGCGCCTTGAGCGGCTATTATGCTGGAAAACCGCTATATAAGAACGATTAAATAAAAACATAAATATTGTATTGTATTGTATTGTATTGTATTGTATTGTATTGTATTGTATTGTATTGTATTGTATTAACCTTGATTCTCTCCATCTTGCTGCTGTGCGGTCCGTTCCAGACGTAGATGACCAGGCCGCAGTCCAAGATAAACACGTCACCCTGGTTCAGCGAAGAGCAGTGGCACCTCACCTGCGGACAACAATTATTCAGGCAGCATTGGAGACATAAATTGTGTACTAACCAAAATGTGTCCAAGGCAGATAACCAATCTCTAACCATTACTACTAATCTATATGATCGTGCCATGCTCGGTTTCGTGCCTCCTTAGGTTATATGTTAGCTGCGCTCGCTCACGCAGTGTCAGGGACGGGTCATCATGGCCTGTTCCAGTCACTGTGAGATGAAATAGAAGATCAGCAGTTACATTCTACCACTGTAAAGATCGCAATGCAGTTTCGTGTCATGCAAATGCAGCGCTTTTACAAAAGTTATAAGAAATGTTAATTAGGGAGTTACTTTTCAACTACCCTGTTGGTCTCGTTGCAGTTACGACTGACTGGGATCTCTCTTACCTGCCTGACTCGGACGTTTCTTTTCCCTTTAATCTGCATCAGCCTCGTGTCGTATTTGTCCCGCTCCACTTTCTTGAAGCCCGAGTCCACGCCTCCCTCCAGATACCTTTTGTAGACAGCCAGCATCTTCGTGTGTTGACTCGGTCAGTCAAGACATTCATTGGAAACCACGGGCGTATTAACCAAGAACAATCGAAAATATTGTGGATCCCCGTCCGCTATCCATCCGCTATCGGCGATCGACAACATTCTTGCCATTCTTCTTGGTTAATGCGCCTGTGTTGAAAACGAAATGAACACTCAAATCGCATTGACGATTTCTCTCCTTCTCTTTCAACCCTAGTGGTTACACTGAAGACAATCCACCAGCCGGTCACTTTACAATAAAGACATCCCACGCAGGGGACGCTGAAGCTGTACTCTTAATTTATCAAAGCTCCCTTTACAAAAACAAAATAGAATATAAACACTATTATAAAATAGCAACAAAACACATACATATAAAATGCCTACATTGCCAAATAATAATATCATAGAAAGCCTTCGTGACCATTTGGCATAAAGCGTCCAATATCCCCAAGCTGACCCAACAGATCTCGTACACAAATGAAGAGTTTTGGAAGAGTTTTCAAGAAAAAAAGGTAGGTGACTGGTCTACAGAAGATTGATAGAACAGAGTAGGAATGAGAATGAACAAAGGAGAAAGACAGCGACAGTGGGAAAGCACTAAATTTCCAGAATGTGGGGATACTATTTATACAAAAAAGACTACACCCCCACGGGGGGAATTCAGATAGGGATAATTAGAGAGAGCGAGAGAGAGAGAGAGAGAGAGAAGGAGAGAGAGAGAGAGAGAGAGAGAGAGAGAGAGAGAGAGAGAGAGAGAGAGAGAATGAGAGAGAGAAGAAGAGGGAGGAGAAGGAGGAGGATGGCAGTTCACAATAAATCTAAGGGAGGTAAAGGCTGTCCCCGCATAATGGTATATTCTGTGTCACAGTTGTCTTCCCTTGAACTCGACGTCCACAGTATGAAAGAGCAGAGCAATTAGACGTTAGTACATTGAAAAATGGATTTTTATAGTATTTCACTTCAAGTGTTTATTTTACAGTGGTGCGGTTCAAGTATGAAATGTAAGATGAATGGGTTCAGTGCCTGTGGCGTCTTTGTTTACCAGCATCGGAGGAAATACCTTGCGTGATGTCACTTGCAGGAATAATTTCTGTATTCTGTATTGTAATGACTGTCACAGCATTAATAATTTAAAATATGAATGTTTAATACTCACGTAATTCCTTGTTTAAAGTAAGACAAAAACTGCTTCGACTCATGATCTTGGACCTGAAATTTATTTACCATACACAGGGTGACAATGTTAAGGAGGTGATTGATAATGATGGCGATGATGACGATGATGATGATGATGATGATGATGATGATGATGATGATGATGATGATGATGATGATGATGATGATGATGATGATGATGATGATGATGATGATGGAGGTAATACACATTGCTGCGATCGGTACAAATTATCGCCAAAACTCCCGCTAGCAGCAGGTGAAAGTATTCCCTCCATCCCTTCAAAGTATACTTTGCGCTCGCTGCTAGCCGCGGATGCAAAGCGCAGTATTGTTTAAAAGTGACGGAAAGAGCGGAATATTGCTACAAGGGTTCGGGTAAGGGTTAGTTGTAGATATATCCCTAGCCCTTGCCCTAACCCTTTTCTCTACAAGAATGCTTTTACCGTCCCAAAAACCCATTTGCCTTCTTGGATTCTTAATTAAATTGTATGAAACCAAGTGAGGACACTATCCGGCGTCAATAAACGGTTCGAAAAAATTCTCAGACGGTTCGTAAAAGACAGTTGACCTAGAAACAAATACAGCGTGGCCTAATTCGTCGCCTAGAGGAGACAAAACTTACTTTTCCGTTTGTAGTCTTTCACCGACACTGTAACTGAGCAGGCTGCTAACCTCGCTTACCTCCCTTCAAGGGACAAGGGACATACTTTGGCCTGCTGCGCAGCGTGTGCCTGGAGTATACTTTCTTTCGATCGCAGCTATGTGCAATGGGTGGATGATGATGATGATGATGATGATAATGATGATGATGATGATGATGATGATGATGATGATGATGATGATGATGATGATGATGATGATGACGACGATGACAACGACGACGATAATGATGGTGGACGACGACGATGATTATGATGATGATGATTCATTACTGGCACTGCAGGCTGACCTCTCTGTGTTGAACAGGAGCACCGCCCAAAGAGTCGTCCAGTTCCACAGTCTTGTAAGCCGCCACACCTTTCTCGTCCTGCACAGTACGAGCAGTCAATGGCTGAACTTACAGGGTGCTTGAAAACTACCTCCCCATCGCAAACTGCTTAGAACTCTTCGTACATGTTATTGCTTTGCATTGTATTGTGATCCTTACAATATGTAGAATCACAAGTATATCAACTAACAAGTTAGTATCTCGTATTGCCCCCAGTCGACGTGCGGTGGTCCCGTTGCCCTTGGTTTTAGCCACAAGCTGAGACGGGGATATCCCAAACCTAAAAATAGAATAGAGAATTCTGGGAAATCTGTTCTCGCGAAGATGTGCTCGCTGAAATGAAACGAAAGTTGGGAGAGGAACTGCATACTTCTGGTAGTGAACAAAGGCAGAAACTTGTCAGCAGTATTATCAGCGATGGAGTTATAATGGACGAAGTGCTCCATACCTATGAGGTTGCCTTTGCTCGAGCAAAGAAACTAAAGAAGGATTTAGCCGACGTCATTTCAGAAAAGGATTTCTCTACCCATAATTCCCCTGGGTTTTGAAGTTTCTAAAAAGTTATTTCAGGCCGTAAAGGGAAGCAACCGGTTGTACGCGCACGTCGATAGAGACATAGAAGAGAGATACTAACTTGTTAGTTGATATACTTGTGGTAGAATCCAATGGCTGATGTCTGATTTAATCTGGCAGGTTAAGAGGGTCGCTCTAACTAGCCCATGGCCTGACATTTTGGTTTTGTGTCTTTTTCTGTTTTTATGCGATATGGTAGCTGAGCTCATTCAGGTAGTGTCATGCGACGAGCCATTGTCTGCTGCTCTCGTCACTGTGGAATAAAACAAGAAATCAGCAATGAAAGATGTTCACAGTGGCGAAGAAACGGAACCTCCGAAAGTTATGGCCACGTCACCAGAGCATCAGGCAAAGACCATCCTGCAAGGTACGGTGCAAGGAGGCAGAAGAAGGGGGAGACAGAAAAAAGAGGTGGGAGAATAACATTCGAGAATGGACTGGTTTGACACACTGAGCGAAGCCATGAGGGTTGCTGAGGTCAGAGAAAGATGGAGTTTATACGCTGGTTAAACGATCATCTGTGGTGCCCCAACGACTTTCGAGTTACGGGATAGGATAGGATAGGATGTAAATGAAATTGTACCACTGTAATGATCACACTGCGTGTTCTTGTATGCACAGGTCGTGCAGCTCACAAAGGTAATTAGTACTGTTCAATGGGTTTTTCCACCTCAACCATCCTCTTTTAAAAAAAAATTAAAAAAAAAAAAAAAAAAAAAAAAACAGCAATGTAGGTTGTGAACACAGGTTAGAATGTTTCGTGTTAAACCATATCTGGACGGGTTAATACTTGGATGGGTGTCCCTACGTGGAAGTCAACCACCAAACGACCAAAAAATAAAAACAAAGGAATGGCACGAGCGCAAGGCGCACCGCAGTCCACCCAACTGTGAATGGGTGCCTGGTGTGACATTACGGATTGGATCGCATTATACTCCGTCCGCGCGCGCAAGGGAAGGAATAAAAGTACTACCTTAGGAGTTATCGTTCATGTCTGCCTTTGCTTATAACACTCTGCCCGCACGGTAAACTGTCAGGGTTAGGGTTAGTAATAACATTACGTTTCTACCGCCAAGCTCCACACACTTCCCGGACGCTGCTTGGGTACCGCGGCGACTTTGGCGTGGGTGGCAACCTAATGGTAGGACAGACTGTAATGTTACACCTGGATCTTGTTTAGTACCGGGGAAGGTAACGCAGCGAGGGAGAGGATATTGGCGCTGCCCTCATTAAGCTAGCCTAGAGAGAAGGGAAGTCCCTAAAGCCTCTCTCCCCAAGACCTGCGCTACATGAGACAAATGTCATCATCATCATCATCATCATCATCAGAAGCAGAAGCAGAAGCAGAAGGAGCAGCAGTAACATCATTACCGTCATCATCATATTGTTATCATCATCAATCATCATTCATCGTCGTCGTTGTTGCCGCGGGAGTTCTCACCTGAGATGTGTCTTTCCCGAGCCAGAAATGAATGTCCCATTCTAACTTGGCAGAGTTGGGCCTTTGCTTTGTCTGAAAATTCCAAAGAAACCAGGTTTTTTGGTTGTGTGTTTTTTTCTTCCAAAACAATCTATTCACAAATTATTTTGGATGTGTGCAATGTAGCATCACAGTGAAGTCGTCGTCGTCGTCATCATCATCATCATCATCATCGTAGTCGTCGTCATCATAATTACTGTCAAGGGGCGAACGTATGTGACTTAAGTACGAGACTATTGAGGTCACCGAGGGTTTTCTCCGGGCACTCCGGTTTCCTCCCTCCCTTCAATAATGGTACAGGATGCAGTCAATATAAAAATTTCAAAAATAAAACTTCGATTTTCTTCCGTCTTCTAATAGTGATCTCCCTGCCTTTACACCACCTGTTTGAGTGATATATGTGTATTTGGTGTGTGTGAGGGTAAATGAGACAGGTGAGCGTGTATGTTGGTATAGATCGCCGCGCTTTGAGCCTTGGGGAAAGGCGCGTACATAGCATCCTGTATTATTATTATTATTATTATTATTATTATTATTATTATTATTATTATTATTATTATTATTATTATTATCATCATCATCACCCCCATTACTGTCGTCATCATCACAAATCATACATAACAAATCATCATCACCGTCATTACTGTCGTCGTCATCATCGTGCATCGAACATTATCCCTGAGAAAGACAGATGGAGAGAGGGAGTGAGAGTGATGGGGTGAGAGAGAGCGAGAGAGAGAGAGAGAGAGAGAGAGAGAGAGAGAGAGAGAGAGATCATTCCAAAACAATCACTTACCGCTTGTTTTTGTTTTTTTCATAGGTATATGTATGTCCTGAATGTGTGTGTGTGTGCGTGCGTGCGTGTGTGTGTGTGTGTTCATCTACTTGGAAAATAAATGCTAGGCTGAGAGATTGATCTGGTGGTTAGTTGTCTCCCTTACATAGATTAGCATTGATTTTTCAAGTCTTGTGCAAAAGCGGCAGGACTGCTATAAGGAATTTTTGAACGCTGTTAGCAGAATATCACATCTGGTGTCATCGCCACCTTCAAAGCGCTTATAAACATAATTGACAAGGTCGTCTGTCTTAGCTACACTCACAGTTAAACTGAAGTCGTGCTCACAGGTACCAAACACAACCTGTCTTCTTCCTCTGTAGACACTGTTACTCTTGGCCAGACCACTCTTCCTATGACCCCTTGGGGTCATGAGCAATCTTGCCACTGTAGATTGTTCTAACCTATAAAGGGTACAGTGAAAGCCCCAGTTGAAAACCTGTCTTGCCTTTGTAGGCATGACAAATTAACTGCGGCAACAGTTCCCCCCGTTGGAGTGCCGGGGGTTTCAGTATAAATAGTATCCCCACTTTCTGGAAATTTAGTGCTTTAAATTCCCACTGTCGCTGTCTTCCTCATTTGCTCTTTCCCATTCCCGATCTGTCCTACTACTCTGCTATACTATCTTCTTCTTCGCTAGATCAATGACCTACCTTTTTTCTTGAAAACTCTTCCTGGACAAGACTCCTTGTTTGTGTATGAGGTCTGTTGGATCAGCTTGGGAATGTTGGACGCTTTCTGCCGGGTGGTCACTAGGGCTTCCTATGAATGTACTATTTAGCACTATAGGCATTTTATATGTATGTTTTTTGTTGATGATTTATAATGATGTTTGTATTCTATTTTGTTTTTGTAATCGGGGAGTTCGCGTAGTTGAGGTCAACCCTCAGCCGTCCCTCGCGTGGGATGTCTTTATTGTAAAGTGACTGGCCGGTGGAGGGCATTCAATTTTCCCACTGGGGTTGTTTCAACAGATCTTTTATGCGGATCGGGGGTTGTCCGGTCCTGATTTGGCTCGGAAGAGTCCGCTGGACCTAAAGCAATAATAAATCAATCAATAAAAACTCTTCCTATGTCATCTTCTGTCAAAAACCATGGTGTCGTTCTTGACAATACCCTCTCCACGTCAGAATTCGTACGCAAAACCTGTCAAACATGCAACTTTCATCTCCGTAGAATAGGCCTGTCCGCAAACATCTGACCACTGACGCTACTGTCAAACTCATTTTCCTCTCTTGTTTTGTCACGCTTAGACTACTGTAACTCTCTCCGGCTCCTGGCTGGACTTCCTTGTCTTCTATTTATCTGCTCCAACGTGTTCAGAACTCAGCTGCACGTCTGGTTCTCAAAAGGAAAAAAAATCTGATCATATCACTCCCCTTCTACATTCACTCCACTGGCTTCCAGTGTCTCATAGAATGATCTACAAAATCGCTTTTTTATTGTTACAAGTGCGTCCATGGCTTAACCCCTTCTTACCTCACCAAGAACATTCAATTCTACAAGCCTTCTAGATATCTTCGTTCCTCCTCTGACACCCTCATGCTTCACATACCCCGCTACAAACTCCCCTCTGCTGGCCGTCGATCTTTCTCAGTACTTGGCCCTTTAACTTTGAACTCTCCTCCCCTCTCTCTTCGCAGCTCTCCAAACATAGCTACTTTTAAATTCAACTTGAAAACTCATCTCTTCCTTAAATGTTTCTGATCTTGCCTCCCATCATCATTGTCGTCATTCCTCCATTTGTTTTGTTTTGTTTTTTATTTTGTTTCAGACCACCGCCACCACCCACCCCATCACCCATCCTTAGCTCTCCCCACCTCCCTCCATCCCTCGTCTCTTATTCGTTAGCAAGTGTCTGATTTTATTTTGTATGAAGCCGGATGTTTAGAATGAATGCAGAGTACTGCGCTTTGAACTGATATTGTTCATTTGGAAAAAATGCTATATAAATATTATTATTATTATTATTATTATTATTATTATTATTATTATTATTATTATTATTATTATTATTATTATTATTATTATTATTATTATTATTATTATTATTAAAGCGAATATCTGACTCTACAATAAGACACACAGTTAAAGCGATTATCAAAATGCTCATACTAACACTCACCGTCAAAGCGATTGGCAGTATTATTGACAAACAGGTCTGTATTGACAAGTACTAGCTACTTTATAGTCGCGTGCGCGTGAATGTGCTATCACTTGTAGACACAGCTGTAGTCCGTTTCATGTTGGGTTTTGTCTTTCGTCTTCTTGTTCTTCTTTCTCTTGTTCTTCTTCTTGTTCTTCTTCTTCTTCTTCTTCTTCTTCTTCTTCTTCTTCTCCTCCTCCTTCTTTTTTTGTAAGCTAACTCTTTATTGTCCCTTTTTATCGGGAAATTCTGGGCCGCCTCCCCTAGGAAAGGCGTAGTCTCAGCCTGTGGTGTGCCCGCACCCAACCTATATAATGTTACTTGTGTTTTTGAAATTTTGCTGGAGGAGCAAACCGGAGTACCCGGAGAAAACCCCCGAGAAGTTGCTCGAGTCGAAAGTAAATAATATTCGGGGAAACATAACGCCCAGATGATGGATCGATCCCACACCTGTCGGCGCCTATGGTTTCTGGCCTGTGGACAAGGCAAGTTAGTCCCGCCTTAGCCCACTTGGCCACAACGCTCGCTCTTCTTCTTCTTCATCTTGTTATTGCTGTTGTTGTTGTTGCTGTTGTTGCTGTTGTTGTTGTTGTTGTTGTTGTTGTTGTTGTTGTTGTTGTTGTTGTTCTTCTTCTTCTTCTTCTTCTTCTTTCTGTCTATGTTTCTCTGTCTTTATCTCTGTCTCTTTGTCATTGTCTATGTCTGTCTGTCTGTCTCTCTCTCTCTCTCTTTCTCTCTTCGCTCCTATGATCTTGGATTTTTGGTAATTGTTTTATTTGCACCCTGCTTTGCATTCATTATTTTTGATGTACTGTGTTGTACCCTTTTCTAAAGGGCCAGTGTCTTCAGGAATGTAATTTTGTTCATTGCTCTCTCTCTCTCTCTCTCTCTCTCTCTCTCTCTCTCTCTCTCTCTCTCTCTCTCTCTCTCTCTCTCTCTCTCTCTCTCGAGAAAAATATTTAACTTTTCCTGTACATTCGTATATACATATTCTACAGAGCGAATCAAAGTTTCATGTATGGAGATTAGGACTCTTTATTTTTCATGCACTAAAAATACGAACTGAATTTTATGAGCAGATACACTTGAGCTGATGTAATAACCTAACGAAAGTAAACGCCATTGTAATTCTTGAGAGATCAGGTACAACACTTTAGTCAACCTCGTGACCAACCATATTTTCTAGCGGCTGGTGACCCGAAGAATTTGTGTTTGTTTTATTGTTTGTATGTTTTTTGGTGAATACACGGACGATGTCCAAACGTCTCTCTCTCTCTCTCTCTCTCTCTCTCTCTCTCTCTCTCTCTCTCTCTCTCTCTCTCTCTCTCTCTCTCTCTCGCCCAAATAAGAAAAATGAGAAATGAGAACAGCTGGTGTTTAAATGTAACACGACAAAGCCCAACTGGTTATGAGGTTTAGGACAGAGCATCCTTCGGATGAGACCATAAACCGAAGTCCAGTCTGTATGCGCACGCATTTCATCGCATGGACTTTAAAGATCCTGACGCTCATGTCCTGGGCGGGTGAGTGCCGGCAACACAAATACACCCAGCACGCACTAAGTCTCTTCTCCCTACCCCCGGTTGCCCAGGTTTGTGCTTAGTCGTCTGGGCGTCAGACTATGCGCCCAAAGGCTGCAGGTGGGCGCCCCAGGCAGTTTGAAATAGATCACGTATCGGACGGAACGGAACGGAAAACGAAGCTTAACGTCCTATTGCATCAGCGTTAAGGACGATCACCACGTCGCCACCCTGACAACAATGATCATCATCATCGTATCAAAGATGAGATCCTACGGATCTCTTCACGTATCGACCAACGCATTGAGCAGCTCTTGAGCTGGAAAAACCGCTAGATGAAAGCGATAAAATAAATAAACAATAAATTACTAAATACATAAATAAATAAATAAACTGTATAAAGATAAAGCTTTTCTGCAGCAGCTCATCAGCATTCACAACCAGCTTGTTGTCTTTTCATTACAAAAGTATTATCCGGAATAATAATGAACAAGGATGTGATCATGATCGTTAATTACACCGCACAACTATGGTAATCCCATAAAATGCGAAAACAAACTATTTTACCCCCCCCCCCCCTCCTCTTCTCCCCTCCCTTCCCAAACCAACGTAACTGAAGAACATTAATGATGATCACGCATTTTATGTACTATTTTTAACAACCCTGGCTGTTCTCGTAAAACATTTTTAATTAAAGACGACAGCACTGATGCCCGAGGCAAATCTATATATTTTGTCAAGTCAGCTCCACACCAACATGATTTACAGATTAACAGAACGACGCCCGCGAGAGCAGGAGAATATAATTTCTAAAACGCGGTTCTCCTCTTTTTCATATCCGTTCGTCATTGTTCGTTTCCTGGGTCGTGCTCGAGGCAAGTTGACATTGGTAACAGATAAATGTGATGTATTTTAATCTAGTTATTGTATCGCTCTTATGATACAGTGCTTGTTCAACTCATGGCGCTGACTGATACAGAATATAACTCAAACGGTTTGAGGCGTCGTTTTGCTGCCATAGACGGATCTTCTGACGCCTAGGACAACGCTAGCAATAAAGTTTCCGAAACAAAAAGAACATTGTTTTGAAATTGCTTTGATCAGTCCTAATTTGCTACCTAGTATAAAGGGTGTCGGATAGCGCGTGTGGTTGGAGCACTCGCTACTGTGTCGCAAGTTAAGCACCGTCCAGTGCGGTTAGCCCTTGGATGGGTGACCGCAAAACGTGAAGCGACAAATAACAGCGCCCCCAGTTGACTCCACTGTGACTGAGTACCTACTCTCTTAAGGGTGGGGAAGGTAAAGCAGCGAGGGAGAGAGATGGGCATCACCCTCATTACGCTAGATAAGTGTGATCTCCAACATCACGCTCCCCTACGGCCACAAGGCTATGGGACCACCTTTACCTTTTTTTAGTATAAAGCCCAATAATCCAATGGGCGGCCGCCAACAAAATCGCCATAAATGAATCTTCAAGTTTAACGTCTACACCCTCCATTTGCGATATGGCAGACGGGGATAACCATCCCAGGGAAAGGGGAGAGAGGAGGGAGGGTAAGGACCTAAATCAACACTGAACCACCAGAGCAATCATACTGATAAGATGGACAGTGGCCTTGCCATCAACGGGATTGGAACTTGGTCCATTAGTGCGCAGGGCGAACCCTTTTACCACTGAGCTACCCCCGTTGGAGTGCCGGGGGGTTCAGTATAAATAGTATCCCCACTTTCTGGAAATTTAGTGCTTTAAATTCCCACTGTCGCTGTCTTCCTTATTTGCTCTTTCCCATTCCTGCTCTGTCCTATCACTCTGCTATACTATCTTCTTCTTCGCTAGATCAATGACCTACCTTTTTTCTTGAAAACTCTTCCTGGACAAGACTCCTTGTTTGTGTATGAGGTCTGTTGGATCAGCTTGGGAGTATTGGACGCTTTCTGCCGGGTGGTCACTAGGGCTTCCTATGATGTTTTTATTTAGCAATATAGGCATTTTATATGTATGTGTTTTGTTGATAATTTATAATGATGTTTGTATTCTATTTTGTTTTTGTAACCGGGGGTTCGATTAGTTGGGGTAAAGCCTCAGCCGTCCCTTGCGTGGGATGTCTTTATTGTAAAGTGACTGGCCGGTGGAGGACATTCAGTTTTCCAACTAGGGTTGTTTCAGCAGATCTTTTATGCGGATCGGGGGTTGTCCGGTCCTGATTTGGCTCGGAAGAGTCCGCTGGACCTAAAGCAACAATCAATTCTGCGGTAGGTGTCCCCACAAAAATCCACAACTGTGTACGTCGTGCTTACCACGAGAACGACGTAAGAGTCTCCAGAGTAGAAGTTCCCGTGGACCTCTGGGTTTTGTTTCACGACCTTCAGTTTCTGCAATACACAATTATCAAAATAACAAAAGGTTTCGCCTGCACATCTTTTACCTGTTATCATCTTCATCGCCGTCATCTTCATCATCATCGTCGTCATCATCATTATCGTCGTCGTCGTCATCGTAGTCTTTGCCATCGTCATCATTATCATCATCATCATCATCATTATCATCACCATCGACGTCATTGTTGTAATCACATCGTCAGCGTCACCTTATGCAATGTCATTTTGGTCATGTAATTTTATCTATCTTTTTATTATTAATAATAAAAATAATTTATTTTATAAAGCGCAATTCCAAGTCAGCTCAATACGCTCACACGCATACTCTCACACAAGCACTCGCACAATAAGAGACTGTACAAGCAATAAAATACAAACTAAACACATCTAACACAAGCTGTCACTACGGTATGACAAAAGCTTACACATACACTACCGGCAAGGAGATAGGAGAGAGAGTGTGTGTGTGTGAGAGAGGGGTGGGGGTGGGGGGAGAGAGAGATGCGAGTATAAACCGAGGTCTGGTCTGAGCACGCGCGAATTCCATTGCACGGACTTGGCTTTAAAGATCCTGTCGATCATGTCCTAGACAGGTGAGTGCCGGTGTAACAGGCCGGAATATACCCCTGGCTACTTTATACCCTGGGTATAATGTAGCCTAGGCGGGTTTAACCCCCTGGGTATAGTTCAGCCTAGGCCAGGTCATACCCCTCGCGCCCGGAATATACCCCCACCTAAAGAGATTTCACTCATGGGTTTGTTGTACATGACCGTTTGCGTGACCAACTCTCAAGTAACAGCCTTTTGCTTGCGTGTAAAAAAAAAAAAATCCTGAGTGAACTCAGCTAACAGCCTTTATCTTGCGTGTAAAAAAAACAACTAAACAAACCCTAACCCTAACCCTATCTATCTATCTATCTATCTATCTATCTATCTATCTATCTATCTATCTATCTATCTATCTATCTATCTATCTATCTATCTATCTATCTATCTATCTATCTATCCGTCTGTCTGTTTATCTATCTATCTGAGTGCATCAGAACAATTACAACACATAAATTAAAGAGTAACGTGAAGGATAAGCTCTTCCGTAGTGGGAGGGAGGGGGGGTTATAATGGGCAGGAGAGGGTTAAACGAGCCTAGGCCAGATAATACCCAGGGGTATAGTCTGGGCTAGGCCAGTTTATACGGGGGCATAGTCTGGGCTAGGCCAGTTTATACCCTGGGTTTACTTGAGGCGGGGTATAATCTGGCCTGCTACACCGGTTTTAAAATAACAGCACGCACTAGGTCCTTTCTCCCCTATATAAGGTCACCCAGGATGTGGCTCAGTTGTCTGACTATGCCCCCAAAGGCTGCAAGTGGGCGCTTCGCGCGGCGTGATTTAGATCCTGTATGGGCGAGAGGCTTGAGCAGCTCTTGAGCTGGAAAAGTGCACTATATGAACGATTTACCCCATCCCCACCATCACCCTCTCTCCCTCTCTCTCTCTCTCTCTCTCTCTCTCTCTCTATGTCTCTCTCTCTATGTCTATCTATCTATCTATCTATCTGTGCTGGTTACAAGTATTTCTGACCATACGATACGTAGTCCTTACTATGTCTCTGTTAGGTTTAAACTAGCTGTGTGCAATAACTTGATATATACTTTTCAGATCCTTTAAAGCACATAACCGTTAGACGTAGCATTAAATTCTCTATTAGAATATATAAACTTTTCTTTCCTATCCTATCCTATCCTATCCTATCCTATCCTATCCCGTAACTCGGAGGTCGTAGAGGCACCACAGATGATCGTTTAACCAGCGTACTCCATCTTTCCCTGTCCTCACCAACCCTGATGGTTTCGCTCAGTGTCAAACCAGTCCATTCTCGAATGTTGTCCTCCCACCTCTTTTTCGGTCTCCCTCTTCTTCTACCTTCTTGCACTGTGCCTTGCACGATGGTCTTTGCAAGACCTAATGATCTGGTGACGAGGCCATACCATCGGAGTTTCCGTTTTTTCACCACTGTGAGCAGGTCATCGTGTTGTCCAATGGCTTGTGTCATGGACTGTCGGACTTCGTCGTTGGTGATGTGCTGGGTATAGGAAATACCAAGAAGTCTTCTGTAGCACCTCGTCTCCATGCTTTGTATTCTTCGTTGTAGATCTACTGTGAGGGTCCATGTTTCGCAAGTGTATAGGAAGATGGAGATGACAAGGGAGCGCAGCAGTCTTACCTTGGAATGTAGACTGATGGTCCTGTCTTTCCAAATTGTCTTCAATCTCGCCATATCAGCAGTTGTTTGTGCGACCCTGATACAATGGCTCCTAAGTATTTAAAACTATGCACTGTGTTGAGGGATTGGCCTTGGACTTTGATTTCCGTGTTGATGCCATTGGTGTTGTTGTCATCATTTTGGTCTTCTCTGCACTTATTTCCATTTCATAGTCTCTAGAGGTGGTGTCAAGCCTCTGTACCAGCTGTTTAAGTTCGTGTTCCTCTCCAGCCAATCCATCAATGTCATCCGCAAAACGAAGGTTGGAGCTGGAGATTGCTCTTTCCCCTATGCTGACTGTGCTTTCGTGCTCTGCAAGGCCATCTGACATGATGCGCTTAGGAAGATGTTGAAGAGTGTTGGAGAGAGTGGCATCCCTGACGCACACCAATTGTTGTTCTGATCCAGTTTCCGATGACGCTGTTGTGGAGGATTGCACTAGTAGCCTTGTCGTTCAAGCTTTTGATGACTTCAATAATTGTAGGGCTGATGTTGGGCACTCTCATGGGTGCCCATAGAGCTGCATGGCAAACTCGATCAAACGCCTTTTTGAAGTCTACGAACGCATGGTATATATGTTGTTGGTACAGTAGGTATTTCTCGCAGATTATTCTGAGGTTGAAAATCTGTTCAGTGGTACTTCACCTTTCCCTGAATCCTGCTTGTTCTTCATCTGTGATTTGTTCAGCTTGGGGTTTCAACCTGTTGGGTATTATTTTCAGGAGAACCTTGCTGGGATGGCTGATGAGGCTGATGGTGCGGTAATTTTCACATTCCTGAAGGTTACGTTTTTGGAAAGAGTGATGACAAGCGACTGGGTTCATGGTGTAGGCCACTTTCCACTCTGCCAGATCTTGTTACATATAATGGTGAGGGCGTCAATCATCGCTTCTACTCCTGCTTGAAGCAGTTCCGCAGGTATGTTGTTCACTCCCGCTGACTTCCCCTGCTGCTGCTTCTACTTCTGCTTATGCTATTGTTTCTGATGATGATGATATGTTAAAGATGATGGCAATGATGAGGAGGAGGAAGAGGAAGAAGATAAGAAGGATGATGATCGATGAGGAGGAGGAAGAAGAAGAGGAGGAAGAGGATAAGCACGAGGATCGATGAGGAGGAGGAGGAGGAAGAAGAAGAAGAGGAGGAGGAGGAAGAAGAAGAAGAGGAGGAGGAAGAGGATACGCAGGAGGGGCGTGAGTAGGCTAGGAGCAGGATGCTGATAAACAATTGATAAATGTTAATTGTATCAGCCATCTTACGCACCCTCACTCCCTCTTTCCGCCTCACCACCTCCTTCTCCACCCTCCAACCCCACAACTCAGCCCACCACAAACCTTGAACCAGCCGTTGAACAAATTCCAAACTAGACTTCCGGAATTGGGTTCGGATCAAGGTCAAGATCAAATGGGGGTCGTCCTTAATAGCCACCTTCGTTATCACAACGTGACCAATATCGTCCCCTATACGCTTATGTGTCCGGGGACGTTAATCTATTTTAACTAACTAACTAACAACGTGACCTTGTCTCATAGTACAGTATGACACTGGTGCGTACTTGAGCGTGTTTAGTAAGTATATGATAATTATATGCACAGTAGTGACTCTTATATAATTCTGACTTTTGCAAACTGTCAAGCAGAAACGATTATTTGGTGGATCCCCTGCCGATTGCATTTCAAAGGAAAATCAAGAAGTAAAATAAAATAAAATACATCACGTTATTTTAGATCATATAACTAGTTATATGCTTATTTAATGTACTTATTTCATATTTACACAATTTTGTTATTTATTTAATTTTTTAAAACTTGTTTTACAAGTAAAATACGTAGTTCAACTCATAGTATCACCATAGTAATTGACTGTGTGGGGCCGAGTAGCTCAGTTGGTAAGAGCGTCTTGCTAGTAACCGAAAGGTCGCTGGTTCGAATCCCGGATTGGTCAACGTGTGATCATATTAATTTCCCCTTTACCAACAACTGGCCCGCTGGTGTCAGTATAAATCGGTACAGTAGTCACCTATATGCGAAAGTGTCGTGTGACTATAATCTACAAACAACAACAACGTAATTGACTCCACCTAATCAGACAAGCGCGCCGCGCCGACATGTACACCTAAAACATTATGTTGACTGATCGTAGCAAATTGAATTTTCGGTATTAAATGCATCTGTTTTATCTGCAGCTGTGTCAAACCAGAGATCAGTCGCTACAGTGCGTTCCATAGCAACAGGTGTTTGTGGCGGTATACGATACACTGTTTATACGATCATGTTACTTAGATTTCGTTTTGCATGTAGGTACTGACGAACGGGCGGACTACACTGAGAGTTTCGTTCAACCCAAAACAACAAAAGCTCTTCAGTACAAACTGATCCCCGCAAGCTATTTATTGATTTATTTATTCATTTATTAGTCGTTCTTACATAGCGCTTTTCCAGCAAGAGTTGCTCAAGGCGCTGATGTAAACAGGACTTCACTCAAGCCGCTCGGATGATGCTACATTATATATTTTTGGTCTCGAAAGAAGCTTGGTGAATAAATAGCCCCTTTGTCTTGTAAAGTGACCGGCTGATGAAGTGCCTTCAGTGTTATCACTTGGGTTGTTTCAGCAGATCTTTTATACGGATCAGGGGTGAATCCTCTTTCAACCAAGTTGTGGTCTTGATTTTGTGGTCCTGATTTTGGCTCTTTGCAGTCCGCTGGACCCTGTAAGCATTGAATAACTAACAAACACGTGTGTGTAGCATGCGAAGACAGGCAGTGGGCTAACTAACACACACAGTTGACAGTGTGACATTGCATTGTACTTTGACGGTCAGGTGAAAGTCTTTATGCAGTACTGAGCTCCACCACTCTATATATAAGGAGGACCCCTGCTGGTTGACAGCAAAGTGGGTTGCTGTCGTTTCGATCTTCGAAGGCCATCATCAGACGCACGCTGTGTCACTCCGCTGAAGGGGTGTATGGCTCTAGCAATAATTATTGTCCTTCTTCCAACAATACCCAGGATCGGAGTACCTTGATGCTCTGGCTGAGTGTCTCCGAGATCCATCAAGCTTAATGCTATGTGCAAATGTACGCTTTCAACAGTCTCTGATACTCAGATAGAGATCAGGGTCGCTTTCGGGCGGACTGGACTGCCTCTTTAAGCTTAGCTATTACTAGAAGCAGCCCGAATGCGGCAAAGGGTATATTTGTTGATCGTTGCCGATACAAGCGATATGTCATTTTCCATAGGGAGTTATTTGTCAACCATATATACAGTCATTGGAATTTAATATAAAATGGTCGTGACAACGCTGTAACAGGTCGGGTGGAACCCAATTCGCTCGACCTTTGAGACTTATTTAATTGATTTGATTTTTCCTTTCTTTACTTCTTTATTTATTTATTTAATCAATTAATGTATGTATTAATTAATGTATGTATTTAATTTACTTATTTTATTTAATTGTATTTATATTTATTTATTTATTTTATTTACTTCTTTATTTATGGTGTTGTATTTATTTATTTAGTGGGTTCGTGCACTGATTAGAATAGACCCAACGTTTCCCGACGTGTCGTAAGAGGCGATTAACAGGGGTGATATCAGCACGGCATCACTGGGCGAAAGTCTTCTACGAAGAAGTCACGGGCCAGGACGGAGGAACCTCATGTTACTACAGGTTCAACGACCACGTGCTCGGGGGCCAAGGCGAGCCACACTGTATTCGTGGATATCGGCTGTGGCCAACAGCCTGGAGAGGATTGGGCCCTGCCAGGTCTTTCTTGGCCAAGACACACTGCATGATGAATAAAACCATTTACCCCATGCCGGATCGGTCGTCGCCCGGGTCAACAAGGATCGCGCCTTCCGTTGGCCACCAGGACGGAGGCGATAAGTGTGCTACTGATGGACAATTTAGCAAGATCCGCACCAGAAATAACATCGTCATAACAACAATCTGATACTGGCAAACACGCTTGGTCTCCACAAAAAATCCAGACGATGAACTTGGCACAATCAAGGCGGGGAGCATCACAACCAGATCGACTACATCATGGTCAAAAAACGCTTCAGATCAAGCATTAACATTGGCAGGACATGCACTTTTCCAGGAGCAGATATCGGAAGTGACCACGATCTCGTGATAATGTCTTTCTGGCTTCACTTGAAGAGAGTAAACACAGCAAAGTGCACTAGACTGAAGTTCGACCTGGACAACCTGCTAGACCGGAGGTGGCAGAACTATTTCAGGCCACAATTGGAGGGCAATTTTCACCACTGCTCATTTTGGGAACTGGTGAAGTAGATGTCAACACCATGACCACCACCTTCAACTCAGCTGTGACAGATGCCGCCACGGAGATCCTTGGAAAGCACCGGCCAAAGAAGAAGCCGTGGATTACACCTGAACTTTTGGAACTGTGTGATATACGAAGAGAGATGAAAAAGAAAAAGAACACCTCACAGGGAGCTGATGCCTACCGAAAATCAACAATAACATCCGAAAAGGCATGCGCACAGCAAAGGAGAACTGGATAGAAGATCAATGCCAGGAAATAGAGAACAGTCCGAACAAGAACAACAGCAAGAAGGCCTACCAGACTGTGAAGCGGCTGACAAGTGTTAAACAACCCAAGGACTCCACGATCCAAAGCAAGTCTGGCATATGCCTTACAGAAGAACAAGAAGTTTTGCACAGATGGACAGAGTACTGCTCTGACCTTTACAACCACACACAAAACGGAGACCCATCAGATTAAGCTTGTCCAGAGAACAGAGAAGAAGAAGAAATCCTCCCAGTTCTCCGACAAGAAGTTAAGGCAGCAGTGCAATCGCTGAAGAAGGGGAAGTCAGCGGGAGTGGACAACATACCCGCGGAACTGCTTCAAGCAGGAGGAGACGCGATAATTGACGCACTCACCATTATCTGTAACAAGATCTAGCAGAGTGGGGAGTGGCCTACACCATGGACCAGTCGCTTGTCATCACTCTTCCCAAAAAAGGTAACCTTCAGGAATCTGAAAATTACCGCACCATCAGCCTCATCAGTCATCCCAGCAAGGTCCTCCTGAAAATAATACTCAAAAGGTTGAAACCCAAAGCTGAACAAATCATAGCTGAAAAACAAGCAGGATTCAGGGCAGGGCGAAGTACCACTTAACTGATTTTCAACCTCAGAATAATCTGTGAGAAATACCTACAGCACCAACAAAATCTATATCATGTGTTCGTAGACTTCAAAAAGTCGTTTGACCGAGTGTGGCATGCAGCTCTGTGGGCAACCATGAGAGTGTACAACATCAGCCCTAAAATTATTGAAGTCATAAAAAGCCTGTATGACAAGGCTACAAGTGCAGTCCTCCACAACAGCGCCATTGGAAACTGGATCAGAACAACAATCGGTGTGAGTCTGGGATGCCTACTCTCTCCAACACTCTTCAACATCTTCCTAGATCGAATCATGTCAGATACCCTTGCAGATCACGAAGGCACAGTCAGCATAGGGGGGCGAGCAATCTCCAACCTTCGTTTTGCGGTTGACATTGATGGATTGGCAGGAGAGGAACAAGAACTTGAGCAGCTGGTAAAGAGGCTTGACACCACCTCCAGAGCCTACTGAATGGAAATAAGTGCAGAGAAGACCAAAATGATGACCAACAACCCAAATGGCATCAACACGGACATCGAAGTCCAAGGCCAATCCCTCAACGCAGTGCATAGCTTTAAATATTTAGGAGCCATTGTATCAGACAATGGGTCCCGAAAGGAAGTCCTCATCAGGATCGCACAAACAACTGCTGCCCTGGCAAGGTCGAAGCCAATTTCGACAGACAGAACCATCAGTCTACATTCCAAGGTAAGACTGCTGCGCTTCCTTGTCATCTCCATCTTCCTATACACTTGCGAAACATGGACCCTCACAGCAGATCTCCAACGAAGAATACAGAGCATGGAGATGAGGTGCTACAGAAGACTTCTGGGCATTTCCTATACCCAGCACATCACCAACGACGAAGTCCGACAGACCATCACATTGAACAACACGATGACCTGCTCACACAGTGGTGAAAAAACGGAAACTCCGATGGTATGGCCACGTCATCAGATCATCAGGTCTTGCAAAGACCATACTGCAAGACACAGTGCAAGGAGGTAGAAGAAGAGGGAAACCGAAAAAGAGGTGGGAGGACAACATTCGAGAGTGAACTGGTTTGACAATGAGCGAAACAATCAGGGTTGCTGAGGACATGGAAAGATGGCGTACGCTGGTTAAACGATCATCTGCGGTGCCCCTACGACCTCCGAGTTATGGGTTAGGATAGGATTTTCGTTTCCAAAGAGTGAGGGATGTGAAAAAAGGTTGTCTATGATGATGATGATGATGATGATGATGATGATGATGATGATGATGATGATGATGATGATGATGATGATGATGATGATGATGATGATGCAGCCCTCAACTGGAAAGCCCTCCACAACAGCGCCATCGGAAACTGGTTCAGAACAACAATCGTTGTGAATCTGGGATACCTACTCTCTCCAACACTCTCCAACATCTTCCTAGAACGTATCATGTCAGATACCCTTGCAGATCACGAAGTCACAGTCAGCATAGGGAGAAGAGCAATCTCGAACCTTCGTTTTGCGGATAACATTGATGGATTGGCTGGAGAGGAACGAGAACTTGAACAGCTGGTTCAGAGGCTTGACACCACCTCCAGAGCCTATGGAATGGAAATAAGTGCAGAGAAGACCAAAATGATGACAACACCAATGGCATCAACACGGACATCAAAGTCCAAGGCCAATAGTGCATAGCTTCAAATATTTAGTAGCCATTGTATCATACAATGTGTTCCGACAGGAAGTCCTCTCTCCAGGATCGCACAAACAACTGCTACCCTGGCAAGTTTGAAGCCAATTTGGAAAGACAGGACCATCAGTCTACATTCCAAGGTAAGACTGCTGCGCTCCCTTGTCATCTCCATCTTCTTATACACTGGCGAAACATGGACCCTCACAGCAGATCTCCAACGAAGAATACAGAGCATGGAGATGAGGTGCTACAGAAGACTTCTGGGCATTTCCTATACCCAGCACATCACCAACGACGAAGTCCGACAGACCATCACACAAGCCATTGGACAACACGATGACCTGCTCACAGTGGTGAAAAAAAGGAAATTCCGATTGTATGGCCACGTCACCAGATCATCAAGTCTTGCAAAGACCATTTTGCAAGGCACAGTGCAAGGAGGTAGAAGAATTGTGAGACCGCAAAAGAGGTAGGAGGACAACATTCGAGAATGGACTGGTTTGACACTGGGCAAAACCATCAGGGTTGCTGAGGACATAGAAAGATGGAGTACGCTGGTTAAACGATCATCTGTGGTGCCCCTACGACCTCCGAGTTACGGAATTACATGATTATTGCTTTAGGTCCAGCGGCCTCTTCCCAGCCAAATCAGGACCAGTATAGCCGAATCAGGACCACACAATCAAGACCACTCAAGAGGACCCGCCCCTGAATTGCATAAAAGATCTGCCGAAACAATCCTAGTGGCAACACTAAAGGCACTCCACCAGCCGGTCACTTTACAATAAAGACATCCCACGCAGGGGGCGCTGAGGCTATACTCTAATTTATCAAACCCCCGTTTACAAAAAAAAAATATATATATATAAACATCATTATAAAATATCAACAAAACATACATATAAAATGGCTACATTGCCAAATAGTAACATCATAGGAAGCCCCAGTGACCACCTGGCAGAAAGCGTCCAATATTTCCAAGCTGATCCAACAGACCTCACGCCCAAATGAGGAGTTTTGTCCCGGAAGAGTTTTCAAGGTGACTGCAAGCGAAAAAGAATATAGTATAGTAGATTGATAGAACAGAGTAGGAATGAGAAAGAACAAAGGAGAAAGACAGCGACAGTGGGAATTTAAAGCGCTAAATTTTCAAGAAGTGGGGATACTATTGATACTGAAACCACCGGCATCCCCTCGGGGTTGAGTTACGGGATATGATAGGAAAGGATAGGATAGGTTACGTAACATGATAGTGTTGCGTGCGGAAATTAAATTAATGTGGACTCTATACCAGTGTATCGCAATTCGATACAAGTATTTAACATTGGACAAAGTCAAAGTCACAAAATTTTATTGCCAAGATGAAACACAAGGAATATGTCTCAGAATCGAGAACACACGCAGACACACACACACACACACACACACACACACACACCACACACACACACACACACACACACACATACACACACACATGCGAAGACAGGCAGTTGGCTACAGAAATACAGTTCAAGTGGCTATGTTACTATACAACGTTTTAGAAATTAAACGAGCTTTTCCTTAAAACGCACATCTATAATAAGCCAGAACCCAAAAGCTTTCACGCACACACGCACACACACACACACACACGCACACACACCATACAGTTCGCACACGAGCCAACAACATACGGCAAGCACGACAGACAGAACCACACCCCTGAGCCACCGCGAAAACCGTATGCAGAGGTTGAGATCGAGGGGTCAAGGCCAAAGGTCGCTCAATCCATTGCTAGCAGTACACACACACACACACACACACACACACACAAACACACACACACACACACACACACACACACACGCACGCACACCCGCCGTTGGGATGCCGGGGATTTGAGTATAAATAGTATCCCCACTTTCTGGAAATGTAGTGCTTTAAATTCCCACTGCCGCTGTCTTTCTCCTTTGTTCTTTCTCATTCCTACTCTGTTCTATCAACATACTATACTATCTTCTTCTTCACTAGACCAGTCACCTACCCTTTTTCTTGAAAAATCTTCCGGGACAAAAACTCCTCATTTGGGTGTGAGGTCTGTTGGATCAGCTTGGGAATATTGGTTGCTTTCTGCCCAATGGTCGCTGGGGCTTCCTATGATATTATTATTTGGCAATGTAGGCATTTTATATGTAAGCCTATGTGTTTTGTTGATATTTTATAATGATGTTTGTTTTCTATTTTGTTTTTGTAAACAGGGGTTCGATAAATTAGAGTATTGCCTCAGCGTCCCCTGCGTGGGATGCCTTTATTGTAAAGTGACCGGCTGATGGATTGCCTTCAGTGTTACCACTAGGGTTGTTTCGGCAGATCTTTTATGCGGATTAGGGGTGAGTACTCTTTCAGCGAAGTTGTGGTCTTGATTTTGTGGTCCTGATTCGGCTCTTTGCAGTCCGCTGGACCCTTTAAGCAATGAATAACTAAATACTAGCAGTACACACTAACACACGTTTAGCAGTGTAGTTCGATGTAAAACAGAAGAATTGGTTCTGTGAGAGGTATAGACTTTAAGAAACTGTGAAATTAAAAATAGAAATATGTAATAGCCTGTCTTAATTGCAAGGTTCGGGGAATGTTCGGAGGGGTTCAAAAACTTTTTTCGAGGTTCTCAGATTCCGAACCTAAGTTCTTGAACTTTTTTGTCCAAAAGATTCAGCAATCTAGGTTCGGGAGCTGAGAACCTCGAAAAAAGTTGTTGAACCTTTCCGAAGCTTCCACGAGCCTTCCAGTGAAGACAGTCCGTAATGTATATGTGGATGTCGGGCCCAATCAACATCATTACTGCACCTGCATAATCGGCAGCACATTTGCCGAATACGCGTAATTGGTAGCGTATTTGAAGACTTCTGTGCATTTCCTATACCCAACACATCACCAACGTTGAAGTCCGACAGACCATCACACAAGCCATTGGACAACACGATGACCTGCTCACAGTGGTGAAGAAACGGAAACTCCGATGGTATGGCCACGTCACCAGATCATCAGGCCTTGCAAAGACCATTCTGCAAGGCACAGTGCAAGGAGGTAGAAGAAGGGGGAGACCGAAAAAGAGGTGGGAGGACAACATTCGAGAATGGACTGGTTTGACACTGAGCGAAGCCATGAGGGCTGCTGAGGACAGAGAAAGATGGAGTATGCTGGTTAAGCGATCATCTGTGGTGCCCCTACGACCTTCGGGTTATGGGACAGGATAGGATAGGATTTGCCGCGTAAACGACAGCACATTTGCCGAATAGGCGTGATCGGCAGCGCATTTGCCGAATAAGGCAAACTGCTGCCGAGTTCACGTATTAGGCAGCCATTTCACAATCAGATTCTTTAGTGCCCTCGTGAGGACAATCAAGATTCATATGCTGATCGCGCGCACCGAGGTTCCAAATTTGCTGATCATGCGCACAGAGGTTCCAAATTTGCTGATCATGCGCACCGAGGTTCCAAATTTGCCGATTGCACGTAGGCTAATTGGTAGCCGATTGTACAAACTTTCTGCAACGGTAAAAAATAAGTTAATAACCAGACAAATAAATACGTAAGTAAGAAAAAATTTTTTTATATAAAATAAATAAATATATAACTTTTACCTCAATTCTCCAGATCTCGATGCCAGGGATGGCCCCTGCTCCCTGAAAGGCTTCGTCCACTCCTAACCCCATGATGAGACCTTAGAAGGGTTCTATCTCAGCTGAAAACAACACCAACGCTTTCATTCACAAATCAAGTCAAGTGAAATCAAGTTAAGATTTTTTTAAATTGCAGAACGCAAACCCTTATGGTGGCTTTGTTTCATGAAAGTGCATGAGGCTTGCGCCCATTTACACTAAAATACTTGTACAGTCAACCTTGATGCTATTGATCTGCAAATGAATGTATCGATTTGATATCAAAACTGTTCTTTTGACACCGACTGAAGCCATGTGAGAGTTGCCGAGAACAGAGGAAGAAAGAGTACCCTGGTTCAACGATCATCTGTGGTGCCCCAACGACTTTTGAGTTACGGGATAGTATAGGATAGTACTTTTGAAAAAGGTTGGTGTTTTGGAGGCTCAAACTGTTTCCCTCTCCTCTCCCACCCTCCCCCCCCCCCACTTCCGCTAAGGCAACATGCACTTGCTGTGAATTTGCATGGGATCTGTGTCGTTAGAATGTGTGTTGTTGGGTCTCTGTAAATATCACTTCAGTGTTTTGACTTAATAATACATAGATCGCATCAACAACAACCACAACTCAATCTTACTCACACTTAGCTTTATTTATTTTTTTTACATTTATTATAGTTATTTATTTCATCACTTTTCCAACTCAAGAGCTGCTCAAGGCGCTGGCTGAGGCAGGATCTAACTCAAGCCGCCCGAGGCGCCCTCTTGCTTTGGGCGCATAGCCTGACGCCCAGACGACCGATCTCAATCCTGGGTGAACGGGTATACGGGAGAAGGAGCCTAGTGCCTGCTGGGTGTATTTGTGAAGCCGGCACTCACCCGTCTAGGACATGAGCGTCAGGATCTTTAAAGTGCGTGCGATGGAATGCGTGCGTGCACGGACTAGACCTCGGTTTATACTCTCATTCAGAGGAGACAACTTTTGTGCGCATTTTATGCTTGTTTGCCTGTGCAATTAAAAAAAAAAAGTATGTTATAACAACAACAATCAAAACCACAATAACAACAACATAACAACAACTACAACAAATTACAATAAGACATTTTAAAAAGTATCTTTTACCTTAAATGCAGCTCAAGTAGGTTACTGGGTTTGCTCCAAATGAGATGCCTTTTAAAGTGTCCAACGCTTTTCCACAGATGCAATTCACGCAGACTTGATGCAGTTAGTCCTCTCACACACACACAACTAAACGATCATAAAAAAAGGTGTTTCAATTCTGGAGCTTACTCCGAGCTTTTCTTCATCCAAGATTTTAAAAAAATATCATCACGGGTGCAAAGCAAATGAATTGGATTATTAACAGTTAATATGTTCACTGCAAATCTAAAATTGATTTTTTTTAACAGCTTGAAACTCTTGAGTAAGCTTTTTAGCGAAATAGATGTACAGAGAATCTTTTAATCTGTTGAATTTATCTCCTTCAGCCCTTTTTTTCTAGTTTTTTTTTCCCCGTTAAATAGTTTGTCTAAGGATGTATCCAACACTTTTATTAAGTGCTTCCTTGCATGTTATATAATATGCTAAAATATTTGAAAAATGTTATTTGTATATGTGCTGGGACTATTTCCTTACAACACATATTATTTGATTGTACTGTTTTAACAGCACTGTTAACAGAAAATGGAGTTATTTTATCTGCACAAGACGATATTAGAGTCATCTTATATAGTTCGATGTTACAGGACATCGCGCGTGCCATTGTCGGAACAGATTTATTTAAGGAACAGATTTATTTAAGTTACTATAATTAACTATTTCTATTTGTTGGTTTGTTTCTTTCTTTGTTATCGTTGTCTAAAATCAAATTGTTGTGAAAAGACGTTTAATTAAAATATTGAAAATTGACTTGCAAATTGCAAAAAACAAACAAACACAAGAGGTGGCGTTTATTTCCTAAATCTAAATATTATATATTTAGTTTGATATAAATGTTTTAAGCGTCCGCCACAATTGCATGAGCGACTGGATTTTCTCACATTTGCATAGCGCTACCTGCCCATAAAAGTCTTTTGGTAGTTTTTTGGTGACTTATTCGCGGAAATATCGGAATCCCATCGCGCATAATAATATATACTAACTTCTGATTTTTTTCAGCACAAGTCAAATCAAGTTAAATAATTGTATTGTCAAGTTGAGATATACACGGAAGAATTTGTCTCGGATAAACGAACAGACGCAAACAAACAAAATGTCTTCCAGTAATATAATCTATCTTATTTCGACAATTATTGTCTTGGGGTGTCGGATAGTGCAGTGGTTGGAGCACTCGCTACTGTGTCGAAAGTGAAGCACCGTCCGGTGCGGTTAGCACTTGGATGGGTGACCGCTAAGGTGTGAAGCGACAAACAACAACGCCCCCAGTTGACTCAACTGTGATTGAGTACCTACTCTCTTGAGGGTGGGGAAGGTAAAGCAGCGAGGGAGAGAGTTGGGCATCACCCTCATTACGCTGGCCCAAGATAAGTGTGATCTCCAACATCACGCTCCCCTACGGCCACAAGGCTATGGGACTACCTACCTACCTTACCTTGTCTTGCGAACAAACTCAGCACATATGCACAACCGGAATGTAGGTTGTTTTGATTAGAAAACAGTTAATTGCGTACAGCATGTACAGACAGAGTATGAAGAAAAGAGAGTACACCCATACAATATACTTGTCTTCGTTGACAAGTCACACAATATATAGGCTACTGCTACAATGCAAAAAATGACGGTCCCAATAGGTTTGCCACAGCTGGAGCACACAAAGAGCGACGGGGGGAGGAAAGTGGGAAGGAGAGAAAAGGATGGAGGGGGGGGGGGAGGTAGAGAAGAGAGAGAAGGGGGGTAGGAGGTGGGGCGTGAGGGGAGGAGGCAATCGTAAAGAACCCCCCCCCCCCCCCCCCCCCAAAAAAAAAAAAAAAAAAAAAAAAAAACACACCTGTTGCCATGTAGGTTATAGTAGTTATACGGGATGCGTTACTTAGCCATTTCCTACGGACAGCTGCACGTACAGTTACGGCGAAAGTCATTGTATCTTGGCAAAGTGGGAGTGGAACGTAGACGGTTAGAAGCAGAAGAATCCATTCAGTTGTTAGAGAAAGTAAATTGATATGAATAGCTAACGATTCCATTACATTTTGTCTGTAATTAAAGCTGGAATGTAAGCCCACTCTCTCTCTCTCTCTTCAGCCACCACGTACTAGGACCTACCTATCACGGCACAACCTATGGGTCCCATACGACCACTTTCTTTCTAAACGATGCGAGGCCTAAATTACTCCATAAAATCCAACCCTATCAACGGACTTTCGGTGACTGATCCCTAATGCCTCATTGTATTAGTCCTCTTTCTCCAACTCGTCATCAGCATGTATCGCCACGGTTGAAGAAAATGCTCAAAATCCGGTTGGTGCGAGTCGCTGTTTGTATTCGCATTCGCTGCCGGATGTGACCTAGAAGTAATCGGATATTGTCATTGTTTATTCCGGTTGCAGTTTGCCAATTATATCATCTACGGTTCCTAGAATTCAAACTGATTACATATTGATCACGTTGCGTTTTATTTTTGTCTAACAATTAGTTCACTCAGGTGATATTTGCTAGTTGAAAAGCAGAAAATAGACATGTTTAAACAACAAACAGGAAAATGTAAAGGATTTCCTGTAATCGTAGGTTGATTTGGGAGAGGAAGATAAAGATGGTTCCAATCTCCCCTCCAAACCATAACGCTACCGCGCCACGCTGTGATGGTATGCGATAAATAATATTAGACTGACCTAGGCTCTTTAGGGCTTATAATAACATTAATAACAAATGTTTAGCGATTTTGATACGACGACGACGTTGATGATGATGATGATGATTATGACGACGACGACGACGATGATGATCATGATGATGATGACGACGAGGTGGATGATCATGATGATGATGACGACGACGAGGTGGATGATCATGATGATGATCATGATGAGAAAGATACAGACTTCGACAACGAACACAGCGAAGATGACGATGGTGATGATGACGAAGTTAACGATCGAGCGGCGCACTCATGGACAACAATAACGATAACGACGATGGCTATACTGTTGTTGATGATGACGACAATTTTAAGATGACATTACGCCTTTAAAAAAAATTAATTAATTTTAAAAACTTTAAAAAATAACTTTTGACTCTAGTCTTACTGTGGGTTGCATGCTAAAGGGGTCTGGACACACCACACCAATCACGGCAATCAGACATTGAAAACATTTCAATCAGTGCCAGCTACCAGGGCCATTAAGAAGACCAATTGTGAACCGCAGATCAGTAACTTCTTTGAACCCAACGGCTGGACAGTGTAGCCTTGAGGCTCACAGTAAAATAGGAGATCTGACTGCCACAGCACAGTCAAGTAATAAGTGTTCCAAGGACTCCATGCACGCTGTAAACACTTGTTCAATCGATTACGTGGAAGACAGGTGTAACGGCCTGTTTTGACCCCCTCCTCCATCATACCCTCCCTCCCCACTTTTGCGCCACATGTTTGAGGGGTAGATGTGTGTTTGTTGTGTATGGAGAGTGTGTGATACAAGTGAGCGTGTGCATTTGGTACAGATCGCCGCGCTTTAAGCCTGATTAAGGATTTGAGGGTAAAGGCGCGTATTTAGCATGAAGCATGCTTATGTTATGGTTACAATACTGAACCAACAGATCATCAGCTCTTTTTTTTTTCCACAGAGACTGCCTCGGTTAAATCTCTGATGCTCAGTTTGACTGCGCCAGATGGCCCAGCTGTTGTGCAATGTAACACTATCTTAATACAATAAGCGGGCTATGTCACTGTCAATCGTTTACAATTTCAACAATACTAGCAGTTATTACCCGTGCAAATAAATTGTTGATGACCCAATTGGTGGGCCTGATGTTATATGCCCGTTTCAAACATTTTCCTGGAAGTGACTTTTTTTGTGCATTCTGCAGCATTTAGTCATTTTATGTTTGTTTTTAATCTGAAGAAGAGCAAAGCACGAAAATTCATTTGTCTTGTATTGTTGTTGTATAATTAAAAGTATCTAATATATTTCTTTGTTGAGTTTCTGATTTTACGCCCGTTATAGGTTATCTTAGGGTGTCCAAGCTGTCAGCCACTGAGTGAAGTCAAATTTATTTGAGACTATAATGTTCCATTGTAGCCTACATAGTGTATAGTTTATGTTGTGGTGTTGGTACAATAACTACCTTTAGGAAATATATCAGTTGCCTGAAAGTGGAAGAAATTGTAAACACAACAGGAACTGCTAAGTATTTTGAAAATAAAATCATGAACACAACTAAGATATATATCAAAGATACTTTTAATTAACATTAGCTAGAAAATTAATTCACATTGTATAAAAGTATCTTTGATATAACAATCTTTGTTGTGTTTATGATTCTGGAAGTGGAAGGCTGAAGTGCACTGTCAGTGGTGAATCACTAAAAAGAGACATAGATTAAAGATAAACTTATAATTGTAATAAAACACAATAACCATTTATTTGAGGAGAACAGCATTACTGATTTATTGCACATGCATGTGATTAAAACAATAAGGCAATGCTATCACTGCATGCACAGAAATTTTTTAATTATAATACATACCACTGAAATACCAACTTGAGGCAATCATTAAAAAAAAGCACCCAACATTTATTTTTGGAACAATTCAGTTTTAATTTATATTCTAAATATTTATTTTTAATGTAAAGTTTGCTTTTATTTTTATTTATTTTTTCTGATGAATCGAATGACAATTAATTATGCTATTAAATGTACAATAAAACTACAGTACTCCTCTCTTAAGGTGACCCCCCACGGGACCAAATTTTTGTTTGATCTTATCCGAGGGGCACCCTAAACAGTCCTCTGATAAGATCAACTACCAGTAAAAAACTTGATCTTATACGAGGTGCTAAATTTTTGTGTCGTGTGACAGTGTGTGCGTGTGTGTGTGTGTGTTTGTGTGCGTGTGTGTGTACATGTGTGCACGTTGGTGCGCGCGTATGCATGTATGCATTACTGTATATGTATTTTTTGTGCGTGTGTATGATGCATAAGCACACACTCAAACACTCAAACGAACGGATGCAAGCATGCATACACATACACACACTCTCACACACACACACAAACACATTGACGCGCACGCACGCAAATGAGAATAAAAAATAAAAAGTATGCACCAAGACAGTTACTGGGTGTATTTGCAGAAAACCTTACACAAGTTTAACGAATTGTTCACTTTGTCTACGCCACGGCACATGCTTTATCGCTAGTGAATGAAGTCAATTCAGGGTAAGGTCCATTGTGGCAATACGTCCCGCTAGGAGGGGACACGGCGGATCACAGTTACACCTGGGTCGCACTCTGTCAAAGTGGTTCCCATGTGTATTGCAGAGTGTCGCATAACGCGAATGCTGGCTGGACGTGACACGTGTTCTGGGATGGAATTCCATCTCAAAACAGGAAGTGGCCTCATAAATGACGTCATCTGTGACATCAATTTCTCTTAAGCAGTAGTCTCCTCCATTTGGGAACCAAAACGGGGTTGACGTTATAGGTGACGCTAAGCGAGGAATTCTAAATGGTACAAAGAAGGTGTTTGGCCCGGACCAACAACCCGATTGATCTTATCCGCCTTGTGACCTTAAACGGTAGTGACGTTAAAAGAGGAGTACTGTATAATGTATTTTCTAAATTTTTTTTTTCGTTTTATTTTTTTTACAGACCTACCTATACCTAATTAATTTTTTAAAAAAAAGCATAAGATGTTAAGTGTTCTAAAAAGTACATGCATCATGGTTAAATGAAAAAAAAAATAAACATGAAGCAGTTATTAATACTCGTGCTATGATTTTACTTTTATTTATATATTTATTTACAGTTGCAGCAGCAGCGATCGCAGCAGCAGTAGCAGTCACAGCTAAAGCAGCCACAGCAACAACAGCAACTAGAGTTGCAGCAGCAGCAGTGTCAGCTACATCAGCCGCAGCAGAAGTCCCAACCGTTGAAGCAACAGCACTCGCAGAAACTACCTAATGGATGTCATCAATGTAATGCGAAAAGATGTGTCGTCTGCCATAACCATTTGAACACAACCAAAACATTTACGAGTGTTGTTAATGGAGGCAAACACAACATTTGCAGTGAACTTAGCTGCACTTCAACCAACTTGGTGTACCTCATTGACTGTGCTAAATGTAATCAAGTGCAGTATGTAGGAGAAACTGGTCAGACACTGAAAAAAAGACTTTATGGACACAGACATAACATCAGTCACTTCAATGACCACCACGACAATGACAACAGCAAGAGAACAGCATATATAAAAGAAGATACAATGGTTGCTAAACATTTCAATCTACCTGCACATTCAATCAAGGACATGAGATGCACAGCAATCGAACAAATTCATCATGATGATGTGGTGTTACGCAGGCAGAGAGAGAACTTCTGGCGACACCAGTTAGGCTGCTGGGCCATAGAACCTCACGCCTCACGCCACACGTTAGACGAATATAATAAATTACACAGATGGAACTGACAAACAAAAGCGAACATATTAAACAAAGAACAGTCAAACGCACGAAAAAAATTCTTAGCAACAAAACATGAAGAATCAGTAGAGCCAAACCAACCTTCTTCAAGCAAAACAAGTTTATTATTTTGTTGCTGCTGTTGGTCTGGGGGCTTCTGGTTACTTGATGTATAAATATTACAAAGGTAACAAATAAAAACAAAAGCCTCCAAACCACATACAGAAAAAGAACCCATTGAATCATATCAATTGTCAAAAACAAAGCCATCATTAGATGTATTTTCAATGCAGTAATAATTTTTCAAAATTATTTTGTAACATATAAAAATGAGCGTCCCATATGAACAGAACATTGTGAATCTCGCCTATTACAGTGGTATTCTAGTTGTACTGAATACGACATACGCAAGGATCGCAAAATCTCCCCTAAAAATGAAGCGTATAGGAAGTTGGAGATGACAAGGGAGCGCAGCAGGCTTATCTTGGAGTATGGACTGATGGTCCGGTCTTTCCAAATGGGTTTCAACCTTGTTAGGGCAGCAGTTGTTTCTGCGATCCTGGAAAGGACTTCCTGTCTGGACACATCGTCTGATACAACGGCTCCTAAATATTTGAAGCTATGCACCGTGTTGAAGGATTGGCCTGGGACTTTGATGTCTGTGTTGATGCCATTAGTGTTGTTGGTCATCATGTTGATCTTTTCTGCACTTATTTCCATTCCAAAGGCTATGAAGGTGGTGTCAAGCTCCTGCACCATCTGTTCAAGTCCTTGTTCCTCTCCAACCAATCCATCAATGTCATCCTCAAAACGGAGATTGGAGATTGCTCTATTCTCTATACTGACCGTGCCTTCATGATCTGCAGGGGCATGTGACATGATGCGCTCCAGGAAGATGTTGTTGGAAAGAGTAGGCATCTTTGACGCACGCCGATTGTTGTTCTGAACCAGTTCCCGATTTACAAACATATGGTATAATGTTGGTGCTGTAGATATTTCTCGCAGATTATTCTCAGGTTGAAAATCGGCTCAGTGGTACTTCGCCCTGCCATGAATCCTGCTTGTTCTTCAGCTATGATCAGTTGGGGGTTTCAACCTGTTGGGTATTATTTTCAGGAGAACTTTGCTGGGATGGCTGATGAGGCTGAGAGTGCGGTAGTTTTCACGCTCCTGAAAGTTACCCTTTTTGGGAAGAATGATGACAAGCGACTATGTCCATGGTGTAGAACACTCCCCACTCTGCCAGATCTTGTTACAGATAATGGTGATGGCGTCATCATCGCTTCTCCTCCTGCTGGAAGCAATTCTGCGGGTATTTGGTCCACTCTCGCTGACTCCCCCTTCTTCAGCGATTGCACTGCTGCCTCAACTTCTTCTCGGAGAATTGGAAGGATTTATTTTTGTGTGATACTATAGGCATTATCCCTAAATAAACCGAAAGTAGGTTGCTTCCCCTGAAATGCGGTTACACAATACATGTTGACAGCATAAACCGAAAGTAGGTCAATGAGGTCAATGAGAGTTGCTTCCCCTGAAAAGCGGTCAAAATACATGTTGACAGCTATTTAGGAAGTACTCCTATTGCTCCTAAATATTTGAAGGCCGCCCGGATAACTCTAGGGTAACTAAACAACAAACCAAAAAGAAAGGTTACCTCTCATTTACGAATAAGGTCTATTGTCAAACTACAGCACTTTGTATTAACAGTATTTCTATCAGTATTTTGTGTATGTGTGTGACAGCACTAAGTTGAAAGAAATGTATTTAAACTACGATTTTGTTGACAGTGATGCAACAGCTATTTTGTCACAAAAATTTGTCTGGAAAAAAAAAAGAACTATACATCCAACAATCAAGAATCTTGTCAGAAGAACAAATTTAAATCTTTCTTTTTTGGTTACCCATTAACTTACATTTATTATACAGCAACATACCAAATACATTTCAGTTAATTTAGTATATCTTGTCGTTACAAGCATGTAGTTTTAGATATTAAAAGTTTATTATTAAAAAACATTAATATGAAAATAAAATTAGTCTTTAATTATGCTATTGTTAAACGTGATAGCATTGATACATAACTGTTAACGCATTATAGACAGATTTAAGTGGTTTTGTTGCTAACTTCTTTTCCAACCCATTATAAAAATTTTAAATAAAATAAAAATAATAAATCATTAAAGCAACTCTTTAAACTGCTGAGAAAAAGTAAGACGGCCCCGCTTCAAAGTCATCTGCGAGCCAGAGGAGCATGTGAGTAAAATAAAAGACTAAGGTGTTGCAACAAGTCTGACAAATTCGTCCCCTGGTCTGCCTTTTCTTTCAGCAGACTCCAAATGAAACAGGAAAAATACCACACAAAAAAGCAACAATAAAAACTAAACGCATAATAAGCACAAGGAATAAATATCTCATATGTAATATGCCTTTGTGCTTTTTAGGTCATGGCAAAACTCAACAATGAAATTCTTTTGTGGAAATGATTCAGTATTTTAATTCTGTATGTGTGTCGTCATCGGCCACAACATCATCTTCGCCATCGGAGGTGAATGATTGCCCCGTCCACTGTACAAGGTGATTTCCGGGCTCTTTAACTACGATCCCTATTTATGATTGCTGAGACTGGTTCAAAATCACAGATGAAAGCGGCACAGGCTGGGTTAGACCAAGACAGTTTCGTTAGGGGAAGCATTCTGTAGGATATTTTGTTATTTTTATCATCATCAACATCATCTTCGACGTCGCTGCCTGAGAGGAGTGCGGGTCTGGCCTAGGCCAAAACTGGGTACTCGGGGCAGCTTTGGCACGCACACTGCAGGCAACCATTGCTATAAATCTGACCGCACCTGCAGACGATTGCGCAAACAGGACACTCTGAAACACATGAACAAAGACAAGTTGAAAAGAATGAGCAGCCATACATAGCTCTAAAAGGATGGATAGCTATATCTATATATATAAATTGCTTAGCCGGAAGTCCTTCTTCGCCTCTACTATAAAGTTTGTCCGGTATGGACGCTGATCTGGGCAGGTGGTGGGCGCTCCGGATCGGCCTGCTGTGTGCTCAAAACCAGCGAAATCGTTATAGCCGACATTTCCTTACCGAACGTTTAACCGTTTCTGAGATAAATAATTAAACAAAATGTCCACAAACTGCAATAGCCTCATTCCGCGCGCTTCCGATTCAACCCGGCCGTGTCAAGAACGTGCCGTTCTGTAATACTGTTTTATTTCCATTCAAAACACTTTTGCACTCATGTCACCAATCTTACAAAATTTTGTGTTTAACTAATTAAATTTGAATAATTAAAAATCGATTCGAGGTTTCAGCATGTTTTCCCATATAGACAAAAAAAATTGATGATTTTAATACCAAGGCTTGGTGGCTGACTTAGTAAGACATTCGCCTACCGTGCAGGAGACCCAAGTTCGAATCTCCCGCAAGCCATTTTTTTTCTTTTTTTTTACTCTACAATATGGATATTTTTCTTTTTAATTTAGGCTTTTTACTTTTAACTTATTTATTATTATTATTATTATTATTATTATTATTTATAAACTTTTTAACTCTACAATATGGATATTTTTCTTTTTAATTTAGGCTTTTTACTTTTAACTTATTTATTATTATTATTATTATTATTATTATTATTATTATTATTATTATTATTATTATTATTATTATTATTATTATTATTATTATAATAATAATTATTATTATTATTATTATATCTTATTTCAAAATTTTTTTAAAACCTTGGTGTTTTTTTATGATTTCTATTTGTATTATTCTATATTTAATATTATTATTATTATTATTATTATTATTATTATTATTATTATTATTATTATTATTGTTATTATTATTATTATTATTATTGTTATTACCAAGGATCGGGATGGGGTGGTACGTGTAGGTAAAAGGGGGCTACGGGTAGGTTTAAAGGGGCATGGGTAGGCATAACGGGGATACGGGTATATATAAGGGGGTATGGTGATGGTATATGCTCAATGTGTCCGGGGACACAAATCTACCTAAGAAAGAAGAAAGGTCTATTCCTTTCATCCATACCTGCGAAACGATCAACGGGGAAGTATCAAGGAGGGTACAGGTAGGTTACAAGGGAGGTACGGAAGGTATCAAGTGGGTATGGGGAGGTATCAAGTGGGTTCGGGGAGGTATTAAGGGGGTATGGTGAGCCATCATGGGGGGGACGGGGAGATATGGGGGGGGGGTATGGGAACCTGTGTACCTTGCCAGGGTTCAAAACCACTAGTCTACAATGTGATTCTAGGCGATGTTTGCGCGCCGTACAAAGACAGTACTGATCTGTGTTATTGTGTGGCAAATAAAATAAAACAAGATGGCAAGCCTTTCGAAGGTATTTCCAAAACTGGGTCCTCGGGGCAGCTTTGGCACGCACACTGCAGGCAACCATTGCTATAAATCAGACCGCACCTGCAGACGATTGCGCAAGGAGGACACTCTGAAACACATGAACAAAGACAAGTTGAAAAGAATGAGCAGCCATACATAGCTCTAAAAGGATGGATAGCTATATCTACAATGTGATTCTAGGCGATGTTTGCGCGCCGTACAAAGACAGTACTGATCTGTGTTATTGTGTGGCAAATAAAACAAGATGGCAAGCCTTTCGAAAGTATTTCCAGACACTAACACACATAGCAGAAAAATAGGCATTTTCAAAAGTGTTCATGTTGGTGGCGGTGTTGTGGTGACTCGGCTTTATCCTAGCGAAACAAACAGAAAAATGTAATTACTGGCCACTACCGAACTGTCACGGACCGGTTTTATAGTACAGTGGAACCTCCGGTATACGACCGTCCAAAATCTGAGAAAAAACGGTCTTATAATAGAGGTGGTCTTATACCGGAAACAAGGGGTGGGATGGGGGGAGGGGTGTGGTAGGCTCAAAGGGGTATGTAGTCATAATTTTCACACTCACCAGCATGTATTCTCTGACAAAGGAAACTGTAAAACATGTTTCATTTTTAGCTTTGTCTTTTATTCACAACTTCCAAAATAAAAAAAAAGTCGAACCACTGCCAGACGCGTTCATACAAGTCTGTCAGTGCAGAAGCTCTCGAGTCTCGGTTTCGATGTTTTCCTTTCGCCACTTTCTCCACTCTCCCATCGTAGTTTAACAGATTCCTTATCCTTTATGATGAGCTGAATTTGGGTCTTCCCAACGTCTAAACTTCTTGCAATAGACAAACAACTCTCCCCATTTTCACTTCTTTCAATCATTTTCATCCTCTCTGCCAAACTCAAAATGTTCCTCTTGCGCGACGCCATTTTGACAAGCCAGTGTAGGCGAGTAATGTCCCTTATTTGCGAACCGAAAATAGCAGACAACAGCATGCGTACACTAACATGAGAGAAAAAAACGAAAGGTACAGACAACAAATTAACTGATATCCTCTTTTAAATTGCCCTAAGACGGTCGTATAAAGGGCTTAAGACACGGTCGCTGGTCGCATAAACGAGGTTGTCGCATACCAGAGGTCATTTATTATTGGAAGTGAATCCGTCAGAAGTTTTCAGGTCACATAACGGAGGGAGTCGTATACCAGAGAGCCGGATACCGGAGGTTCCACTGTATTTTGGTCCGATGACTTTATATTATTGTAGTCTCTTTCCTGTGAGAAGATATTGGTATAATTTTTGTATGATAGCTAAATTCCGAGTGGTTGAGCGGGTCGCATGACAGTTCACCAATGTACATTCAAACATATATTCATTCTTTTCTTGACAATACTAATATATTGCTTATCATTTCAAATGTTGTATTATTATAACTGTAATAGTATTTTTCAAATGATTATATTGTAATTGTTATGTAATAAATAATTTTCATATTTTTTAATTTATTTAATCGTTCTTATATAGCGCTTTTCCAGCTCAAGAGCTGCTCAAGGCGCTGGCCGGTACAGGATCTAACTCAAGCCGCCCGAGACGCCCACCCGCAGCCTTTGGGCGCATGGCCTGACGCCCGGACAACTGAGCACAATCCTGGGCAGCCAGAGATGGGGGAGAAGGACCTAGGTGCATGCTGGGTGTGTTCTTGTCACCGGCACTCACCCGTCTAGGACATGAGCGTCAGGATCTTTAAAGTCCGTTATGATGGAATGTATGCGACACAGACTAGACCTCGGTTTATACTCTCATCCGAAGGAATCCGAAAGAATTCCGAAAGAATTTTTATCCAGTATGCAAGAACTAACCTTCGGAAAAATGTTTTTAGTAACAGAGTTGCAAATCTTTGGAACAATCTTCCTACTAATCTAAAATACCTTAACAGTACTAATTCATTCAAAAATCAAATAGATAAACTACCAAAATTTGAAGTATTATTTAGAAGCTTTGATGAATAACTTAGGTAAATTTATTACATGCTTAAAAACCTGACCTGTAATCGATATCAAATGATAACTACGATGGGACGTATAAAGGCTCCACGGCCTATTCTAGTCCTACTACTACTACTACTACTACTACTACTACTACTACTACTACTACTACTACTACTACTACTACTACTACTACTACTACTACTATATTAGTGTGAATGGTGGAGTAGGGAGGAGATGAACAGGGTGGTTCATTGTAATTTTTTAATAACGAATTGAATTCGGATCATTGGAACTTCAATTGCAGTGTATAGCATTACATTTATTTGTATGAATGGAATTAATTGGTGTCATTGGCGTAGGCTTAATAATCAGTTGTTATAATTAGTTGTAGAAAGTTGTGCTTATATTGTGAACTGTATTCGACATGAATGGAATTAGAATTGTATTGCTGCATTGGTCCCGTCACAGAGAGAAGAGAGAGGTATGTGTAGCGGTCCGAAGAAAAGTTTATGTATCAAGAAACTTAGTTGTGGTTAAACTCCTTTGTCTGCAGAAGTCGCTTGCTGGGGGCCTCGAGCAGAAGAAGAAGAAGAAAGAAGAAAGAATAAGAAGGATAAAGAAGAAGCCGAGGAAGAAGAAGGAAACAAAGAAGCCAAAGAAGAATAAGGAAAAAGAATCAGAAGACGAAGCCGCAGCAGCAGCCGCATCCACCCGATACACATTGGTCGAACGCTACCAGAAGCATGCGTTATTAGTCGCCTCAACAGGCGATAAAGCATGCTCCCATGCTTCAGAGCACTGCTTTCTATACGCTTCAAGCTCTATAGTCACGGAAAAAGCGCAATTTCACTGCAGTGAACTCATGAAAATAGAAAAATGTAAGTTTCGTCTCCTCTAGGGGACGAATTAGGTCAAACTGTATTAGTTTCTAGGTCAACTGTCTTTTACGAACCGTTTGACAATGTTTTTGAACCGTTTGTTGACGCCGGATAGTGTCCTCACTTGGTTTCATGCAATTTAAGAATCCAACAAGGCAATTGGGTTTTTTAGACGGAAAGAGCGGAATGTTGTAGAGCAACATTCTGTATATATTTACAGTGAAATTGCGCTTTTTCTGTCACTATAGCGCTTGAAGCTTGTAGGAAGCAGTGCTATGAAGCATGAGAGCATGCTTTATCGTCTGTTGAGGCGACTAGTAAAACATGCTTCTGGCAGCCTTCGACCAATGTGTACCGGGTGCCGCATCAGAGGCAGCAGAAGCCGAAGAAGAAGAAGAAGAAGAAGAAGAAGAAGAAGAAGAAGAAGAAGAAGAAGAAGAAGAAGAAGAAGGCGACGGGAGAAGGAAACGAAGCAGAAAGAATAAGAAGAAGAAAGAAGGATACGGACACACCCGATACACATTGGTCGAAGGCTACTAGAAGCAGGCTGTAGTAGTCGCTTCAACAGGCCATAAAACATGCTCTCATGCTTCAGAGCACTGCTTTCTATACGCTTCATGTCCTAGGAGCATTGACCAATCAACTCATGAAAATAGAAAATGTAAGTTTCGTCTCCTCTAGGGGACGAATTAGGTCAAACTGTATTTTACGAACCGTCTGAGGAAGTTTTTTAACCGTTTGTTGACGCCGGGTAGTGTCCTCACTTGGTTTCATACAATTTTAGAATCCAAGAAGGCAAATGGGGTTTTGAGACGGAAAGAGCGGAATGTTGAAATTGCGCTTTTTCCGTGACGGAAGAGCTTGAAAAGTATAGGAAGCAGTGCTCTGAAGCATGAGAGCATGCTTTCTTGCCTGTTGAGGCGACTAGTAAAGCATGCTTCTGGTAGCTTTCGACCAATGTGTACCGGGTGACGGACAAGGTGGAAGAACAGACGAAGGCGAAGGAAGGGGAACGAGGAGGTGTACTGCCGTGTGATGGCAGACTCAAGCAAATCCAGAAAACCTAGTTTTGAGAAAATCGACTTTTTCTGTAACACCGTCTTTCATCTTTCTTTCTGCCATTATTGGAATAAAGGCAGGTGCTGGGGTCCAAAACAATTTTGCATGCAAGAAATGGGTGGATTTGCTGCAACAGTTTCGATGTTATCGAGCATTTTATGGACTTACTCGGAAAGTATTTTGTGTGGGAACTTGAGGCTTGTTAAAAAACATGACAAAACCGAGTAAGTGGGACTTACTTTGCTCTGACATAATATTTAGCAAACCCATGTCGTGTTAAATAAATTGGTAAAAACGAGTTGGTTTTGCTTTGTTTTACCAAATTATTGTTGTGCAATTGATTCAGAAATAAAATGGCACTAGAAATTAGCACTTGCATCTTTTTACCGAATTATTGTGTATATTTCAGGGGCGAATAATGATGATAGACAGCATGTAAAGTACTTTGCATTACCAAATTATTCTTATGTAACGTAACCATCATTGAAAATAAAGTGTCAATTGATAATAGGACTCACCTTGTTGTAGAAGAAAACTCTAACTAGAGTATTTTGAAGGGAATGATAGCATATGCATTTTTAAATGTCAAATTATTGTGATGTTAACAATTCAAGGAGACGGGAAATATGCATTTAATACTATATGTGTGTGTATGTTTGTACGTGCGTGTGTGTGTGTGTGTAGTCCCTATTTGAATAAGAAAGGGAAAAAATTGGTGATGTTAAGGAACCCTTGCACTACCCGGGCAAATTATTCTGATGCGGTTTAGTAATAGAAAAGACGATCAGGTGTGATAGGAACCCATCAAAGACAGTTGTAATGTTTTTTTTACTTACAATTGTTAAAAGAACATGTCATTTTTCACCTAATCCATGTATCTATTGTTTAAACATATTCTTTGTTCAGATTTGTTTTACAGCGCAGCTGCATGTTGTATTGATAGTGTTTGAGTTTGTCAAATTAAATAGTGTAAATAAATTATAGATATAATTACTTTTCTTTCTTCCTCTTTTTAATGTATATGCTTGTGTTCTCAGGTTAGTGAAGTGGTGCAGTGGTCTAAACTGTCCTTCTGTTACAAATGAGGTTGTGTGGGTTTTTTTTAAAGACAGCCTGGCTGCGTACCAGATCTTAATGAGAAGAATATCTTTTACGGATTTATTCACCTTTTTTGTTTTTAAAAAAATCTCAGTCAGAGAGAGAGAGAGAGAGAGAGAGAGAGAGAGAGAGAGAGAGAGAGAGAGAGAGAGAGAGAGAGAGAGAGAGAGAGAGACGCAAACTGCACACAAAAAATTTAAAAAGGAGAAAAAGAAACATATTTTAAAAAAATGAAAATCAATATCAATAAAATATTTTATTGCAAAGAAAAATATCCATTCGGATCAGTTCAAGCAAATCTGCTTCTCACTAATTCTCAAACTTAGATAAACATTCATATTTTTAAAATAAACATAGAAATAACAAAGAGTACTAAGGAAATAAAGAAATCAGATGTCTGTAATAGTTTTGGTTTTAGGATTTTAAAAACAAAACCAACTAAAATTAATCTTCACTTCAAAACTGTTTAATGTACATTTGAGATTCTACTATACATTAAATGTACACTGTACACAGCTTGTTGAATGAAATAAAATATTTAATTCTGCATTTACAGTTGACTTGCTTGTCAATTTAAATTTAAAGTTTGTGTTCATGAAGTACATTATTATATTGCATTCTTATTTATAGGACGATTCAAATTCATTCAGTGGCTGCGTTTCTCATCGTAAGCTTATAAATGTAATTCATTTTTCTTATTCACACAAATTACATGTATGTTAACACTATTCTACATATAATACTAATTTTGGAAACAGGAGTAAGTAAATGTTATTAATGATCAAACTAAAAATAAAACCTCTGTTTCCATTACCGTTCCTTTTCCTACATCCACCCTATCATCACCATCACCATCATCATCATCATCGTCGTCGTCATTGTTTTTCTGTCTGACTAGCTGTCTCTCAGTCTGTCATAAAGTGTTCATTTTTAAAATTTGATGTGATTTTGTGCTTTAATTTAATGGCATCAATGAAACGGAACTTAAAACACAAACAGTTTTAAAAGCAAAATAACGACGTCACTCTCTTAACCTCTTAACCCGTGTCCAGGTTCTTTCATTAATCGCTGAGGCGACACAGAGGAGATGTGAATTGCTGAAACAAGGAGCGTTATGACCACAGGCGCTTGTATCAGGACACGCGAGCGCCTATGCCTGTGACGCGTCTCCCTTTGGTTATCAGGCATAGGCGCTCGCGTGTCCTGATACAAGCGCCTGTGGTTGCAGCCGACTTCAGTACTTGACGAATGAAGCAACCTCTCAAAGAAAGAGCATGAAAAAGAGAACACTCCTGAGAACATCGGATCTGTCAAGTTCTGCAGAGGGGTTTTTGACATGCCTTTCAAGGAAAGTTTTGCAAAGGAACCTTTTGCTACCTATAGTTTTCTGCGAGCGGAGATGATGCAAAATCCAGTGGTACTCCCTTCAAAGTGGACCAAAGACAAAGGAATGGAAAAGTCAAAGTTTCTGGAAATCAGACAGAAGTTGTGTATATTAATGCCACCCACGAAACGATCTTTGCAGTTGATCTGCTGACAGAAAATGAAGGTACTGAGTCTCTCTCTCTCTCTCTCTCTCTCTCTCTCTCTCTCTCTCTCTCTCTCTCTCTCTCTCTCTCTCTCTCTCTCTCTCTCTGCCTTATGAAAACATCTTTCATTTCCTTTGACAGTATTTTCCAAAAAGTGATTTTAAGTTCTAGTCTCAACATTTGCGTGGACGAATGAGGCGTAATTTGAGAACCTTTTTAAAAGGAGACATCTTTATGAATAAATCATCTCGAATATTTTTGCTGTGTTTGATCTCTAGTAAGAAAACACACCGAGATTCTGACATCTAATTAAAGACATAATAGCCTCAGTAATAAAATCAAACTAAAACAGTTGTGTTTATTTTTGCTGGATGGTGTTTAAGATGACTGTAGTGAAGACATACGTAGGCCGACGTTTTTCTTTAACATTGCCCTGAAACTTTACCCCGCTTAAGAAAGGACGACTTGTGGGGAGAAACCCGATATTCCGACATGCGATAATCCAACAAGCCATTAGTCCGAGTATCATTAATCCGACGCCAGGATAGTCCGACATTTGTCGGAGTGTCGATCTGAAGGATTATGAATCCAAATCTATTTTGCATTGTAACAACATCCCGTCAACGTTTTACAGCAATAGTGTGGACGATTCAGTAGTCCGAAGACAAGCAGAAATGTAGAACATGGTTTATTGTATTCGAGTGATGTGTACTTACACACACCCACACGCACCCACACACACACAACATACACCGAGAAAGAAAGAAAGAGAGAGAAATGTGGTGGTCAATAAAAGGTCATGTATGTGACCAGGAAACTTTATCCTTTATTTGGAATCCAGGGTTTTAAAATTGTTTTACTGTGCATTTCTGTGTTCAAGCACCTTAAGGGGCCAGTACTGACTAGATTTTGACCAAAAATCACTTTTTTTAGATTTGTAAAATTAAATGGTGTTTAATATTGCTGAATATCTGTATTTTATTACATAGTTTACCATTTGTAATTATCTGAAATAGTTTTTTTAGATATTTCAGTATATAGGAGGGTACCCTCCTGCAAAAAATTCCAACTTCCTGCTTTATTTTTTTCATCAGTTTCAGTATCCTGATACAGCATAAAAATAATGAGCTCCTCCCTCACTAAACAAATAATAAGGCTATTGGCTCCCTCAATACATTTCCGGTAAGCAAGTTTTAGCGGAAGTTTTGATCTAAAGTTGATATTTCTGCAATTGTTGTGGTGTTGTGAGTAAACATGCCTTCTGATCATAAAACACGTGGTAAAAGGCCACGAAAGCGAAGTTTCCACGAAAATCGGCACAGCAAAAAGCCCAGACTAGTGTCAAAATGTGTCTCTGATGCTGTTAGTGAAAGTGAAAGTTCAGCGATTGTTACTCATGTCATGATAGTGTTACTTATGAAGTAGCTGATCAAGAATGTCCTGAAGAATCGAACCCCACCAAGGCTGCCACGCCCACTCATACAGAACAGAAATTGTGTGCTCACGGTACAGCGACAGACTTTTAAAGCCTCAAAGGAGTACAGGAGAATGCTGAGACTGCACAGACTTGAAAGGGAAGAAGAACTGGTGGATATGGAGGGATATTCCTATTTTAGCAGGTGCATACAAAGCTGGTAGGTCTCAGTTTTAGTATTAAATTCACAAGTGACTTTTTGTCCGAAAATTACATGGAGCGCATGGTTTTTACACCATATCTCTGTAAATTTTCAAGATAAAGCTGTGAAATTTGGTATACAATTAGCTAAGACATATATCTGGATTGTGAACTAAAATAAAGTTAATCCAGCCAGTAGAATCTTTTTTATATTAGTCATATCCCTGATTTTTAAAAATAACATATAAATAAAAATATATTGTCCCTAATTCATAAACTATCAAAGGGTTTGGCTTGCCTGTAGTTCACAATCCAGAAAATGACCCAAAAAACATAATTAGAAAGTTTCAGTTAATTGGTTTGGCTGTAAATGCAATTATCTTGCTTAAAGTGAACATATTCCTTTTTTTCGCGATTATGTATTATTTTATTTTATTTATTTTTGAACTTGAAAAAATTAATTTAAAAAAAATTAAGATGCATATTACACAAATACATGTAAAAGTATATAACTTTGCCAAATTTGGTGTCATTCAGTCTGCATTAACTAATTATATACATTTAATAAAAAAAGGCACCCTTCGCCAGTCAGTACTGGCCCCTTAATGGAAGTGCTCGCGCGCGTTTGTATGGGTGTTCGTGTATTTCCAAATGCATCAGACAACAATTGATCATCACTGCATGTGTGTGTAGGCTGTGAGAGATGAATGCCAACATGCAGCCTCTTAGTGTATGTATTGGTCGGACTATTGAAACCTCGGACTACTGGCGGTGTGACATCGTCAAAGTTCTTAGTATCTTATTTGGGCTGGGAGCGACTGGGAGCATTCTGATTGGTCGACGCATTACAAAATTCGACGCATGCGCACAGTGCTATCGTAATCTTAGTAAGGATTAGGGTTAGAGTTAGGGTTAAGGTTGGTGTTACGACGCCTAAGAACATCGTGAAAAAGCCGGCCCGACCTGACCTGGCGCATGTGCAAAGGCGCCCGGCTAAAGTAAGAATACCCGGAACTTTGATGATGTTACACCGGGCCGCCTTGGATTCTCCTTTTACACGTCAGTATGTCAGACTAGAAGTGCGGCGGACAATTAACAAGTCTCATAAATGAGTGTTTTTTGTTTTGTTTCTTTAAAAAAAAAAAACTACACTTTATTGTATCTTGGCGCACCCAAACCCAGCCTACCTAATAATAGTTGTGTTTTTGAAATTTTGCGGGGTAAGGGAGGAGGGAGGGGAGGAGAGGGGGGAGGAAGGCAAACCGGAGTACTCGGAGAAAACCCCCGAAACGTTGCCAGAGTCGAAAGTAAATAATATTCGGGGAAACACAACGCCCAGATGCTAAATATAGCCCACACCTGTCAGGCACCATTGGTTTCTAGCCTGTGGACAAGGCAAGTTAGTCCCGCCTTAGACCACTCAGGCACAACGCTCGTTGACTATCAGTATGCACTGATTTTGTCGGAACAATGCTACTTCGGACAAAATACGTCCGTCGGACTATCGCTACGTCGCATATTGAATGACGGACTATCGAGCCCAACCCCAAATTGTCTAACTGAGGGCACTGTGCATTAGCCTCAATGCGTGGTCAAAGATTCATCCTGCAAAATCTTTTTTTCCTTTCTTGTGATGCTTTATTTTTTTCTAATCTTATATTCCTTGTTATTTTTCAGAAGAAGAAACTGAACATTTACTATCAAAACCAGTGACATCTCCGGAAACATCCTGTTTCGAGACACAGATTACATCAGCTCACAGTAAGCCTATCCAACCAAGGGCTTCATATCGATCACCAAGGCCTCTCTACCAGTCCAGTGTTCTAAGGCCTCCCAATCAGTTCAACTCAACGTGCATTCCCAGTCATTCCAGCTCTCCAAGGCTTCCCGGTCAGTTCAGCTCGCCCAGATCTCCCAGTCTTCCACCCAGGTTTGGAAGAACTGTCACTCTGCCCCCAACTCTGCAAGGCCTCTCAAACAGCCCAGCTCACCAAGACACCACACAGCACCGATGCCGATAATCTCATCAAGAAATTCACAGTACAAAACCATTTCAACAAACCCTAATGACCGCTGTCTTTTCCGGAGCCTGGCTGTTGGTCTTGTTTAACAGCTGCATTCAACCAAGCGCAATAGAGATTGTCTACGTACTTTTGGCAGAAAGAGAGGCATGTACTGTTGACACACTGAGAGCAAAAGTTGTAGAACATATTGAACATTGAGGACTTTAAACCGTTAGACTTGACAACTTTGAATGCAGACATATATATGCCATGTAGAATTTAAATCTATTTTACATCGCACTCAGACCATGAAGAAAGCGACATCGATGCCTGGGGAGCTGGAGCTCATTGCAGGAACTAAAGTTATCTCCATCTTTTAAGATTTGAGACACATAGTTGTTTTTTGGAGTGACTTATTATTGTTTTTAATGCTTTAATTTTTTTGGTTTCAAATCATTACTTTGTAAACAAACTCATTTTTGTTTTACTTGAAATAATGGCGATGTTTCCAGCAAAGATGTTTTTTTTTAAAAATTTGAGTGAGTTGTTACTATAATGTTACGTTAGGATTAGAGACTATTTTCATGCATCCTTGTTGACTGATTTCGCTCCAAATTCCACAGGAAAATACACAAGGGAAATACATTTTTGTAGTTAAATGCACGTGACCAACAATACGTAGTTATCGTTAAATTGCATGAAGTTTTTTCCCTGTGTATGCAAAGCCAAATTATTACTGATTTCGTGTTAAAAATACCCTGACGCCCGCATAGTTCTTGTCGGTGGCCTAGGTACGAACAAAGCATGTACAGTTTAGTGTGTTCCAGTTATACGTCCTTGCAGGCATGCTCTAGCCAGTAAGTAATTACCGAAAAACTCCATTACAATGGAAGTTTTCATGCAATATTACATATGTGCGCGCTGAATTATTTTTCACTTCATGGTATAATTACAAATATCAACGCCAACATCTTTACAAAAGTCCACACATTCCTTACATCTAGTGACCGCTTCGTTTAGAAAACAGCCCAATTATGCAAATTCACCTCTGATTGGTAACCTTGATACCAGCTAAACCAATCCCCATTTGTTTCCCTCTCCCTAGTAGTTACACCCCATCCCTTCGCACCAAAAGTTTATTAATAGCTGTCAGAGAGAAACTGACCAGATAATTGTCTCTTCGAACGGAATAGATGAGTTCACCATCTATTTTAAATATCTGTTCACGTGCAAACACGTAGTCTCGAACTATTTATCTGTGTGTGTGTGTGTGTGTGTGCGTGTGTGTTTGTGTGTGTGTGTGTGTGTGTACACGCGTTGTTTTTATTTTACTTTCTTCTTTTTTTACTTGCACGTGACTTTTTTTTCCCCTCCTCCAAACTGATTTTTTTCTCTCATTGTTTTAGATTGCTGCAGGTATTTATTTACCTTTTAATCGACAGCTACTGTTTTGTGTAAAGATTACTCTTGGGTGCATGTATCTGTTTCTCGTTAGTTAGTTCATTCATTTATTTCTCTATTACTTTTTTTTGTTGTTGTTCAACGTTATTGCATTTTTTCTCTGTTATACTATAGTTATATGTTTGTTCTCTTTTCATTGTTAAAAAGATTAATTTATGTGCTCCTGTTTTTTTTTTTTTATTATTTATTGCTTTGTACTTGTTCCTGTTCGCCAGACATTTCTTTGTTGTAATTTGTCAAAGGGTAACACTCATTTAAGCTTTGCTTTTGTGTGCCCTTTATGTTCTCCATGCCTGGTTTACTTGTTTCGTGAATAAAATTCTGTTTAAACCAACGACATATTTACAATGAACACGTACAAATTGTAATTATTAAGTGAAAATTACACATTTCGGTTTTGGCACATTTCCAGACGGATTACTAGAATCAAAACTGAAAATTAAACATGATCATGCGAAAATATTTGTAATTTTTCAATGATAATTCTAATTATCCCTTGATAATTGTAATTATCCCATGATATTTGTAATTACCTCATGATATTTGTAATTATCAGATTTGGGCGCTAGGAAGGCGTGGCAAATACTGATAATTATTAACTAACACTGTGGATTACTGGTATATCTCTGTAAATTAAACAGAACCCGTGTTAATTTCAATTATCCCTCGGTTTTGGTGCTAGTAGGTAGAGTACTACCATGTTTAGCTATTAGGGTACTATAATGTTTAGCGGAAATAGACGACACAGTAGATACACTAGATTCATAATAAATTAGTGTAACACCGCTCTAGATTTGAATTCGGCGAAATGAAAAGGAAGTCTAAAACAGAATAGGCATAGTAGAACGCCTATCCTCTCTCCTCTTTGTGTTTTAGGCCCTGATCGGAGGTCTGTACGGTGTCCGGCGGCATGGTTTGCATCTGCAAGTTGGGCATCCGTTGGAACCCATATAATTTCCACAAGGGCAGTTCAATGGACACTCAATGCACACTGGAAAAAAAAAAGAAGAGAATAAAACAAGATGGCAAGACATTCAAAAGTATTTCCAGTCACACACACATTGCTGAAAAATAGGTATTTTCCAAAGTGTTGATTTTGTTGGCAGTGTTATGACTCTGCTGTATCCTAACGAAGTAAAAGAAAAACGTGGAACGTTAGGCCTTATCTCATGGAATGTTGGGTCTCTATCTGAACTATCTGCACGCTAAAGAATATTAAAATCGCCTCAGCCAATGTTTAGATACAGCGCAAAGCGTGTTTACAAAATGATGAAGCACAATGACCTTGAATTTTGGAGAAAATACAAATACGATTGAATGAGTTCAGTCTTCGAAGCAGTCAAGGGGTTCATTTTACATGTGTTTGTCATTATATATATATGACGTGAACATGTTTGCGGTCGCATTTTGTCACCTAGACTAAGTTGTCTTATCCTATCCTATCCCGTAACTCGGAGGTCGTAGGGGCACCACAGATGATCGTTTAACCAGCGTACTCCATCTTTCTCTGTCTTCAGCTACCCTGATGGCTTAGCTAAGTGTCAAACTAGTCCATTCTCGAATGTTGTCCTCCCACCTCTTCTTCGGTCTCCCTCTTCTTCTACCTCCTTGCACTGTGCACTAAGTTGTAATCACTTATTATATTTTTAACGTTGTCAATAGTTACCGTTTATCTTGGGTTGCATTTTGTCTATTTCGGAAAAGTCTAGTCTGTGCACGCACGCATGCATTACATGGACTCTAAAGATTGAGGAGTGCCAGTTATATCTGATGATGACGATGACGTCGCTGACGACGGCGATATCAACGACGATGACGATGATGGCGATATCGACGATGATGCCGATATCGACGACGATGACAACGACGACGATGATGATGATGATGATGATGATGATCATGATGATGATCATGATGATGATCATGATGATGATCATGATGACTATGAACGTCATTGCTTACAATGATGATGAAGATTACGACTACAACGTTGATAACGAAATTTGAACTTACCCCTAGCCCTGCGTACTGATCTCTTGAAAATGTTGAGCAAAGCGTCACTTTCCTGTTCCTCAGCCTTCACCTCTTCCGTGACATAACCTGCGATCCAATAAAAATGACGGTTATACGAGGTTGTTGTTGGTTGCGGTTGTGGTGACGGTGGTGATGGTGGCGGTCTTCTTCCTCTTCTTCTTTCTTGTGCTCGCTCTTCTTAGCTCCAAATCCTCCTTCTAAAATCCTAATCGGCCCAACATGTCAATGGTTTAATTTTGCCGCGAAACTGAACAAGAAATTTGAAAATTTCTGACTTTGAGCAGTACTTCCATTTGAAGACTACAGGGGGAAAAAGGCACATGTCACACATTTCCACTTTTGAGATAAATGAAATTTTGTCTTTGAAAGTCGCTATGTTTGTTCTTACTGTATTTCTTGGGACACTAAGTGTTTTGTCTTAAAGATATATCACTTCTTTTGTATTCATGAGAATTTCTCTGTCCAGATTGTAACCCCCGTTGGGGTGCCGGGGGTTTCAGTATAAATAGTATTCCCACTTTCTGGAAATTTAGTGCTTTAAATTCCCACTGTCGCTGTCTTTCTCATTTGCTCTTTTTCATTCCTGCTCTTTTCTCTCAATCTGCTATACTATCATCTTCTTCGCTAGACCTGTCTCCTACCTTTTTTCTTGAAAACTCTTCCGGGACAAGACTCCTTGTTTGTGTATGGGGTCTGTTGGATCAGCTTGGGAATATTGGACGCTTTCTGCCAGGTGGTCACTAGGGCTTCCTATGATGTTATTATTTAGCAATGTAGGCATTTTATGTGTATGTGTTTTGTTGATAATTTATAATGACATTTGTATTCTATTTTGTTTTTGTAAACAGGGGTTCGATAAGTTGGGGTGAAGCCTCAGCCGTCCCCTGCGTGGGATGTCTTTATTTTAAAGTGACTGGCTGGTGGAGGACATTCAATTTTCCCACTAGGGTTGTTTCAGCAGATCTTTTATGCGGATTGGGGGTTGTCCGGTCCTGATTTGGCTCGGAAGAGTCCGCTGGACCTAAAGCAACAATTATGTAATGTAATGTAATGTAATGTCCAGATTGTATAATTTAATTAAATATGGAGGATTTAAACCACCAAGGGTGGTCATGGACATGTGCCTTTTTTCCCTTTTACAGACCAAAACTTGAGACTTTCTTCTACAAGCTGAATTGCAATGTACTCAGTCAATGTAAAATGGATTATAATGCCTATTTTGCTGTGGTAAATGACTAGGTATGATGGAACTGAAGTTGATTTTGTTATTTTTGATGCCTGTACGAAGACCACAAGGGAAAAAGGGCACATGTCACATTTTCCAATTATTTGAGTTATGTCCCTTACTATATAAACATAGAAGCCTAAAGGTTAGCAAAATAGTCAAATCCAACCCAAAAAAGGCCTATGTACTGCTACAGAAACACCCAAAGAAAAGGCATACAGGGGAAAAAGGGCACAAGTCCAGACTGTAAAATGGGAAAAAGGCCTATTTCACAAACAACAATTCCTTTTTTGGGTTGGATTTTACTATTTTGCTAACCTTCAGGCTTATGTTTATATAGTAGGGGACATAACTCAAATAATTGGAAAATGTGACATGTGCCCTTTTTCCCCTGTGGTCTTCATTTGTTTTCGTTATTGTATGCGGATGATATGCAGCAAGCCTTGGTTGCTTTCAATTTATATTGTAATGCATTTGGTCTTTTGTATAAATATTGCAAAAAACAAAATTTATCGGGGTAAAATTACACGATTGCCAATGTTTACATTTAATGGAGACGTACTTGAGATTGTTTGGGAATACAAATATTTCGTAGGCTACTTTTTAAAACTTATAATATTAAATGTGTTAAAGCCCAGAGTTTGTCAGCTAAAAGAGCAATGCATTCACTTGTAAGAAAGTGTAAAAGTTGGCTTTACCCCTCGATGTTCAGCTTGACCTCTTTGAAAAATGTATCAAACCTCCTTTACTGTATAATTGTGAAGTATGGTGGTGTGAAAATATGTCATAAATTAAAGTTCTTCAAAATTATGTTAAATGTAAAGCCCATTACACCAACTTGTATGGTACTTGGCGAAGTGGGTTATCCAGTTTCTATTGGTGCAAAATGTAGACTGCTTTGCTTTCAGTATAAATAATATAGATTCTAATAACAACTCTGCTAAAATATCTGCACTTCTGTTCCGACTATGCTCCTTTTTATTACTTTTTTTTTAAATTGAGAGAATGAATTATCCTTGTTCACTACTGCAAGTTCTTTATTGAATAATCTTGGTTTGTCCACAGGTGTATTAACCAAGAGTAATGGGGCTTGAATCCGCTATCCCTCCGCTATCTAGAATCCATTAATTCTCTCCCAAGCCCCATTCTTCTTGGTTAATGCGCCTGTGGTTTGTCCTTGATATGGATTAACGGCTGTAAATATTCCCTGACTTATTTAAAATAAAATTAAAATTTAAAAAATGCCAAAATGCTGTGCTTGTACAAAACAGAACTTCCATTCTACCAAAAATACTTTTGGAATCATCCGAACGTCTTTACATTTCATCAGTTATTGAATACCAAATCAAAGAACAGACTGTTGAATTTAAGCCATTTTATTGGAATTGTGTATTGTCACTCTTTATTTAATATGCATTTCCATATCGACTGAACTACCTATGATTCAGACTGAGTTGCAGGCTTGTGTTGTTTTTTTTTAAATTCCTTTGTCAAGATTCAAAGTTATAGATTTTGTATATAAATTATATTGTATATATATATTTGTATATATATTATATTTTGTATATATATTAGCTATAGCACTATACAGGCTCGCCAAATTGTCAAAGATGGAGTTCTAAACATTCACGCGCACGCACTCATATAATCCCCAAACGAAACTAAATGATAAAATGTTAGTTTGTATATTCATTCCCTCCACACACAAACAAACACTGACAACAACGACTCCTCAGAAAACACTACAAGTATCACTTCAAAGGTCAAGGTTCCGTATAATCAAAACGAAATGTTATCTGTATCTGACAACCACACACTGGTCAGGCGTCCATCGTCGAAACGAAACTGTTAGTCGGACAGAAGACCAATGGAAACGATGTCTTCACATTCCTGTAGAGCAGGCCAACCAAAAGCAGCATACGTGGGTCAGAAAATCAGTTAATAATGTTATGCGCAAACAGATTCCTTCTTTCAAGAGTAGCCAGTAACCTTTAACACAAGTAAAAGGATGTTTAGTAGAACAGCTCAACCCGTCGGCACATAGGCCCTAGTGCTTCCGCTCCCGGATGGCATCTGGCGCCGAACAACATTGCGTGCCGGGGTCACAGATCAAACCGTCCTCGCACAGTGCATCTGTCCTCTGGTAAAGCTGCCGTGCTTTGTAATAACACTTTTTGTTTCTAGGATTGCATGTGAGTTCGGGACGGCAGGTCCTGAGTCCGGGTGCTGAACGACTGTTTGGTGTCCAATGTACATAGATTGGTGGAGTTTGGGAAACCAGCGTCGTACATACAATAAAACAATTGACGGTAGGACAAACAGACACACGACTCAGTCACTGCCAACAACGAACTAAAAAAAACTATCCAAACTTTTCGTCATGCATGACTAAACTTAAAACCCTGACGTCAAAATTATAAATAACAATTATAACTTCTTCATTTAAAATCGTCACTTTGTGACTGCTGTTCAAAGCGATACAAGTAACTGTCCAACTAAAAATCCGGTTTGTTACATCCTTATTGTATGATTTTGAATGTTTGTATGACTTTTCTGTAATTTGTTTGTGACATTTTATCAGTGCAGTCTATGCATGTTTCGTTCATCGATTTTTTTTGTCTATGTGTATTTTGTAACGCTATTTCCCACTCCACCCTCTCCTCCCCATTCAGCTGAAATGCCCCATGGGCTATGATGACCCTTGTTATTTTTTGTTCTTGAAAATGTGCTTGTTTTGGGCAATAAACGGACAAGGTCCCAAAGTTCCTTCTCTTCTTTTATCAGTACAACTTATGTTAATCTGATGAATAAAATTTGATGCAACAACAACAACAATCTCTTCTTTTCCTCCCTCCCCTGCTTCTCTTCTTTCTTCTTGTCCTTGTTATTTGTATAATTATTCTCCTCTTTCTGCACCCTCTTTATCCTTTCTTTCTTTTTTCCCTTCCTTTGCAAGCTTTCTTTGTCGGGGCTTGATGATTCAATACAATTTTACAAAATAACACTAAATTAAATAAATAATAGAATGAATCAAACGTCTATTAACGAGTTATTTTAGAGATCAAACAAACACACAAGCGCGCATTTTAAAACAAGATGGCAAGCCATTGAAATGTATTTCACAAACTCGCACACAATGCCAAAAAAATAAGCATTTTCAAAAGTGTTATATTTCTCGGTGCTGTCGTGATTCGGCTTTTTCCTCACGAAGCTAAAGGGAAAATGGAATAACAGGCCACTATCTTAACTATTTGCAGGCAACAAAATAAATCAAATCTGCTCAGCCAATGTTTAGATACAGCGCAAAACGTATTTAGAAAATGGTGAAGCACAATGACCTTGGCCTTTGAGAAAGTACAAATACCAATGATCTAACATGCGTAGCAATAGCCTAGGTACAGTATCCGCAAAGTAAAAATAATGAATTTCGGTTCAGTTATTCTTGAGATAAGACAAACGTGCTTTTTGAACAAAACAGTGACATTTGTAGGAACGGTCGGACCGACTGACTGACCGACAACCAGACTGCTACCCACGATTTGAACTACCTGTATACCACAACTCAACAAAATCGCGTCAGCCTTTTTGAGTCATTGAGCAAAACGAATGTTTTTAACAAAATGACGCCAGTGACCTCGAACATTTCGGTAGAGCAAATATGATGGCAGGTCACTAACCTAGGTAATGTTCCTATGAAGTTTGGTCAAAAATCCGTTCAGAGGCTGAGGTATCGCGTTCAACGCACCGACCGACCGACCGACATATGGCTCGTTCCGATTCCCGACTATTTCAAAATATTTCATTATAAGTCTGGACATACCAAAAACCACTTACGCCTAGACAAATAAATTATTACGTAGTAAAGAAAACATTTTGTAAAAAAAAAAAATCAAACTTTCCTTACATGCCACAAGAACGAAGATGCAAGCGATCAAGATGACACGGGACATAATTGGATTCTGTCGATTGCTTCCCTTCCCTGTTTGAAATTGGTCGTCTGCTGTCTCACGAAACTTGGAAACTGTAGGCAATTATTATTTTCTATGCGAGCAACTATTTCAAGCACAGTAGCATACAGGGATGGCAAAAGCCTCTAGTGCTCCTGGTATTTATACTGCTGATGTCCGTGTTTGTTTTCATGACTGACATGTTTTCGTGCTTTGATGATTCATCTTATTTGGGGATTCGCAGCAGGATCATTGTTGCGCGGCGGGGATCCGGGACGGTGAACTTGTTTTTTCCAAACTAGTTCCAGTCATTCGCCGAAAAAGGCAATCACCGAAGTCGGACGCATGACAAGACATGCATCATCATATATTATTATTTTGTGCCTGTTTTAGCTGTCGTTACTGTTTACAAACCTTACACTTATAATAATAATACTGGATGCTATATACGCGCCTTTCCCCAAATCAATCAGGCTCAAAGCGCGGCGATCTGTACCAACATACACGCTCACCTGTCTCATCCACCCGCACACACACAACAAATACACATCCATCACTCAAACAGGTGGTGTAAAGGCATGGAGATCGCTATTGGAAGACGGAAAGAAAATCGAATTTTTATTTTTGAAATTTTATATTGACTGCGTCCAGTACCATTATTGAAGGGAGAGAGGAAACCGGAGTGCCCGGAGAAAACCCTCGGTGACCTCAATAGTCTCGTACCTAAGTCACATAAGTTCCCCTCTTGCGGGAGTCGTACCCGCGACCTTCGGCATAGGAAACCGACGGCTAATCCACTGCGCCACGAGGCCCCCCACTTAACGTGCAATAGATTTTCCTATCCTATCCTATCCTATCCCGTAACCCGAAAGTCGTTGGTGCACCACAGATTATCGTTTAACCAGCGTACCATCTTTCTCTGTCCTCAGCAACCCTCATGGCTTTGCGCAGTGTCAAAAAATTTTATATTGTTAATATTGCAATCCGGTCCGGTAATCATCGGAAGTGACCACGATCTCGTGATGATGTCTTTCCGGCTGAAGAGAGTAAATACAGCAAAGTGCACTAGACTGAAGTTCGACCTGGACAAACTGCGAGACCCGAAGGTGGCAGAACTATTTCAAGCCACAATTGGAGGGAAATTTGCACCACTGCTCATTTTGGGGGCTGGTGAAGTAGATGTCAACACCATGACCACCACCTTCAACTCAGCTGTGACAGATGCCGCCACTGAGATCCTTGGCAAGCACCGACCAAAGAAGAAGCCGTGGATCACACCTGAACTTTTGGACCTGTGTGATAAACGAAGAGAGATAAAAAAAAAAGAAAAAGAACACCTCACAGGGAGCTGACGTCTACCGAAAAATCAACAATGATATCCGAAAAGGCATGCGCACAGCAAAGGAGAACTGGATAGAAGATCAATGCCAGGAAATAGAGAACAGTCTGAACAAGAACAACAGTAAGAAGGCCCACCAGACTGTGAAGCGGCTGACAAGTGTCAAACAGCCCAAAGTCTCCACGATCCAAAGCAAGTCTGGCACATGCCTTACAGAAGAACAAGAAGTCTTGGACAGATGGACAGAGTACTGCTCTGACCTTTACAACCATACACCAAATGGAGACCCATCAGTTCTAGCATGTCCCGAGAACAGAGGAGAAGAAGAAATCCTCCCAATTCTCCGGGAAGAAGTTGAGGCAGCAGTGCAATCGCTAAAGAAAGGGAAGTCAGCGGGAGTGGACAACATACCCGCGGAACTGCTACAAGCAGGAGGAGAAGCGATGATTGATGCCCTCACCATTATCTGTAACAAGATCTGGCAGAGTGGGGAGTGGCCTATACCATAAACCCAGTCGCTTGTCATCACTCTTCCCCAAAAAAGTAACTTTCAGGAATGTGAAAATTACCGCACCATCAGCCTCATCAGCCATCCCAGCAAGGTCCTCCTAAAAATAATACTCAACAGGTTGAAACCCCAAGCTGAACAAATCATAGCTGAAGAACAAGCAGGATTCAGGGCAGGGCGAAGTACCACTGAGCAGATTTTCAACCTCAGAATAATCTGTGAGAAATACCTACAGCACCAACAACATCTATATCATGTGTTCATAGACTTCAAGAAAGCGTTTGACCGAGTCTGGCATGCAGCTCTATGGGCAACAATGAAAGTGTACAACATCAGCCCTAAAATTATTGAAGTCATCAAAAGCCTGTATGACAAGGCTAGCAGTGCAGTCCTCCACAACAGCGCCATCAGGAACTGGTTCAGAACAACAATCGGTGTGCGTCAAGGATGCCTACTCTCTCCAACACTCTTCAACATCTTCCTAGAGCGCATCATGTCAGATGCTCTTGCAGATCATGAAGGCACAGTCAGCATAGGGGGTAGAGCAATCTCCAATCTTCGTTTTGCGGATGACATTGATGGATTGGCTGGAGAGGAACAAGAACTTGAACAGCTGGTACAGAGGCTTGACACCACCTCCAGAGCCTATGGAATGGAAATAAGTGCAGAGAAGACCAAATTGATGACCAACAACACCAATGGCATCAACACGGACATCAAAGTCCAAGGCCAATCCCTCAACACAGTACATAGCTTCAAATATTTAGGAGCCATTGTATCAGACAATGGGTCCCGACAGGAAGTCCTCTCCAGGATCGCACAAACAACTGCTGCCCTGACAAGATTGAAGCCCATTTGGAAAGACAGGACCATCAGTCTACATTCCAAAGTAAGACTGCTGCTCTCCCTTGTCATCTCCATCTTCCTATATGCTTGCGAAGCATGGACCCTCACAGCAGATCTCCAACGAAAAATACAAAGCATGGAGATGAGGTGCTACAGAAGACTTCTGGGCATTTCCTATACCCAACACATCACCAACGACGAAGTCCGACAGACCATCACACAAGCCATTGGACAACACGATGACCTGCTCACAGTGGTAAAGAAACGGAAACTCCGATGGTATGGCCACGTCACCAGATCATCAGGCCTTGCAAAGACTATTCTGCAAGGCGCAGTGCAAGGAGGTAGAAGAAGAGGGAGACCGAAAAAGAGGTAGGAGGACAACATTCGAGAATGGACTGGTTTGACACTGAGCGAAGCCATCAGGGCTGCTGAGGACAGAGAAAGATGGAATATGCTAGTTAAACGATCATCTGTGGTGCCCCTACGACCTCCGGGTTACGGGACAGGATAGGAGGATAGAATAGGTCCGGTAAACTTCTAAAGATTAACGTGTAAGGTTTGTATACAGTAACGACAGATCAACAATCTGATACTGGCAAACACGCTTGGTCTCCACAAAAAATCCAGACGATGGACATGGCACAGTCCCGGCGGGGAGCATCACAACCAGATCGACTACATCATGGTCAAGAAACGCTTCAGATCAAGCATCAACATTGGCAGGACACGCACTTTTCCAGGAGCAGACATCGGAAGTGACCACGATCTCGTGATGATGTCTTTCCGGCTTCACTTGAAGAGAGTAAACACAGCAAAGATAACTAGACTGAAGTTCGACCTGGACAAACTGCAAGACCCGGAGGTGGCAAAAATATTTCAGGCCACAATTGGAGGGAAATTTGCACCACTGCTCATTTTGGGAGCTGGTGAAGTAGATGTCAACACCATGACCACCACCTTCAACTCAGCTGTGACAGATGCCGCCACAGCCCAAGGTCTCCACGATCCAAAGCAAGTCTGGTATATGCCTTACAGAAGAACAAGAAGTCTTGGGCAGATGGACAGAGTACTGCTCTGACCTTTACAACCACAAACCAAAAGGAGACCCATCAGCCTTGGTGGTGGGAGGGGAAAGGTGAATCCTAAATTCCGTTTTATCATTTCTAGTTTGTTCCTTCACACAATTCCCAGAACAACTAGGATGCTTAACATATATTCAAAACTCTCTCTCTCACAAAGACACACACACAGACACACACAGACACACACACACACACACACGCACACAGAGTCAATCTAATCCTATCCTATCCCTCGGAGGTTATAGGGGCACAACAGATGATAAATGTAACTGTAGATTATAGTCACACGACACCGAAGCGTATAGGCGACTACTGGTCATATTATTCTGACCAGTTGATGGTAAGGGGAAAATAATATGGTCACACATTGGCCAATCCGGGATTCGAACCAGGTACCTTTCGGTTACTAGTAAGACGCTCTACCAACTGAGCTAGCCGGCCCCTCAACCACAGATGATCGTTTAACCAGCGTACTCCATCTTTCTCTGTCCTCAGCAACCCTCATGGCTTCGCTCAATGTCAAACCAGTCCATTCGCGAATGTTGTCTTCCCACATCTTTTTCGGTCTCCTTCTTCTACCTCCTTGCACTGTGCCTTGCAGGATGGTCTTTGCAAGGCCTGACGATCTGGTGACGTGGCCATACCATCGGAGTTTCCGTTCCTTCACTAAACAAGAACACTCAATGCGCAAACAAACAATCCCGGATGTACGTATGACTGATCTTCAGTGGTCCATCTAGGATGCACAACGTATTCCATCTGTCGCCCTCTTTTCTCCTTCCGTGTTAAACACACATAAACACAGGCCATGAAGTAGTAAAGAAGTAAATTATAACTTAAGGGATACAAAAAACAACAAGCAAAATAAACCACCGACATAACCACCACCCATGCAGTAGTGAAGTATTTATAAAAGTATTGTATCCTAGCCTAGCCTAGCATATCCCGTAACTCGGGGGTTGTAGGGGCACCACAGTTGATCGTTTAACCAGCGTACTCCATCTTTCCCTGTCCTTAGCAACCCTGATGGTTTCGCTCAGTGTCAAACCAGTCCATTCTCGAATGTTGTTCTCCCACCTCTTTTTCGGTCTCCCTCTTCTTCTACCTACTTGCACTGTGCCTTGCAGGATGCAATGCGCAAACAAACAATCCCGGATGTACGTATGACTGATTTTCAGTGGTCCATCTAGGTTGCACAACGTATTCTATCTGTCGCCCTCTTTTCTCCCTCCGTGTTAAACACACACAAACACAGGCCATGAAGTAGTAAAGAAGTAAATAATAACTTAAGGGATACATAAAACAACAAGCAAAATAAACCACCGACATAACCACCACCCGTGCAGTTGTGAAGTATTTATAAAAGTATTGTATTATATCCTATCCTATCCCGTAACTCGGGGGTCGTAGGGGCACCACAGATGATCGTTTAATCAGCGTACTCCATCTTTCCCTGTCCTCAGCAACCCTGATGGTTTCGCTTAGTGTCAAACCAGTCCATTCTCGAATGTTGTTCTCCCACCTCTTTTTCGGTCTCCCTCTTCTTCTACCTCCTTTCACTGTGCCTTGCAGGACCTGATGATCTGGTGACATGGCCATACCATCGGAGTTTCCGTTTTTTCACCACTGTGAGCAGGTCATCGTGTTGTACAATGGCTTGTGTGATGGTCTGTCGGACTTCACCATTGGTGATGTGCTGGGTATAGGAAATGCCCAGAAGTCTTCTGTAGCACCTCATCTCCATGCTTTGTATTCTTCGTTGTAGATCTGCTGTGATGGTCTATGTTTCGCAAGCGTATAGAAAGATGGAAATGACACGGGAGCGCAGCAGTCTTACCTTATTGTATAAAGTATTGTATAAACACATCATTATATAAGAACAAATAAATACATGATGGAGAAAAATATATGTAGTAAAACCAATTAATAATTGTATAACAAATATTCTATCACAAAGAATGTAAGACTAAGTAGGCAAACGCAAGTGCAATACGTAAGTAGATAAAATAATAAATAAAAACGTTCACAAGATAACATTACTAAATAAGCATAGCAAAAACATAGAACGGGATGCATTAGCAAGCAAAACATAAACAACTAAACAACAAAATAATCTGAACGAGTGCCGCTATCATACTTTCGACTTTCGCCGGTGCATACAGACTTTAGCCTACAAGATGATGCCAGCTACTATTGATAAAAACAATAATTTTACGAGTACAGAGTAGACTATAAAAACTAAATATTTTAAGGAAGGTACTATCAGTCTACAACTGACAAACACAAAAAACAAAACAAAAAACAAAATCCCAAAAGACCGTATCTTGTTTAAGAACTACAAGGTTAAACACATCTCCAAACCCCTTCTTTATCACGGTGTAGTTGTATAAAAGTAAACTCATGCCATTTATCAAATAATGAAAAACGCAGTTGGCTCAGTGCTGTATGCAATGGAAAGGCAATTCAAGTATTCAAAGTTAGCACTAACATTGCATCCTGTACAGGCGGGGCTTCAAACACTGTTGACGACCTAAAGTACTTTTTTTAAAAAATCAAACTGAAACATTGCGCCCCTACTCCTTAACATGAGAGTATAAACTGAGGTCTAGTCCCTGCACGCACGCATTACATCGCACAGACTTTAAAGATCCTCACGCCCAAGTCATAGGGTGAGTGCCAGCTACACAAGGAATCTTCTCCCCCATGCGCTTCCCCGGTCGCCCAGGATTGTGCTCAGTCTATGCGCCCAAAGGTTGCAAGTGGGCGCCTCGGGCGGCTTGAGTTAGATCCGGTATCGGCCAGCTCCTTGAGCATGCCTTGAGCTGGAAAAGCGCTATATAAGAGCGATTAAATTAATAAAATAAATGAATAATGTATTGCTAGTTTAGTAGTAGTGTCTGTTAAAAAGCAGTAGAGAAGGGGAAAGGGACGTAATTTGTGTTTTCCCGAAAAGCGTTTTTGGGGGGTCTGCTTAGCACTTTTTACATGATGCTATACTACTCAAAATAATACAAGGGCCACTTGGACATATGGGTCTCTCTTTAAATCAGAAACACAAATTCAATTTATTAGTTCATCATATTTTATTGCCATCATTTCTGCATCAATAACAAAAAAGATTTTAGACATCAGTCGCTTAAAATTCGAGTAAATTCAATTTAACTGGACATACCCCTCATTTAAAAAATCAAAACTTTAGAAACCAAAAATCTATAGAGTCAGTATCGGGTGTGGCCACCGTTTGCATCAATGCAGTCTTGGCATCGTTGTCTCATGGACCGTATCAGGTTATGGAGGATGTTTCCTGGGATGGCCAACCACTCTTGCTGGAGAACTTGGGCCAGAACTTCAAGGTTAGCTCCTGGAGGGAGGTTTGCCCGTGTCTGTCGACTCAAGACATCCCACAGATGTTCTATGGGGTTCAAATCGGGTGATCGAGCCGGCCAATCCATCCTTATGACGTGCTGTTGCTGCAGGAAGTCATTGACGATACGCGCTCGGTGGGGTCTTGCATTATCGTCCTGTAGTATGGCACCTTCCCCAATGGCCCGCAGAGCTGGGAGAACCCTAGGTTGTAGGACGTCATCCCTGTAGCCAATACCGTTTAAGTTGCCATGAATTTGGAGCAGGGGTGTTCTGAAGTTTAATGCGAAGCCACCCCACATCATGACAGATCCACCACCAAAGCGGTCACGCTCGCGCACCGTCGCATCAGCAAAACGCTCCCGTGGACGCCTCCAAACATTCACTCGACGGTCGTTGAAAGACAAGGAGAACCGAGACTCGTCTGTAAAGAGCACCCTTGACCAATGTTGCCTAGTCCACACCAAATGACGCCGAGCCCAGGCCAAACGCGCCACACGGTGAGCTGGGGTGAGCAAAGGCCGTACTGCTGGTCGTCTTGATCGCAGGTTTGCCTCGTGACGTTAACATTGCTGGCTGTGTGAAGCTGTCTTCTGATGGTGTTTGCTGTAGCGGACCTCATCATCAGACCTGACAGGGTGATGAAATGGTCTTGTCTTGCAGTGGTAACGCGGGGGCGTCCGGACCTTCTTGGTTCTTGGACGCTTCCAGTGTTGTTAATGCGCTCCCGCAGCCTTTGGACAACGAAGTGGGACACTCCCAGCCGCCTGCCAACTTCTCTCACCCCCACCCCTTCCTGATGCCATGCAATAGCTCTGCCTCTATCCGCATCAGTCAATCGTCGTCTTAGGGGCATGGTTAGAAAAGCAGCAAAAGCGCTGCCATTTATACCCAGAAAAAAGCGCCGATTGTTGAACTGAACTCAGAAAATGCAAGCCTTTCGCGTACAAATCACTTTTTAATGTTGAAAATTTTGCTTTATTAGCAAGACAACAGTAAATTAGGGTCATTTTTTTGTAAAAATTGGGTTCGTTTTTCAACTCAGTGCAGAAAGTTCAAAACTCACACATGTGATTACTTGTCAGAATAAGATTGTCTTGAATGTTACTGTACAGGATAAGTTTTGAAATAAGCAATATAAGCGATATTATTGATAGCAGCAAAAAATAATTAAACAAAATAAAATATGAGAGTGGCCCTTCAATTATTTTGAGTAGTATATTGCTTTCTATATATATAAATTGCTTAGCCGGAAGTCCTTCTTCGCCTCTACTGTAAAGTTTGTCGGTATGGCCGCTGATCTGGGCAGGTGCTGGGCGCTGCGGATCGGCCTGCTGTGCACTCAAAACCCGCGAAATCGTTATAGCCGACTGCAATAGTGTGAACCGAGATAAGTATGTTACAGCACATACAGCTAGTATGACAGACTAGAAGACAATGCGGGGTTGCTCAGCTGGAGTTGATTTTATTTGTACGTTAGTCAGCCCTGTTTATGACGACACGACCCGGAAGTAGTTTTAGTACCGAAATACATGCAAATATCATTACATCTCCCCCTTTTTTAATGGACAAACTGCACTAGCGAAATGTGCCGATTTATTATAGATTAGAGTTTATGTATAACCGAAGGAGAGATATTACTCAAAACATAATGTTCCGAAAGTCTTTCTTTTCTTTCCTTTTCTTCTACATTTCTTCAATCAGGCGTTGCGGGCGTCGGACTGGACGTCCACTTCTAGTTTGGGCCAGAGGATGCGCTTGGTTTACGCCTGGAAGTCTTGGATGTACAGGTGCGGCAACAACTGGAGGTTGTTGAGAAAGCGGTCTGGACTGGACTGCTGGCTGGATAGCAACAGGCATAGTTGCTGGCTTAGTAGGAGCAGGCAGCTGTACAGCTGTGTTCAAAACAGGATGCACTTGAATGTTCGGCTGAGGAACGATTGATGGTTTAGCTGTTGTAGACGGTTTGATGTGCCAGCGGTTTCTTCTGAACAAACCATTTCCGGTGTCCACCATGTAGGATCGAGGGTCGCACTGTCGAACAACAACAGCAGGATTTCCCCAATATTTATCTTGAGGGAGCTTCTGGAGGACCACTTCACCAGGACGGAGAGGGCGAAGTGTAGAAGTACCGTGACGTTTGTCATAGTGAACCTTGTTGGCACGCTTTTGCTTACTGTCACGGAAAGCAACGGCTTCTTTGTTGATCAAGTGGGGCTCAAGGTTTTGAGGGAGCACAGGAAGAGTTGTGCGAAGGGGACGACCCATTAACAGTTCAGCAGGACTGACACCTGTAGGGACAGTAGGAGTAGCTCTATGGGTCAAGAGAGCTAGAAAGTGGTCTTTCTGGGATAGGATCTTCTTCGCCTCACGAACGGCACGCTCTGCTTCTCCGTTGGCTTGAGGGAAGTACGGAGAGCTGGTAACATGCTGGAAGTTCCACTGCGCTGCAAACAACTTGAAATCTGTAGCAGTGAACTGACGGCCATTATCAGTGACAAGTACTTCAGGGATACCATGATGAGCAAAGATGTTTTTCAATCTGCCTATGACCATGTCGGTGGTGATTCGGGGCATATAGACAATTTCAAGATACCGACTGTAGTAGTCGACAAGGACGAGATAATGTGAACCTTCATGTTCACATAGGTCAGCAGCCACTCTTTGAAAGGGACGCTCCGGCAGGGGAGTAGGGCAAAGTGGCTCTTTTGGTTGTGATGGCTGGTGTTCTTCACAAAACTGGCAGTTGCGAACAACGCGGACAATGTCTTTCGAAATACCAGGCCACCAAACAGATGAAGCTGCTCTTTCGCGGCATTTGGTAATACCAAGATGACCGGCATGGATTGTGTTGAGAATTTCTTCTCGCAGCTTGTCTGGAATGACGATTCTTGATGCTCTGATGAGTAGACCATCCTTGACACTGAGCTCGCTTCTAACCGCATGCAATTCTCTAACTGCAGGGTTGACTTCTTGGATTGAAGCTGGCCATCCATTTGATGTGTAGGAAATAGCCGCTTGAAGAACTCTGTCTTCACTGGTGTAAGCTGCAATCTGTCGTAGCTTTTCGTCTGAGGCGGGCCACGCCTGACGAACAGAATCCACATAGACTTGGACTTCTTCCTCAAGCTCAGTGATAGCATTTACTTGCTGCTGGGAAACGGCCTGTTGAGGGCTTCGCGACAAAGTGTCGGCAATCACCAAACTCTTGCCAGGAGAGTAGATGGCTATCGGGTTGAATCGTCGCAACCTCATAAGGAGACGCTGACAGCGAAGGGGTGCATCTTGCAAGTCCTTGGTATTGATCAGGGGAACCAGGGGCTTGTGATCAGTCTCAAGAGTAAAAGTCTCAAGGCCAACAAGATACCTTGAAAACTTCTCGCAGGCCCACACTGCGGCCAGGCACTCTTTCTCAATTTGTGCATAGGAGCGCTCAGCAGTGGTCAGGGTACGAGAACAGTACGCCACAGGACGTAGACTGGCATCATGCTGCTGCAGTAACACTGAGCCAAGGCCGTAACTGCTGGCATCGCTACTGACTACAGTGGGCTTGTTGACGTCAAAGAAGGCAAGTGACGTTGCTTTAGAAATAGCATCTTTGGCAGCTTTGAAAGCTTGTTTCTGGGACTCCTGCCAGGTCCATTCACAATCTTTTTCTAGCAGCTGAGTGACAGGACGAAGCGTAGTTGACATGTTTGGAACGAAACGACCAAGAAAGTTCATCATGCCCAAGATACGTTTGAGTTCCGTCACGTTAGTCGGATCTGGAATGTTGCGGATTGCTGCTACTTTCTCTTCGTCTGGACGAACACCATCACCACTGATGCGATGACCAAGAAATTCTATTTCAGTTTTCCGAAACTCAGACTTCTCCTTGTTCAGCTTCAGGTTAACATCATTCAGGCGCTTCAGGACTTGATCAAGGTGACGTTCATGCTCTTCAGGATTGGCACTGTGAATGAGGACGTCATCGAAAAAGCAAATGACGTTACTAATGCCTTGGAGGATTTCTTCCATCTTGCGTTGGAAAATCTCAGGCGCTGAAGTGATTCCAAAAGGAAGTCTCTTATAAAAGAAACGGCCAAAAGGACTGATGAAAGTTGTCAACTTAGCGCTTTCAAGGTCTAGAGGAATCTGCCAGAATCCCGATGTGGCATCAAGCTTAGAAAATATTTTGGATCCGTTGAGCTTGTGCAGTATATCTTCAAGTGTTGGGATCATGTAGCGTTCACGCTTGACAGCAACATTGAGCTTCTTCAAATCAGTACATATGCGTACAGCTCCGGACTTTTTTAAAACCGCCACCATAGGTGAGCACCAGTCAGTGGGGTCAGTGATTTCCTCAATCACGTCAGCTTGTTTCATACGTTGCAATTCAGCTTTGACTTTTTCAAGCAAAGGGATAGGGACTCGCCTTGCTGTTGGCAAGCTGTAAGGCTCAGCATCTTCCTTCAGTTGAATCTTGACAGGTGTACAACGTACAGGCTGGTCATCAATGTCGCCAAACAGTGGAAGGACGGAAGATGGAGTGACATCATCAATACGCTGGATGAGGCCTAGCTGACACGCTGCTGATCTTCCAAGAAGATTTTCACTATGAGTGTTCACAACAAAGAATTTCATCTTGAAGTCTCCTTTCTTCGTCTTCACAACTGTAGTGAACTCGCCTTTGCAGTCAAGCTTTCCACCGGGACTGGTAAAAACTGCATTGGTCGGCTGGAGTTTTGGTCGCCAATACAGTTGATCATACTCTGCAGTTGATAGGATGGAGACATCTGCACCTGAATCGATCTTGAATCGAACAGGGGTATCACACACATTCAAATGAACAATCCAAGGGGGTTCATTTCTGTTAGTGTTTATAATAGCACCAAGCCTGTAAGTAGGCTGATCGGCGTTGACAACAGAATCGGCTCCTCGGTAATATGTAGGAATGTTGACTGAGTCTGCACTGACTAAGGACGACGCCTCAACAGAGCTGACATTGGAGCGCGATTTGCGACAAACAGCACTAAAATGTCCGTACTTGCGACAGCTGATGCAAGTCTTGCCTCTAGCAGGACAGTCTTGCTTGTTTCTATGCACTGGGTAGCCACAGTTGCCACACATCTGACTACTATCATTGCTACCATGTGACGGTCGAGCACCACCATCACGGTTGAAACGACGACCACGAGAACCACGTTGACCTTGACCACCACGACCACTCTGATATTGTTTGTTGTAGCCACCACCACTGCTTTTGGGGTGTACGTTGCTATGCACTGCATCCAGTACTGCCCGTTGTTCACCAAGCTGAGACTTGACCTGCTCATACTGCCTTGCCTGGGAGATAGCCTGCTGAAGAGTCAAGTCTGGTTGCAGTTGAAGTCGCTCAGACAGCTCACGATCACGCAGACCAACAACAAGTCTGTCACGAATCACTGTCTCTTTCTCAGCAAAACTGGCATGCTCAGCCAAGTCATAAAGGGCACGTACGAAAGTTTCTACATTTTCACCAGCTGCTTGAGCACGTTGGTGAAATCTTGCACGTTCATGGATAATGTTGACTCTAGGGTTGAAGTGGTTGTCAAACATGGTGATCACGTCTTCAAAAGTTGTCAAAAGTGGATCAGGAGGATCGGCGTCATCTCTTCTTTCTGTTACAATCTTGAAGGTGCTATAAATCTTCTCTGCCTCATCGCCCATGGCATAAATGAGAGCACTAACCTGAATATCAAAGCTTTCACCTGAAAGTTTGGAAGCTGTTCTGTATCTGCCGAACCGTTGTCCCCACGTCGGCCATGTTTCAGGGTGAGAAAAATCAAAACGTTGAGGTGGTTTGAAGGACATCTTGAATCGAGCACACATCTACACAAGAAATTGTGTCAAAGTCCACAGAGGAAGCAACACGTAAATCAGAATTCACAGAAACTGTTTCAAGGTTCCACTAAATGGAAAGCACTGCAGTAACTGCCATCTGAAATCGGAACAAGGTCGTTACAACGATCGTTCAGTGTGCACAAGGTCAGCACTGGATAGATCTAGATCTGAAAATGTCCTCACATTCCAACAAATTTACCACCTCGGCTGGAACTACCGCTGCCACCATGCAATAGTGTGAACCGAGATAAGTATGTTACAGCACATACAGCTAGTATGACAGACTAGAAGACAATGCGGGGTTGCTCAGCTGGAGTTGATTTTATTTGTACGTTAGTCAGCCCTGTTTATGACGACACGACCCGGAAGTAGTTTTAGTACCGAAATACATGCAAATATCATTACACCGACATTTCCTTACCGAACGTTTAACCGTTTCTGAGATAAATAAATAAACAAAATGTCCACAAACTCCAGCAAGGGAGCGCACCAGGGCTACAGGGGGGATATACACCCAGACAATCCCGCACTGCCACTACGGTTTTGTTCAAGTTTGACCCATGAGCCGCAGCCTTCTAGCAGAGCTAGGGCAATACACGACCAGCCGCTTGACTGACGCGGGCCACGCCAGCCTCCCGTCTAGGAGAAGTCTGGGCCAAAGAGGTGTGTTAGTGTGAGGGACCGCAGTCCCTCAGTGACCTCAACCTCCAGGATCCCATTCTCCCCCGACACGGGTTGCCCTGCACGGCAAACGCAGGGGTCCAAGAGAAGGTCACAGAGAAAAAGGAGGGTAGAAAAAGAAGAAATGATGGGGAAAAAGAAGACAGGAAAAGTCCGGTAAGGCAGAAGAGAGGAAGTCAAAACTGCAGTTTAGTGGGAGAATTTACGGGTGAAGAGGATATAGGTGAAAGGACCAATAAGACAGAAACAAGACAAAAGAGAAGAAAAAGGGGTAGGCAACTTTGTCACCCAGCCAGAGAGAGGCATGGGTGTAAGGTTAATTATATGCATGACCTAAGGTTATGACGTGAGTTGATGACGTTTTGATCCGGGGGCTTGTACCGGGTTCCTGCCAAGATGGCAACAGTCTTTGAATAAATCGTGTTAGCTTTCCATGTCGTCTATTGTGTTTTATACTGTGTCAAAAGTCATACCTCTCACCCACACAACAATAACCACACATGGTGTCAGAAAACGGAGCTTTTGACACTGATAATTCAGGAAACAAGGTGACTTTTAAACTTTTCTGAAATTGTATTGACAATCGACCGGGCGAAAGAGCTATTGCGTCATTTTAAAAAAAAAAAATCCCAACATGGAGGAACACGAAGCAGTAGCCCCAGCAACACAAAATGCGAAGTGTTTTAGGCCAAATATTCCAATACCAGGAAAATTGGATGTCCACTCTAGGAACTTAGAAGCTACATGGCGCAAGTTCAAGAGGCAGTGGGACAATTATGAGACAGCAACAAGGTTAGATGCAGAAGATAAGAAGTACAGAAAAGCTGTATTTCTCTCAATCATTGGCGAGGATGCTTTTGATTTGTGTGACGGATTTTCATACACAGCTGAGGAAGACGAAGATGACATTGCAGTGGTGATGTCTAAGTTTCAACAGTACTGCATAGGAGAAACCAATGAGATCTATGAAACATTTATCTTCAACGGTAGAAACCAAGAAGGGGGTGAAACAGTAGATGCTTATGTTGCTGCACTTCGCAAGTTAGCCAAGACATGTGGTTTTGGTGATAAAGAGGAGCGGATGATTCGTGATAGGCTGGTCTTTGGAGTCAAAGATGACGTTATCCGACAGAAACTGCTGGAGGACAGAAGGTTGACATTGTCAACAGCAATTGAGATGTGCAGAGCACATGAAGCTTCACACTCACAAGCAAGAGCCATGACTGGTAGTACAGAGGCAGTAGATGCTCTCCAGAGAAGGAGAGGTGGTCAGCCAGCAAAAATAAAATGCTACAGTACAAGTGTGGTTATGATCACATACAGAAAGAAACCTGCCCTGCCAAGAATGCTGAATGCCATAAATGCAAGAAAAAGGGACATTTTTCAGCAGTGTGTTACAGCAAGTCGCAGATAGAATACAGAAAATCACACTCACAGAAGAACATTCATGAAGTGGATGGTGATCATGGTCTGTTGGACACAGTGTCTAGTGCTAAAAAAGTTTCACAAGACACCAAGAAAGGTTCGCGTAAGCCACACCCGCGTGGTGGAGGACAGAACCTTATCTCAGGTAAAAAGGACATAGGCCCGTGTAAGCCACACCTGCGTGGTGGAGGACAGGACCTATGCTCCAATGAAAAGCAGAGTGACCTGCGTATGCCACACCTTCATGGTGGAGGACAGGGTCAGCTCTCGCCAAGCGTTTCCACCGAGAGGACAGAAGCAGTGGTTGGGCCTGTCACGGGAGATGGGACAGAGCCATGGCATGCTAGAGTCCAGGTGGATGGGAAGATGGTGAACTTCAAGCTGGATACAGGGGCCGATGTGACAGTTGTGCCGCCTAGCTATGCAAAGAAGAGCAAGCTACAAAAGACAAAGAAACAGCTGTTTGGCCTGGGGCAGAACTCACTTATCGTGAGAGGCAAGTTCAGTGCTGTGATGGAATGTAAGGGAGTGTCCACAACACAAGATGTTTACGTGGTGGATAACCTACAGCAGCCTTTACTGGGTCGCCCAGCCCTTGAAGCGCTGCAGTTGGTGAAGCTGGTACAAGCAGTGCAAGCAGATTTGCCGGCAGATAAGCACAGAAAGGCACACCCCAAGCTGTTTACAGGCTTAGGACACATGAGAGAGCCCTACAAGATAAGGCTGAAAGAAAATTCTGTGCCATTTGCTGTGTCAGCGCCAAGAAGAGTTCCTCTGCCATTACAGAAGAAAGTGGAAGAGGAGCTGAAAAGATTGCAAGATCTGGAGGTGATCCGTCCAGTGACGACACCTACCGATTGGTGCGCTCCAATTGTGGTGGTGCCCAAGGGGAACAGTGATGCCATTAGACTATGTGTAGACCTGACAAGGTTAAATGAAAACGTCAGGCGGGAGAACTACCCATTACCATCTACTGATCAGCTGTTGGCTCAGTTGGCAGGCGCCACAGTATTTACAAAGCTAGATTGTAACTCGGGTTTTCACCAGGTGCCGCTAGATGAGGTCTCACAGGAACTGACAACGTTTATTACACCGATTGGGCGATTTTGCTACACTCGCCTGCCCTTTGGCATTTCATCGGGACCGGAAGTGTTTCATCGTCGCATGTCGCAGTCGTTGCAGGACATTCTGGGTGTCACATGTGACATTGATGATATTTTGGTAGCAGGGCGTTGTCAAGCCGAGCATGATCAGAGACTGGAGACGGTACTACAGAGAATGGAGCAGGCTGAGGTCACACTGAATGACAAGTGCAAGTTCAGTCAGAGCAGCGTCCGATTCCTGGGTCATGTGATCTCCAAAGAAGGCATTAAGATGGATCCAGTGAAAGTGGAGGCGATACAGAAGTTTCCTCGCCCCTCAAACGTCTCAGAAGTAAGACGTCTCCTTGGGATGATGAACTCTGTGCAGAAGTTCTCACCAGATCTCGCAAAAGTGACGAGACCACTTCGTGAACTCTTGAAGAAAGAAGTAGCATGGACATGGGATGACGCCCAAGAGCGTGCATTTGTCCAGCTGAAAGAGAAGATGAGCAGCCCTCCTGTGCTTGCTCATTACAGCCCAGATCGGCCGACAAAGGTGTCCGCCGATAGCTCATCATATGGATTGGGCAGTGTGTTGCTACAACAGCAGAAGAATGGGGAATGGCAGCCTGTGTTCTTCGCGTCAAGATCACTGACGGCGACGGAACAGCGCTATGCGCAAGTGGAAAAAGAGGCATTAGCATGCACTTGGGCATGTGAAAAGTTTGCCGACTTCCTGATTGGCCTGCCATTGTTCACCCTAGAGACGGACCACCGTCCGTTGTTAGCCCTGCTGAAGACCAAAGGTCTAGATGAACTGTCGCCCCGCATACAGCGATTTAGAATGCGTCTGATGCGTTTCAGCTACCATGTGATCCACACAGCAGGTAAAAACCTGACTACAGCAGATGCGTTGTCCCGAGCACCTGCCGGATCACCTGAGGATGCTGACCTGAGGATGGAGAGCGACACCAGAGCGTTTGTGCAGTCTGTCATTGACACACTACCAGCAAGCGAGATGAGGCTTGCCGAAATTAAGGCTAAGCAGCAGGAAGACACTGACTGCAGCAAGATCATGGAATACTGCAGAGACGGGTGGCCTGCTGACAAGAAGAAGCTGGCAACACAGTTACGCCAGTACTATGCTGCACGCAGCGACCTGTCGGTGCAAGAAGGACTCTTGTTGTTTGGCACCCGATTGGTCATTCCTGCAGTCTTGAGGAAGGACGTACTTGACCGTATACACAAAGATGGTCATCAGGGCATTGTGAAGTGCCGTGCCCTAGCAAAGAGCTGCGTTTGGTGGCCAGGATTGTCCCGACAGATCGAGGACATGGTAGAAAAATGTGCAATGTGCGAAAGGGAGCGAAGCAACAGACCAGAGCCACTGAAGCCAAGCAGTGTACCAGATTACCCCTGGCAACGTGTTGGAATGGATCTATTTGAATGGAAGGGCCAAGAGTATCTCTTGGTTGTGGATTACTTTTCACGTTACTTAGAGCTAGCACACCTTTGTTCATCTACTACCTCAGACACAGTGATCCTGCACTGCAAGAGCATATTTGCCAGACATGGAATTCCGGAGAACGTCCATTCAGATAATGGGCCGCAGTTCGCATCAAGAGTGTTCGCACAGTTTGCAGAGCTGTATGGGTTTTCCCATACCACCAGCAGTCCACACCACCCAGAGGGGAATGGTGAAGCCGAGCGTGCAGTCAAGACAGTAAAAGGTCTCATAGAGAAATCTGGAGATCCGTACTTAGCATTGCTACAGTACAGAGCGACTCCACTACAGTGTGGATACAGCCCATCGGAAATGTCCATGGGAAGGCGATTGAGAACCAGAGTGCCAGTGGTTCCCTCTCTTTTGACTCCAGATTGGCCAGAGCTGCAGAACATGAAAAAAGCAGAGACCATCCAGAAAGATGCCCAGAAGAAGCACTTTGATCGAAGACATCAGGTCGTACCACTGCCAGCCTTGTCGCCGAAAGATCCGGTGTGGATCAAGGAGCCAAAAGACGAGAAAGCTGTGATCGTCAAAGCCGTGGGTCCAACGTCCTACTTAGTCGAGACGCCACTAGGAAGACGCCGACGAAACAGACGTCACTTGAATCAGCGTAGGTCAGACCCGCCGACACCTGTGAAGGTTAACCCAGCAGTGTCTTCTACCCTTCCGAGTCCACGAGAAACAGAAGTCCAGATAGATCTGGAGCCGGACTCAGTGTCACAGCCGCAGACAATTCCACCACCCGTCGAATCGCGGGATACTGACACAAACTTCACTGTCACCAGAAGTGGCCGCGTAGTGAAGCCGCCCCAGAGACTTGATCTTTGAACTGGCAGAGCACATGTGTGAATGCGTGTTGATGAAATCACTGTTTTTGTTATTTGTAGAGGATTATTGATTTAAGTTCAGTTTGATGTTACAAGTTACAAGACAGTATTTTTTAAGTTGTGTTAGTTTTATATATATATAAAAAAAAAAGAAACAAAGGAGGATGTAAGGTTAATTATATGCATGACCTAAGGTTATGACGTGAGTTGATGACGTTTTGATCCGGGGGCTTGTACCGGGTTCCTGCCAAGATGGCAACAGTCTTTGAATAAATCGTGTTAGCTTTCCGTGTCGTCTATTGTGTTTTATACTGTGTCAAAAGTCATACCTCTCACCCACACAACAATAACCACACAATGGGGTCCACCCCCGGCGCGCGGAGCCGAGCCCGTGGGGGCTGAACACTTTAAAAAATCTTCTGGAAAAGGTCATTTCCATACATAGAGATCTAAATTTGAGTAGGCCTATGATGACTAATTAGCATGCTATCTTAAACTTTAGTAGTTCAGTTCAGTTCAGTTCAAGGGACTATGTTAAGCTTCGCAGCTTTTTTTGTGTCCCTGATTTTATACAACATTAAATTTTCCGGTTAGTTTTGCAATTGTTCAGAGAATTAGAATTAAATGAAAATCATTCATCGAAATCAAATTTGGATTCCACAATGAAACTTACCTTTTCCAGAAGGTTTTTAAAAGTATTTAAGTTGTTAGCTTTTTTAACATATAATGGTAGTTTGTTCCACAGTGGTGCAATTCTATGGCTAAAACAGTGCTTTCGTTTGTTAGTACGACAGTGCTGGATAAAAATTTTGTCTTCTGAGTTTCTAGTTTTGCCTCCATCATGAAACTTAAAGAAATGTATTAGCATTGACTTTGTCGATGTTATTTAATATTTTGTATGTTTGTATAAGATCACCTCTAACTCTTCTAAATTTCAAACTCGGAAGGCCTAGTTTCTTTAGTCTTTTTTTGTAAGGCAGATTTTTCAAGGATTTTACCAATTTTGTTGCTCTTCGCTGCACTTTTTCAATCACTGACGATTGTCTTTTCAGTAGTGGTGACCATACAGCATTTGCATATTCCACATGAGGTCGGACAAGTGTCTTATATAGACATGTTAACGTATCTTTATCAAGGCAGGTGAAAGATCTTCTGATAATCCCCAGCATTTTATTTGCCTTTGCAATTGCATTATTAATATGTTTATCAAATTTTAACTCTTTATCAAAAGTGACCCCCAGATCCTTCTCTTCGGTACAGCTGTCAATTGACACTCTCTGACCATCAGCTGTCATATAATATTCATGGCAAGAAATTTTCCTACCAAATTTTAATACCTTGCATTTGGAAGTATTAAAATGAAGTTGCCACTTATCAGACCATTTACCAAGATTATTTATATCGGACTGTAGCTTAAGACTCTCACTGGACAAGTTATATAGTTTTGTGTCATCAGCAAAAATTTTACAACTGCTGGACACCTCATCTGGTAAATCATTTATGAAAATAGTAAATAAAACAGGACCCAAAATGCTACCTTGAGGTATACCACTTAACACAGGAGCTTCTGAAGAGAAACTGTCACCAACTCTCACCCGCTGATTTCTCTCAGACAAAAAGTTCCCAATCCATTGGCACACCTTTCCAGTGATACCATATGATTCGATTTTTGTTAAAAGTCTAGCATGTGGGACAGAGTCAAATGCCTTTTTAAAATCCAGATACAGCACATCAAACCCCTCACCATCATCTAACATTCCCGTAAAATCTTCCATGACTTCTAATAGCTGAGTCACACATGACCTACCATTTCTGAAACCATGCTGACAATCTGTATACAGTGAGCATAGATTCATATGGTCCACCACCGCATCTCGCACAAAAGACTCCAGGACTTTGCAAATGATGCATGTGAGACTCACTGGCCTATAGTTACCCGCTTCTACCCGACTGCCCTTTTTAAAAAGAGCAGTGACATTGGCTTTTTTCCAGTCTGCCGGAACAGTGCCATCATCTGATGATTTATTAAAAAGTAGGCACAAAGGAACTGACAACTCTTCACTTGCCTCTTTTAACACTCTGGGCGGGATACCATCAGGGCCAAATGCTTTACATGGGTCTAGTTTAGCTAGTTTTTCCTGCACAGCTTTAGGTGTTATAAGGATCTCAGTTAGACTTACACCATGTGATCTAGATCCAGGATCTAATTTAGGTATGTTTTTTAAATCTTCTTTTGTAAAAACACTGGAAAAAAAGTCATTTAAAATATTTGCCTTTTCCTCCTCACTGACTGCCATACCTCCATCCTCTTTCCTCAAAGAGCTGATGCCAGAAGACACTTTCGTCTTGGATTGTATGTATTTCCAAAAAAACTTTGGGTTTTCTTTACATGTACTGGCAATTTTAAATTCATAATTCATTTTTGCCTTTTCCCCCGAACAACCGCAAATGGAACAGGACAAGTAAACATGCCCAAAATAAAAGGGACATTCAAAAAGCCGCGAGACTTATACAAGTCCCTCTCAACAAAACTAAACTAAACTAAACAATTTAACATTTTTAACGAGAGAGAGAGAGAGAGAGAGAGAGAGAGAGAGAGAGAGAGAGAGAGAGAGAGAGAGAATGATCGAAACAGGTCCCATTGACTTTGAAAAAGCCGCCTTAATTCCCTTTGTTTGTCCTTTCTTACTGAGTTTGCTCAAACAACCGCGAACAGGAAAGAACGAAAGTGACTGGGCGCATGATCCAATGTGCCCGCAGCAATCCCTTTTCCTCCCGAACTACCGCCATCTAGCGGGAGCATCCAACCATGTGCTTCGTCATAATCGATCGATACATCCTCCCATTCTTTCAGTTCTAAAAACAAACTAAAAACTTCGTTGTCAATTTTTTAAAAACCAAAATAGAAAATTTTAAATTTTATTCAAAGAAAAACACACAAATCTATACAAAGCAAAAAAAAAAAATCTGTTCGGATCGAAACAAAGCTGCTGTTGCAGACGATAATCATCAACATCCGGTTCTGACGAAAAAAGCCGAAAATAGCCGAAGTTCTGTTATTACAATGGCCGACTGAAAGGATTTGATGATGAAGATGGATTTTCAAAATTTGTTTGCAATTAAATGTGATGCTGTTTGTCAGTGATAATGAGCTCCGGAGAACAAGGAGGAGAAGCAGGGGCAGAAAAAGAAGTGGAATATTATTATCGTCCAGGTAAGTGGCTTGCAGACAGTCTTCTAGTTTTAAAAATTCAAGTCTGGCATCACGATTCCTGACTTCTCACCGGTGCCATCGTGAGTCGTTGAGTCGATCGTAATCATCTTGCAGTGCAGTTTGATAGGACTGTAAAAATAAGAATTCTCACGAAAGCACTATTATAATACTGTGGATTTCTTGTGATCGAATCGGGCCAGCTTTTGGTAAATTTCATGACATTTCTTGAAATAAAGGCAGACGAACAAATAGCATTGGATTAGCTCCCCTTCACTGTCAGCATCGTGCTTCAGACTCAGAGGCTGATGACTACAATTATCCTAATAAACTGTATTAAACTTTCCACAACTTTTATTCATAAGAAAACAGCATATTGCAACCTTTGACCTTTTGTAAAAGTTGAAATTCTTCTGCTGTAAAGAATACGATTAGCCATATTTTCATTGTTTACAAATGAGATGAGAGGACAGATGCACTGTCTGCACCCTTACTAGTACATGTAATATCTCAAGCTGAGTGATGAATTAACTAATGAAGCACATTTGTCATTCTTCATCATCATGGGTTTTTAAACATGGAGAACTGCAAACTTGTGAATGTACTTTCATCTTCTATAAATTAGGGGTGCCCTCATGTGTCAGAAATGTATGGTCTTTACTCATTGTGTGATAACGTTTTGGAGCTTTAAGCCTTTATGAGTTTATCAGTTTATGCTTTTGATTCTCAGTCCTAATTTATGAGTATTTTTTTGCAATTTGTTTGTGGGTGTGTTAGCTGCCCTCCCATAAGAAAAAAAAAGTCTGTTTATGTTTGCATAGGAAAAAAATAGTCCATAGGTTGGCTTCTTTTTAAAAACAAAAAAAATTGTTTAATATTTTCCACATTGGGTGTGATTTAATTGTTTTTTTTCAGGGTTGGTTTTTTTCTAGACGATTCCAAAAAGTTTAGTGTCGGGCCAAAAAATTATGGTCGGTCAGGATACCATAAACCTGAGACATTTTTTTGTTTTGGTCTAATTTTCTATTTTATAGTTTCTGATCGAACTGTCACACTATCACATGTGGATTAATAGTATTAGTACTATTAGTATTACTGACTGCAAAATGTCAATTACAAAGGACGCAGGGCTATACAAAAATTCATTTGTATTCAATACCTTGCAGTACATAATCAGGAACTTGTATTTGGTTTTGATTGTTTTATTCTTTGAGTAGAACTTTGTGGAACGTTTATGGCTGTTTGTGTTTTTTGATTCATTATTTGTTTATGTAGGAACTGCATGTTTAACACCCATCATTTTATTCAAAGTAGTTTACACCATGTTCACATTCATTGTGTATAGTCCCCAGTGGAGATGCAGGGGGTTTCAGTATAAATAGTATCCCCACTTTCTGGAAATTTAGTGGTTTAATAATTAAATTCCCACTGTCGCTGTCTTTCTCTTTTGTTCTTTCTCATTCCTACTCTATTCTATCAATCTACTATACTACCTTCTTCTTTACTAGACCAGTCACCTACCTTTTTTCTTGAAAACTCTTTAGGACAAAACTCATTTGTGTGTGAGGTCTGTTGGAACTTGGATCAGCGCACGTGGGAATATTGGACACTTTCTGCCAGGTGGTCACTGGGGCTTCCTATGATGCAATTATTTGGCAATGTAGGCATTTTATATAAATGTATCATGTGTTTTCTTGATATTTTATAATGATGTTTATGTTTTTCACTTTTTGTAAACGGGGGTTCAATAAATTAGAGTCATAGCCTCAGCATCCCCTGCGTGGGATGTCTTTATTGTAAAGTGACCGGCAGGTGCGTGGTGGCGTGCCTTCAGTGTTACCGTTAGGGTTGTTTCGGCAGATCTTTTATGTGGATCAGGGGCGAGTCCTCTTTCAGCGAAGTTGTGGTCTTGATTTTGTGGTCCTGATTCGGCTCTTTGCAGTCCGCTGGCCGGACCCTGTAAGCAATTAATAACTAACTTGTGTATAGTATGTAGAGATTTGTTCAGGTTCAGTATTCACTATGGTCTAATGTCAACAATGGCAATTTAGATTTTGCTGCTGCATCACTATCAGTATCACTTTAGGGTTGAACTTGTAGAGTCCTAAAACATTAAGCATTACTCCATTTGGGGTATTCATACCTCCTGGAAAAATTTGTATAAATTTTCATACCCCTTTCTGTATGTTTTAAATTTATTATAATAAACTAAAGCATTAAAGGCCTTAGAGATTTTTGGTATACCATACCATGCTTTTGTGCCAGGAAATAGTGGTATAAATAACGCGTAAGCTCATATAAAAATAAAAATACATTCAGTTGTTGCATGCTGAAATATGTGATCATGAATGTGCTGTGTTATTATTTTAAGTATTATCTCAATACTACAGTAGTCAACACACAGCACATGCTAATAAAGTGTGATGTTAGTACCTTCCTCTGACCACATGTATTTTGTACCTTGGCATCACTTTAGCTGATTTTCACGACATGTGTTTATGTTATTTTGCTCACACCTTTTTGTGCATGTTTTTTAAAAATAAGAATAAGTTTAAAATCGAAGCCAGAAAGCAAAGGAATACAGTTATTAATTATTATGAAACTTTGTTTTTGAATGTAGGCTAGCCCACCACAGACGTTCATGAGTCAGTGTTGTTGATGTATTAAACACAAGTTTATTAAGTGTAATAATGTAACCTATAATTTCTGCTTTAGAATAAGGTCTGTAACTTGCACTGAGCAAGTGCATTACCTTGTCAGCCTTTTATCCAGAAAAATAGTCATCTCTCATAGACTGACAGACATGTAGGCAGTGATGTGTGTCCTGGCAGCAATGTTATTCATTATTGCAATCTCTGTGTTGACAAAACATCCATCTGTACATGCCTGTCCTACTATTGCCTAGTACTGCTGGTGTGCTGTGCACTGCACTGCAGGATCGGTTGGCTTGTATTCTTGTTTGTGTCTGCTCTTGAGTAAATTTTCAAGACTCAATTAGTTTTTTTCTACTCAGTACTCTTGGTTATCATTGATAATGCTAACTAGTACTAGTACTACAGTACTAATAGTAGTACTTACTATTGTTGTATTTATACCGCCGCGGTACGTTTTAATATTGTATAGGTGGTATACTGGAATTGATTGGTCTGTCATTCTGTGTGTGTATGTCTGTCTGTCTGACTCTGTGCATTAACTCAGAATTGAGTTGATGGATTTCAGATATAATTTTTGTGTATGCCTTCTGCATATCCTGCGAACTAATATAGTGATAAAATACTAGCCTGCCTTGCATCAGGCTATCAACTAAATATATTTTTATCTATACTAGTTAACCTTCAGTGCACAGGTCGCTTCTGAGGCTTTGAGTTTTTCAGTACTGAATAATTTTGTAATGGATCAACATTACAATGAAGTATACACGTACAACTACTATTACTACCACTACTGCTATTACGACGACGACTTCTACTACACTTGGTCTCCACACAAAAATCCAGATGATGGACATGGCACAGTCCTGGTAAGAAGCATCACAGCCAGATTGACTATTACATCATGGTCAAGAATCTCTTCAGATCAAGCATCAACATTGGCAGGACACGCACTTTTCCAGGAGCAGGTATCGGAAGTGACCACAATCTTGTGATGATGTCTTTCCGGCTCCACTTGAAGAGAGTAAACACAGCAAAGTGCACTAGACTGAAGTTCGACCTGGACAAACTGCAAGACCTGGAGGTGGCAGAAATATTTCAGGTCACAATTAGAGGGAAATTTGCACCGCTGCTCATTTTGGGAGCTGGTGAAGTAGATGTCAACACCATGACTACCACCTTCAACTTAGCTGTGACAAATGCTGCCACTGAGATCCTTGGCAAGCACCGGCCAAAGAAGAAGCCTGTGGATCACACCTGAACTTTTGAACCTGTGTGATAAACGAAGAGAGATAAATAAGAAAAACAACACCTCACTGGGAGCTGATGCCTACTGAAAAATCAGCAATGACATCCGAAAAGGCATGCTCACAGCATGAGAACTGGATAGAAGATCAATGCCAGAGAATAGAGAACAGTCTGAACAAAAACAACAGCAAGAAGGCCTACCAGACTGTGAAGCGGTTGACATGTGACAGTATTAAACAGCCCAAGGCCAAGGTCTCCACCGTCCAAAGCAAGTCTGGCATATATATGCCTTACACTTACAGAAGAACAAGAAGTCTTGGATAGACAGACAGAGAATTGCTCTGACCTTTACAACCACACACCAAACGGAGACCCATCAGTTCTAACATGTTCTGAGTATAGAAAAGAAGAAGAAATCCTCCCAATTCTCCGATAAGAAGTTGAGGCAGCAGTGCAATCGCTGAAGAAAGGGAAGTCAATGGGAGTGGACAACATACCAGCGGAATTGCTTCAAGCAGGAGGAGAAGCGATGATTGACGCCTTCACCATTATCTGTAACAAGATCTGGCAGAGTGGGGAGTGGCCTACACCTTGGACCCAGTTGCTTGTCATCACTCTTCCCAAAAAAAGGTAACTTACAGGAGTGTGAAAATTACCGCACCATCAGCCTCATGAGCCATACCAGCAAGATCCTCCTGAAAATAATACTTAACAGGTTGAAACCCCACGCTGAACGAATCATAGCTGAAGAACAAGCAGGATTCAGGGCAGAGCAAAGTACCACTGAACAGATTTTCAACCTCAGAATAATCTGTGAGAAATACCTACAGCACCAATGTGTGTAGACTTCAAGAAAAGCGTTTGACCGAGTCTGGCATGCAACTCTGTGGGCAACCATGAGAGTGTACAACATCAGCTCTAAAATCATTGAAGTCATTAAAAGCTTGTATGACAAGGGTACCAGTGCAGTCCTCCATAACAGCGCCATTGGAAACTGGTTCAGAACAACAATAGGTGTGCGTCAAGGATGCCTACTCTCTCCAACACTTTTCAACATCTTCCTATCTAGAGTGCATCATGTCAGATGCCCTTGCAGATCACGAAGGCACAGTCAGCATAAGGGGTAAAGCAATCTCCGACCTTTGTTTTGCGGATGACATTGATGGATTGGCTGGAGAGGAACAAGAACTTGAACGGCTGGTACAGAAGCTTGACACCACCTCCAGAGCCTATGGAATGGAAATGAGTGCAAAGAGAAGACTAAAATGATGACCAACAACACCAATGGAATCAACATGGACATCAAAGTCCAAGACCAATCCCTCAACACAGTGCATGAGCCATTGTATCAGATAATGGGTCCTCTCCAGGATCGCACAAACAACTGCTGCCCTGACAAGGTTGAAGCCCATTTGGAAAGACAAGACAATCAGTCTACATTCCAAGGTAAGGCTGCTGCGCTTACTTGTCATCTTCATTGGCATCTTTCTATATGCTTGCGAAACATGGACCCTCACAGCAGATCTACAACGAAGAATAGAAAGCATGGAGACGAGGTGCTACAGAAGACTTCTGGGCATTTCCTATACCCAGGACATCACCAACGATGAAGTCTGACTGACCATCACACAAGCCATTGACCTGCTCACAGTGGTGAAGAAACGGAAACTCCGATGGTATGGCAACGTCACCAGATCCTCAGGCCTCGGAAAGACCATCCTGCAAGGCATGGTGCAAGGAGGCAGAAGAAGAGGGAGTCAGAAAAAGAGGTGGGAGGACAACATTCAAGAATGGACTGGCTTGACACTGAGTGAAGCCATGAATGAGGGTTGCTGAGGACAGAGAAAAATGAAGTACGCTGGTTAAAGGATCATTTGTGGTGCCCCTACGACCTCCGAGTTACGGGATAGGATAGGACTACTACTACTACTAAATCTACTACTGCAACTACTACTACTATACTATGATGGCTACTATTACTACTACTACTACTACCAGAATTTATAATACGCTTATGTTTCACAAGACACAATAACTAGTATTCACTTCTGCAGTTCAGTTGACGGGGCCTACAGCAATAGGAATATAGCTTACTTTGATGGCTGAGGAATGAAGGCAAACTTCATTCCTCAGCCATCAAAGCAAATGTGAAATGTCTGATAGATTGGTTAACTCTGGGTAAGCAAATGGGGTTAAAAAAAAAAAGCTTTGCATACATATGGCAGAGGTTATTCTATTCAATAAGCAAAGGTTACTCTATTCAGTAGGCGAAGTTACTCTTTCAGTTGGCGAAGGTTAACTCTATTCAGTTGTTGAAGGTCATTTCATTCAGTAAGGGGAAGGTTTTACGCTATTCAGTAGGCGAAGGTTGCACTACTTCAGTATTTAGTAACCTGTGAAAGTTACTCTATTCAATAGGCAAAGGTTAACTATTCATTAGGTGAAGATAAACTCTATTCAATAGGTAAATGATAATCTATTCAGTAGGTAAAGGTTACTCTGTTTGGTAGGTGAAGGTAACTCTATTCAGTAGGTGAAGGTTACTCTATTCAGTTAGGGACTGTTACTCTATTTAGTAGTGAGTAGTAAACTAGTCAGCTTCACCTTTTTAATACTTCAGTGCTGTTTTGTTTCCTTTTCTCTCTCTCTCTCTCTCTCTCTCTCTCTCTCTCTCTCTCTCTCTCTCTCTCTCTCTCTCTCTCTCTCTCTCTCTCTCTCTCTGACGTGTTTCACAGTACTTGTTTCTTCCATTTCCCAAGCACACACAGTCAAACCCAAAAATAAATTAACAACTACAAAGCCAAAAACTGTTGTAAACAATACAAGGGGGTTATTTCTGTCAGAAACAGCAAAAAAATGTATATGGAGAGGTCTACTTTATCTGATATTGATGTTCAAAGACGCTAGCTTCAAACACTAGAAAAATATGACTTCATTATTTTAACAACTATCCAAAGACATTCTGTATTTTAAAAACAACAATTGAGCATCAATTGGCAAACAGTAATGTTTAGGCTCAACATTAGTAACAAAATAATTGCTTTAAGACCAAATTTGACTGAGCATGGATAATGCATACTTACATTCAGTCAAAATTAACAAGTATCGATGACAAAACATGTTATATACACTGTAAAATGTAAATGTAATACAAGATTCACATAGGGAAATGGAAAGCAATCTTCAGCTACCAATGTAGCAGGAAAGTTTTGCCATTTTGGTTCAATTTCTGAAAAATAATGGGTCTTTTGCTACCCTACCCCCTAAATTTTAGAATGTAACGACCAGCCAGTTTTACTGTCTAACATGCAATTTCTTAATTTTGAACTGCAACAAACACTCTAAAAGCAACTTTGTATGATTGAAACATTAAAATGTGAAATTTGTCATAAAGGATCCAAGCCATTTTATTATTGAATGTTATTTACAAGCAAACGTAACATTCTGCCTACATTCACTCTTTCCGTCTGTCAGGATTACATACGTTTGCAACTTCAGACAGCGGATAATCCCTTTACCCACCGGTTTTCAGAAACTAGCCTGTTTTGGCATAACCATGAAGACAACATGTTTTGAAATATAGAACGACAGTGCAATGCACAATTCAAGCGTAAAAAACTCAAAAAATGGCCTAAATTGTGGTCAGGGAAATACGGTGGCGAATGTATGGTTGCGCAACGTAAAGGACAGACAGAGGATCACTCGAGAAAAAAGCAACAAAACAGCTTATTCTTCCCTGATACAAATCTCCCACGTTTCCTTTGGCCCAAGCCATTTTATTATTGAATGTTATTTACAAGCAAACGTAACATTCTGCCTACATTCGCTCTTTCCGTCTGTCAGGATTACCTACGTTTGCAACTTCAGACAGCAGATAATCCCTTTACCCACCGGTTTTCAGAAACTAGCCTGTTTTGGCGTAAACATGGAGACAACATGTTTTGAAATATAGAACGACAGTGCAATGCACAATTCAAGCGTAAAAAACTCACAAAATGGCCTAAATTGTGGTCAGGGAAATACGGTGGCGAATGTATGGTTGCGCAACGTAAAGGACAGACAGAGGATCACTCGAGAAAAAAGCAACCAAACATCTTAATTCTTCCATGAAACAAATCTCCCACGTTTCCTTTGGCCCAGAACACATTAAAAATGTGTGTTCTACGTCACATCATGTGCGCGATACTGTGTAATTTATGCAAAACTGAAAGTAGCGCACTGTAGAATGGCCCGACAGACATTAGACCTCAAACCGAAACAACGATCCCAGTGTTTTGTTTCGTTACTAATCCATCGTTTTAACTGGTTTTCGATGAACCAATATGTATAATCCTTACGTTTTTTCGCAAGAACACCAATTTGGACCAATATTTTTATTTTATTTTAATTTTTTTAATGAATCCAAGGTCTTGATTGTTTAGCGACAGACAGCTTCCGGTTTCGCACTGAAATTTTTCATACACGGTTTTAGGCAAAATTCACAAGAAAATAATGATTTTTCCTGTTGAATGTTTGCAGCATTGATGGTTCTTATCGAACATACCAACTAAATTTGAATTTAATGCAACTGAAGTTCATTATTTAAAATTGTTTGTGACACGTGTTACGTAGAAGGAAATAGCGTCTGTCAAGATTCTCATGTGCGCTACCATTCACACGGTCAAAATACACAGAAAAAACAACAAGCACCACCAAATGTTGTATTTTTTTAATTTAGAATGACATTATTTAGCATCAGATGGGTGGAGAAATGTGCAAACTGGAGCCAATGTGTGCCAAAAAACAATATGCCTGTGCAATGTATAAATCGTCTTAATACCATGAAACCTGCCCTCTCTCTCTCTCTCTCTCTCTCTCTCTCTCTCTCTCTCTCTCTCTCTCTCTCTCTCTCTCTCTCTCTCTCCCACTTTCTGGAAATTTAGTGCTTTAAATTCCCACTGTCGCTGTCTTTCTCATTTGCTCTTTCTCATTCCTGCACTGTTCTATCAATCTGCTATACTATCGTCTTCTTCGCTAGACCAGTCTCCTACCTTTTTTCTTGAAAACTCTTCCGGGACAAGACTCCTTGTTTGTGTATGAGGTCTGTTGGATCAGCTTGGGAATATTGGACGCTTTCTGCCAGGTGGTCACTAGGGCTTCCTATGATGTTATTATTTAGCAATGTAGGCATTTTCTATGTATGTGTTTTATTGATAATTTATAATGATGTTTGTATTCTATTTTGTTTTTGTAAACGGGGGTTCGATAAGTTGGGGTGAAGCCTCAGCCGTCCCCTGCGTGGGATGTCTTTATTGTAAAGTGACTGGCTGGTGGAGAGCTTTCGGTTTTACCACTAGGGTTGTTTCAGCAGATCTTTTATGCGGATCAGGGGTTGTCCGGTCCTGATTTGGCTCGGAAGAGTCCGCTGGACCTAAAGCAATAATAATGTAATTCTCTCTCTCTCTCTCTCTCTCTCTCTCTCTCTCTTTTTAAATTCCAACAAAATCCTAATTTGAGCTGTGGTGGACTGCCTAGCGCCTCTGAGGCTGAGCAATTTAAAATCACCATAATAACTCAGGGTAACCATTCCTGGTGTGACCATACTTGGATGACTGTTCATTTTCTTTAACAAAGGTTCTAATAATTCATCGAAATACAGACAATTTTACAAGCCTGTTTCAGTTTGTTTTGGTGTTTCCACTTTTATTTTCTCTGATCTTTTTTCATTCTGGTCTTTTAAATTGATAAAACGGTTCCAAGTTTTAATCCCACTGCTTGATACGACACCACTTTCAAAGTTAATCCCTATTCCAGATGAGAGATGGGAGCAATCAAATAGCCATGAAGAGACAGGAATATCACTTAGATGTCTGGCAGGATCAGGCTGATGGGCTGAAAGTCTGTATTGTGGGTTTCGTCCACCCAAATCTTAGCACTCCTACTACATTATGCAGCACTTGTGCACCTTATCACTCCACCTGTCATTTAACGGGATTCTCTCTCATTTTGTATGTCTGTTCCGTCTGTCTGTCTGACTGTCAGTCAGTCACTGTATACGGGTATCACTTCTTTTCCTTGTACAACTCTCTTTTCCCTCATCTGGCCCTTGGTCTTGTCTCAAGTTGTCTGTCTTATTTATTTGCCATTCTTGATTTTTGTTCTCCCTTGGAAGAGATAATAAAATTGTCTTAGCTTATCTATCCCTTCTCTTCTTTTGTATCTTCTCATTTAGCATAACAAATTATTTAGCATTGATAGGCTTAAACCCATTGACTTGTCTAGCTACATTGCATGTTAGTAGGGTATAGGTTTAGAATAGATCTAGATCATGCATCAACATGTGTTTTTTACTTTTTTAATTATCACATCGGTCTGGAGTCAGTCTGTGCATTTTTATTTATTTGATTGCAGTCTGTACTCCATCTTCTGCTTCAGAGATTTAAGACTTTGTGAATTGGGTTAAACTCACTGCCACCAGGGCCACACTGAGTAATATTATTACTAATATTACTTTTATTAGCAGTGTGCAATGACACAAGTCATTCATTCAAGCAAGCAAACTTCTAGAAGCCAGATCAGCAGACAGGATGTTAGTAATTGTTACACAGTTACAACATTTTGTAGTTTTTCATACTTTATAGAATGCATTAAATCTGATACATGTAGCTCTCTCTGTCTGTCTCTTTCTGTCTCTGCCTCTCTTCCTCTAGATATCTCTCTGTGTCTCTGTCTCTTCCCCTCCTCCCTAACTCCCTCTCTCTCTCTCTCTCTCTCTCTCTCTCTCTCTCTCTCTCTCTCTCTCTCTCTCTCTCTCTAGCTCTCTCTCTAGCTTCAGTTCTATATTTCCCCATGCTTCAGTAAGCTTAGGACAGCAAGACAAGCCTAGTCCAATGTTGCAGATCAGGTGTATCACTTTTATTTTTACTTCTCCCCTGTTGAGTGGGCAGAGTGCAAGCTGTAGCAGAATATTTTTTATCAATGGCACCTTGCTATCTCATTACACTGCTCTATCGTAAGCCTTTCAGACTTCAGTCTCAATGGGCTGATGTGGTACACAGTGGTTGACTCTCAGGGGCTCATACAATCTCAACTAAGCTGTACAGGACTGATGCCTGCCCTTCTGCCCCAGTGCTTACTCCCTGACTCAGGGCCAAATCTCTTGAAAACTCAAGGAAAAGGTGTAGTGTGAATCATACAAAAGCCCTTTACTCATCCCGATTCCATTTGTAGGTCACCGTGGTACCCCACTTCATAAAATAATTTGGTTCACACCCTGGAGGCTAAACATGTATTATAAATTTAGAAACCAGGGATTATTACAACCCTGACTAGTTAATAACAGTAATATTACTTATTAATAGCTTACTCACTGATTGTGGTCAAATGTTTTAACAGTAAAGTTCATGGAGCAGTATAATGACAATGATAATGATGACGATGATGATGAAGATGATGATGATGACTTTTATATTGTCCATGCTCAAGTCAAATTACAAAATTTAAAGAAAAAAAGGCAACAAAAAACCGAACTAAACACAAAACTTCCAGTAAGCTGAGTAACACTAACAGTAGTTTGTACCTGCTTCCTTGCAGATTCAATTTGTGGGTCATTCTGGCAGGGAGAATAATTTGGTTCCACCCAGGGGACAATTAATGTGGATGTCCTGGCCTGGCTTCCTCAGCACTTCCCCGTTTTGATTGTTCACTCACAGACTCGACCAAAATGTCCAAACTGTTCTCTGCTTGTATTTGTAGGACTATCACTAACATCCTAATATTGCACATTTGTCATTTTACTGTAGGAAATCAATCATTATATTCAATAATACATCTTTGAAACCACCAGCATACAATAGCTCAAAGATCCCTGTACTTTGCATGAGATAGACAAGATTCATTTGGCTTGTAATCCCCGATGAAGCATTTTACTTTTTAGCGACATACGTGTATAATATAGGGAGTCTAATCTGCTGTGTTTTGTCTCATTCAATCTTTTTACTTGTCTTTCTGATACATGTCTGTTAAGCCCTCAATGGATATTTTATAATTCTCAAGACTACCATTTACAACCATCTTGAAATTGTTGCTTTTATATTTATACTATCAGTTTGCCTTTGAAGTGCGCTACACTATTTTCTACTGGACCTAATGTTTCCACCTCAACAACTTTTTTCTTTAAGTTTTACTTCAATGCTCCAGCATTCGCCCTCTAATTTACCTTGTAAATGTTCTGGTCTGCTTGAGTGTTTATAGTCAGTACTAAGTTGACAATGTTTCTGTAGCAAGGAAAAGGTTAATTAAAACTTGTACAACAATCGAATAGGTTAGGGGCAGTTTGCACTCAGTTATTGAGTTTTCAATGATATAAATGTATGCGGTTCGCTGTTGTTGTTGTTGTTGTTATTATTATTATTATTATTATTATTATTATTATTATTATTATTATTATTTATTATTATTATTATTATTATTATTATTATTAATTAATTATTTAATTAATTATTTAATGTTATTACTATTATTTTTATTTTATTAAAAAAAAATATTATTATTTATTTATTTTATTTTATTGTCATTATTTATTTATTTTTTAAAAAAATATTTAAAGATTCTATTTTGTATAATAAAGTGAATATATCACATTATTATTATCTGCACTGTAAAATATATTCCAAAAATAATATACAAACCTCTAGTGGAAAAGCGCCCCGGAAAGTTATTTTATTTTATTTGTGTAGGTTGTACTTTTTGTTTCTTATTCCGTGAAAACGTGTTTATAGTTGTTGTAATGATTCAATTGAATTTAAATTAGTTTAACTTAAAGTCTGAAACTACTGCGAGCTGAAAAGACTTTATTTTGAAATAAAATATTAATTCATTCGTTTGTTCCATTTCTAGTCCACCCCGGTAGTACTAGTACTAGCAGTAGTAGCCTCATGAGAATACATTTATTTCACCCAGGTGATACCAGTAATGATGTGTCCCCCCTGTCCTTAGCTTTGTAGTGTGTTTCTGAAAGTGTTGAAAGTCATTATATATATGTTGTTGACAGGGAGGAGGTATTATGGGGCTGGGGTGACAGTCCTCTGTGCTGGTTCGTGAAATTTGCGTTACTTAATCTGTATTATTATTATATATAATATCACACATATATTTCATCAGTTATAGCATTGTATTAGTTTGTTGCAAATGTCCTAATATGTACAGGTATATTTGTACACAAGTAGGGATTAAATACAGGAATGGAAGATCTCCATTAGATTGTCCATGCTGAATGAACGCACATTGAAATTTAACGTTTGCACCCACCGTTGACAATATGGCATGCAGTGGTTAACCACCCCAGGAAAGAAAGGAAGGCACTTAAATCAACACTGAACCACCAGAGAAGTTCACTTTTATCTTGACCACCACTGGACTCGAACCTGGGTCATCAGTGTGCCAGGAGAACGCTCTGCCACTGAGCTAGTTGGTAGCTCTAGGGGCGTCACTTTTTTTTTCTTTTTTTTTTGCCCGGTATAATGAATTCACTTTCTTGCATAGTTTGCAGCTATGGTCCTGGCATCACAATTAGAAATTCAGCATTAACAACACTTTGTTTTTAATTAATCTATTGATAACATATATAATTATGCAATTTCATAGGAGATAGAAGGGTCATATAATATATTTTCTATGTTCTGAACATTGTGAATATATTTAGACATTTTTTTCATACATTTTTTGTTAGCCTAGGGAATTTAAATAGTAAATGTAGCAATTTTAACAATATTTTTCAAATACTAAATAAACTAAATTGTTGTAATTTTTAAAAGTGTGTGTTTGTGGGTGGGTGTGGGTGTGTGTGTGTGTGTTTGTTTTATGTGTGTCGAATATATCACTCTCTGTGAACAGGCATTAACCAAACTGTTGAATATTTAATTGAATTTGACTTACATGTGTTTCGCATAATGTGTAATGTCATTGAAAATGTTTGATTTAATGGGTAGCTTTGACTAACTTGTGTCTTGTGTTGAGAGTCAAAAAACAATTTGTACATAACTGTTGTTTTGTTTGTTGTTTCAGGCGGAAGAAGGAATGATGGCTTGAAAGCTGCAGACATTGTTCCTGTGTTGAGGGAGAGGGTGGCCTATCTGTCAGGTCAGAAATTAGTAAATGATGTACATAAAATCAGACATACTCAAAAGTCAAAGATCATAAAAGTTAAAACTAATAAAATTGAAATAAAATCTAATTATAAAGAAAATACATGAAACAGGCTTTACTGTAGGTAGGTAGGATAGGATACATCACTTAATCAAGGGCACATGCATGGAGAGCAGAAAGTCGATGAATACATTTTTGGGTGTTTGTGAGTGTATTAGTTTATTTAAGCGTGACTGTGTGTGTATGTGCAAGTATGTTTAGCTACGTGATATTGTGCATCCCGGTGCACACATTTGTATGTGTATGTATGTACGTAGATACTAGATTAGATAGATTGATAGAAGATAGATAGATAGATAGATAGATAGATAGATAGATAGATAGATAGATAGATAGATAGATAGATAGATAGATAGATAGATAGATAGATAGATAGATAGATAGATAGATTTATTTTTGTGTCTGTGCTTCTGCAGAATATATAAAATAAATGGAGTACTCTTACCGTGTGAACTGTTAGACGAATATATTCCTTATGTCTTTAAATGTCGTTTGAATCACAATTGTAACATTTAATTTGTAGTAATTTATCTTATGACATGAATAGTATTAATATATTCATTTGTTATTGTTTTAATTAATGCTGAAAATGTTTTGTCAGGAGGACGAGATAAGAGAGGAGGTCCGATCTTGACGTTTCCTTCTCATACCCACCCTGAACGACTAAAGTACGATGAATTGCGACGTCTTATGACCTACCTCGCCAGTGTGCCAAGGTCACTCATTTTTATTATTTATATATTGTTTATTTAGGTCTCAATAGCATGCATTTGTCAAAGCAGATGAACAGTAATTCTATAAATTTACTAATGATAATTCTATTTATTCGCCTTTTATAGTTTGCTTTTAGCTCATGACATAATATGCGTTTTATTATGATGCAGTTTAATAGTTGGTTTCCTCTATAAGGACCCTGAACTTGCACCGGGTTAATGCGTTATGCCACAGGGCAATAGAAGTAGCCTACGGTATAAGCGAGCATTGAATGGTATAAGCAAGCGTTGAATGCGGCCAGTTTCAGGTTATGCGGTAACCGCTGACAAGCTGATGCTGGTGGGGCATTTCTGAGTAGAAACAATGAATATTTGAAGAAGAAATTATGAATAAACATAGTTGTTAGGGCAACTCCACACTTGATTCACTGCATAAAGATGAACCTTGCATGTAATGAGTTTATCTTATTTATCTCCACCCTACTGTCGCGTACACTTGTGTAAAACACTACTGCGAACACAAAACATTAAAAATAATAATAATAATAAATAATGGAATTTATATAGCGCTTTTTTCCTAATGGCGTCAGTTCAAAGTGCAGTTTTCACGAATTTATACTGAGTGTTAACATCGAAATGCATACACAAAGAAGTGAAACAAAAACAAGACACTAATAAACTATGCCAAGACATAATACAAGCATGAAAAGGAATATTTTCAAGTAAAATATAAAAGAACGGGGGAAGGAGGAGGAGGAGAGCAGATAAGGAGTGAGAGGGGGCTTGGGGCGTACGGTGTGACGGTGGTGGTCTAAATCAGAAAAGGAGGGCTGATGATGAGGATGGGAGACGAGATCTCAACTAATGTAGCCACGCCACTGTGTAGGAGAGAGAGACAGAGAGGGAGAGGGGGGGGGGGGGTTGCAAAGGTACATAACTGCAGTTAAGTTAACCAATATTGAGCGATATTTTTAGACAGGAGATGATCCTGTGAAATTTTTTATGCTAATGACTAATGTAGTCAGCGCAATGGTGTGGGATAACTAAAGCTAAGTCGGCCATTCAAGTAAGAAGACCAAGCAGAAAGTGGTAATTCGTCATGATGTTGGGTGAATTGTGTTTCAGTGATGAGGTGAGGGAAAAAGGGTTCACAGTCATCCTCGACATGCGAGGATCAAAATGGGAGACTGTCAAACCAATCCTCAAAGCTTTGCAGGTTGGTGTACACTTTTTGAAATAAGCTGGATAACAAACAAATAATCAAGACTTTTTTTTTTTAAATATGCAAAATTTGTTATACGTTTCCATTTGCAGACTACATGGAATCCAGAATTAAGCTGGGAGCTAACCAGAATAGTTTTTTAAATAGCAAAATTTTGTCATACGTTTTCATCTGCAGTCTACGTTCTTAAACCAGTGGCAACAAAACTTTATTTGCTCTGCAAAATTTTGTAAGAAAATTATGGATGATAAGATGCTGCATGTTAACAGAAGAATGTACAAAAAATAACTTGAATTACAGTTAAAATATTTCGGTTTGCTACTATAAAAATTATCTGTTTAATCATCATTAAATTGTTTGTGATTTGTCAAAATCTATAAATTCCCCTAATGACACAAATACAAATTTTCAATTTGCTAATATAAAAATTGTCAGTTTATTGAAAGCCAATTTCAAGTGTAAAGCGTAGGACCAAAGTACATTAGAGAAATTGGATGCTGATATGTATGATTGGTATTGTCTATTTTATTTATTATCAACTGAGCATCAAAGTGGATTCCCAGGTGGCTTGAGTCCAGTATTGGCCAGCACCTTGAGCAATTCTTTGAGCTGGAAAATCTCTGTTTAAGAATGATAATATAAATAAACAAAAAAAAAAACCTCTCTACCGTGCTTTGCAGGAGTGTTTTCCAGGCAACATTCACATGGCGTACATTATTAAGCCAGGAGGATTCTGGGAGAAGCAGAGGACCAGTTTAGGCAGCGCCAAGTACAATTTTGAAGTAAGAATAATGATGACTATGACGATGACGATGGTGAAGATTATGACCACGATGAAGATGATGATGATGATGATGATAATGATTCAATATTTATTTAGCACCACTATCCACATAGATATATATTCTTGACACATGCCATGTCTTCAAACAGTGAGAAGCACACTGTTACAGTCTTTAAAAAATTAATTATTTAAACTGTCTTCACTCTGCCCACTGAAGTGAGGTCTACAAGCTATATTGATGTAGGGAGGTGACCAATCTACCATTTTCTCATGCTTTGTCTAAAGGACTTCAATGTAATAATACATAAGTATTGTAAATATTGTATTGTTTGTTAGTAAACATGATCTCCAGTCTGAATAAACAATGTCCATGTTGCTTTTCAGACGAACATGATCTCGTGTGAGAACCTGAGCAAAGTGATAGATGCAACACAGCTGACACGAGACTTTGACGGTTCTCTGGACTACGATCATGAGCAGTGGATCCACCTCAGACTGGTGCGTGCATTTGTACAGAGCTGCCAACCCCTACGGAACGTCCGTAGTTTCTCCGAAAAATGTTCTTTAATTCCGCAACTACGCCATTTCAAGAAATACTACGGAAGAAAAATTTCAAAGCATACCTATTTTTTTACAAGTATCGAAACAAAGCCGCGAGAGACGTAGGCCTACTAGGCTTTCGTCAATATCATAGACTTTCGTATAGCGCTTTGCGTGTGCGCTATTTTTAGCTCAGCAGCCACTGCGCGGTAGACTGAGAGAGAGAGAGAGAGAGAGAGAGAGAGAGAGAGACCACAGTCATGTCCTGTGATCCCCGTGTTTCCTTCAGGCGATTACACGCGAGGACTCGCGATTAATCGCGATTCCTCGCCGCGTATGGTGTTTCCTCGCGCACTTTTTTCAGGAACATTTTTATCATTTTAAAAATAAATATTTGAAAGTTAATGCTTTTTGTGTTGGTGTTTGGTTTTTATTTAAGCTAATATCAACATTTTAAATAATGCTCATTTTATCATGTGAAAATTCTTGTTCGTACATTTGCTACTGAAATTGAGCTGAAACTACTGATATTTTTCTTTGTTTGCTACTGAAATTTTTTTTAGGGGTTGGCAGCTCTGATTTGTAGCATGTTCTGTTTTACCATTAGGCTACCTGCTAAGATGATGGTAGGAAAGATTGTTTGGCCATTGCAGAGATGTGGAAATGAGACTACATCATGCCTTAGGAATAAATGGGTGCCTTAGGGATCTTGAGTTAGATCCTGCGTGGGCCAGCTTCTTGAGCAGGTCTTGAGCTGGAAACACGCTGTACAAGAATAATTAGGAACAATACCTCTCCAAAAACGATTTACTTGTTGTTAGCAGTGCTTGCTTAGTCCACAAAGTGGAGCAGTGCTGTGTGAAGTCCTTGTAGGTTCTACCGTAAAGACTATGTTGTGGTGTATGCGGTTTGTGTTGTTATTGTCATTGGGCCAGGATAGCTCAGTTGGTAGAGCAAGAAGCTCGTGCTACGAAGGTTGCGGGTTTGTTTTCCGGTGGCCCGGACATAAACATTGGCTGTGAGCACTGGCCATCTTACTGTTGCTATTAGTCTAATGGTTGTTTCAGTGTATAGTTTTTCCCCTTCTCCCCCATCCCGGTCACCCAGGATTGTGCTAAGTGGTATGAGTGTCAGACTATGCGCCCAGTGGCAGCAAGTGGGAATCTCCTTCAGCTCTGAACGTGGACAAGTTAAAATGTTCTGTGAATCTTGTAAGCATGTTGATGCCTGGTTGTTATTTTTTTTTCAAGATGCTGGAGGAATTCATCTGGAAAGCTCTGGACTTGCTGGACAAGCTGGATGAGCTGGGTGAAATCCTCACCAACCCTGACCTTCCTGATGACCTAGGGGGTGCTCAGCATGTTCTTGAAGAGCACAACCACCTCAAGCGGCGAGTCACCTTGGCCCCTGTGGAGCAGCTGTCCATGGAAGGTCACCACATCCTCACCAAAATCACCGGCGAGATCCCTGGACAGTCAGGTTGGTTTTTAGTGATAAATGTTGACAAGGGATACTTTTCATTTTTGAGAAAAAAAAGAAAACAAGGAAAAACAAACTATTATTATTATTATTATTATTATTATTATTATTATTATTATTATTATTATTTTCATTTGATGACGCTTTTTAGCGGTATTTAAAATAAATAGAGAATCATTTAATCCGGTGCGGCTTTTGATCTCCTTCAACCTTTTGACGTGTTGCCGTGATTATTAGTGCAATCAGAAAATTGATTGTATAGGCTTATTGCATTGATTATTAATTGGTTGTTGTTAGGCGAAGGCAGTAATGAATCTGTTATTGTTATTTTTCTGCCTCTGCAGGGAGCGTGGGCAGGCGAGCGAAAATCTCGGGCAATACAGATTTTCAGAGCGCAGTTCCCCAGATCTCCCAGCTGCTGGAGAACTTGCAGTCCACCAAGCAGCACCTGAACCAGCTATGGGGCGTCAAGAAGATGAGGCTGGAGCAGTGTCTGCAGCTCAGGATATTTGAGGAAGATGTGGAAAAAGTAAGGCCTCACGGCTGCAGTGGTAATGTAGACCATAACACTACACAGGCTTTGCCTTGACTTGACTTGACATGATTTGGCATCACCAAGCTTAGCTTGATTTGTTCTAGCAGTTGAGGCCAGGAAGGCCTGTTCGTTGTTTTTCAAACTTCGTTTTTGCTTTAGGGAAACAAAAGGACTGCCTATTACAACTCTGCAGCAATAGAACAATAATTCCGAGTCCAAGAATTAAAAATAAATTGTGAAAGGAAAACAACTGGCGTTTAAGCTCTGTAATCTATGAGGTGGTTTATTGTTTGTGACATTGCTTGTTCATGGTGGTGTAATGTACTAAAAGCCAAAATAGTAACAAGTTAAGTACCACGTTTTGCATTCAGTTTTGACTCCCATGCTTAGCAATGTGAGTCTGTGTACTCACCTCCCAAAAAATTGTTTCCAGATTTGTGCAAATCTGTGTGAGATGAGTCCTAAATAGTCCAAACATGACATTGGAAAAAATGTCCCTCTGTCCCGATGTCCGCTTTCCACTTTCCGCCGTCCACTGTCTGCTATCTTTCTGTGCAAAATAACTAAAATTATTAGTGGCTAACTACTCAGAAGATATTTCAACTATCATAGCCAAACTTGGCAAGATTGTTTATAACCATGAGACCTCATAAATGATCAGTGAATGAATGACTTCACTTCAAGATCAAGGTCACAAAGTCAACAAATGTTAGTCAAAAAATGACAATTTTTCACAAAATTTCACTTTATTTTCTAAGTTATTAATTTGTTGATGTATGATAGATATTAATGAGACACACTCACTCCAAGGGATGTACTTTGAAGTGACCTTGACCCTAAACTATGAAATATATTAAGTCCAAACTTGTATTTAGTGATGATTGATTGATCTTTCATATATGTTCCATTTTTGCGTTGATCTTGAATGCCAGGATCATTTTAGGACTTACAAAAACATACAAAAAATAAGTCATTGTACAGTGGAATGGATGTTTATTTAACCCATAGTATGCAACAACATTAGGTTGTTTGACCAGACATGCATGAGAGGTCAAGTGAGGGTCAAGGTCATCCCAAGTTCGCTGAAGGTCAAGGTCATCCCATGGTCACCAATTTTTGGGATAATACAACTTTTGCTGTAGTTTATTTGATAGTGCATGAGTGTATTTGGAGCGGGAGGTCAAAGTCAAGAGCGTAGAAAGATCAAAGTTGGTATTACTTTGCATTTTTAACGCCACCGTTTTTTTTCTTTTTTTTTCTGGGCACTTGTTTTCATGTTAAATATTGCAAGTTCCATAAGGGGCCCTTCTAGTGTGCGTATGTAAGGAAATTATGTAGCATTATTGGCTTTGCGAGTCATTTAAAACATTTTTTTCCCAGTGTCTGGCCAGGGTGGTTAACAAATACAAATTGAGACCTGTTTCCATAACCGTAGTGCACAGTAGCAAGAGAGCAGCACTGTGACAGTTTTGGTTGTTGAATTGTGCTGTGCTGCTGCAGAACATCTTCATCTTTACCTTACAGTTGCTCTGTCCTTCCCCTTGGGGTCATGAGCAATATTGCCACTGTAGATTGTTCTAACCTATAAAGGAAAAAGTGAAAGCCCCAGTTGAAAACCTGTCTTGACTTTGTAGGCATGACCGATTCACTGCGGCAACAGTACCCCCGTTCGGGTGCCGGGGGTTTCAGTATAAATAGTATCCCCACTTTCTGGAAATTTAGTGTTTTAAATTCCCACTGTCGCTGTCTTTCTCATTTGCTCTTTCTCATTTCTGCTCTGTTCTATCAATCTGCTATACTATCGTCTTCTTCGCTAGACCAGTCTCCTACCCTTTTTCTTGAAAACTCTTCCGGGACAAGACTCCTTATTTGTGTATGAGGTCTGTTTGATCAGCTTGGGAATATTGGACGCTTTCTGCCGGGTGGTCACTAGGGCTTCCTATGATGTTATTATTTAGCAATGTAGGCATTTTATATGTATGTGTTTTGTTGATAATTTATAATGATGTTTGTATTCTATTTTGTTTTTGTAAACGGGGGTTCGATTAGTTGGGGTAAAGTCTCAGCCGTCCCCTGCGTGGGATGTCTTTATTGTAAAGTGACTGGCTGGTGGAGGGCTTTCAGTTTTCCCTCTAGGGTTGTTTCAGCAGATCTTTTATGCGGATTGGGGGTTGTCCGGTCCTGATTTGGCTCGGAAGAGTCCGCTGGACCTAAAGCAACAATTATGTAATGTAATGTAATGCTCTGTCCTAAACTTTAGTAAATGATTGGGATTTATCCGGCGACGTATATGCAGCAGTTGTTCTCCTTTTACACTTTATTTGTTTGTAAAATTGTGCAGACACATTGTGCTGTTTTTCAATGAAAAGGAAGCCAAGTCTCATTTTCATCTATGGAACATTTTCAGCGTTTTGGTTTTCTTTGGTGTGTAGATGTTTGAGTGGATCAGCCACAACAGGGACCTGTTCCTGGTGAACTACACAGAGATCGGCACTTGCCATCAGATGGCCGTGGAGCTGGAGTCTGAGCACTGCCAGTTTGCCACCAGCGCCGAGGTAAGAAAATCAGTGAGTGACGTTGTGTTATTATTTTGGATTTTTGTTTTTTTTTTAGTTGCTTTTTTCTTTACTTTTGGAGTGTATTTGTCACTCACATGGGCAAAATTAATGTGTGCTGCCTACTCAGTGAAAGCAGGGAAGCTGCCCCACACAGGACAGGGGGGAACAGGACCTATGACAAATGTTGGGTGTATTGAGGTACCTGGCATTCGCCCTTCTAGGATATGAGCGGTCGGATCTTTTAACGTCCTCGCGATGGAATGCATACGCACTCGGACTAGACCTATCATCCAAAGGAGTAGGTGATCTGATAAGCATGGTATCTAAGTTAATTACTTTGCCCAACCCCTATCCCTCAGCGAGATTCAAATTCAAGCCCGTTTGTTCGGGAAGGATATTGGTTACAGGCTACATATTATTCTTTAGTGAGAAGATTCCTTCGAGATTGAGTGCTCTTGACTGTATCCTTCATTAATACCCAAACATACTTCAAGAATTTCCCCCATTTTATTTACTTTAAGAAAACTTGTCCATTGTTTTACTTGAAAAAAAAGAGTTCTTCATAAATCAACTCTTTTAACCTCAGTGTTGGAGTTTGTAACTGTTGTAATATGGTTTGCTCTACAGAATGTGTACATCAACATCACTCGCATACTGACGATGGCTCAGCGTATGTGTGACTCGGGCCATTACGCATCCAACATGATCCGAGTGGAGGCTGGGCGCTTGGAACGAGAGTGGAAAAGTTTGGCGGCGGCACTTGAAGACAGGAGCACCGTGCTCCGAATGTCTGTGGTCTTCCATAAAAAGGCAGAAATGGTGAGTGACTTTGGAAATGTAATATTGTTATACAGATTTGCCTCTGCACCTTTTCTGTAATGGGGACTTCGTTTGGTTGTTTTGTAGGAAATTCTTTTTAAAGGAACCAAGAAAACTTTGTGTAGTCAGTCTGTGTTTATTGCTCTGGTGCAATAAGTAGAACGGTCTTTATAAGCTGGCCTAGAGAAAAGGAGGTCCCAAACGTCTCTCTCTCCAGCAACCGAAAGGTTAAGGGAACACCTTTACCTAAAATGGTCTTTTCTGGACTTTTCTTTTAATGGAATGTTTTAGTGATAGTTTTGTTATTCTTTTTTTTTTCCCAGTGATATGAATTTTGTTTTAAGGTCCTGATGCTGGTGTTGTGGAAGGTTATGATTCTGTTGGTGGTTAATTGCATGTTGAGCTTATTTCTAGATTATTCATGTCCATTAAGCTTTTTAACTCTTTCCCTGCCAATCGACGATATATCGTCGATCTGAGCCGCCATGTTTGTGCCAATCGACGATATATCGTCAATTTCAGTATTCCGTTTCGTTCCGGTTTTTTGCGCAGTCCAATCCAAGTTTTATTTTAACCAAAGAGAGATAACTCTTCCTACTTTCGTTCCCGATCGACACGCGCATGGTTTCTTCAAATTGATTCGTTTTTAGGGTGTTTTTTGTGCATTTTACTAAGCATATGTGATGGGCACAATCGACAGTGTGTCAAACTCTGCTAATAATCAATATAATTTCAAACTGTAAAGTGTATTTTGATCCTAAATAAATTTTCTTTCTGGTGTTTGAAGCTGATTCAGTGATTGGAATTATTCCTCCAGATTTTTTTTATCACTGTGGTATGTAGAAATATTTTTATTTTATTTTATAATTTCAAAAAGATCAACATGCTTTCAAAACACATATTTCAATAACATAATCAAATTAACATTTGTGTGTTTTTTTTTCTTATTCTTCACTCTTTTACCTTTAATTTGATATGAAATATGTCTATTTAACAACTATTATTGAAAGAACAGTAGCTTAAATGCCTAAGGTACTGAACTTTCTTTCCGGTGCCAGAGAAATGTCTGGCACAAACGTGGAAACATGCCTGGCAGGGAAAGAGTTAATCATTTTCTCCTGTGATTTTAGTCATTTTTGATGAAGTTGGTACAGTAAAAGCCAATGAAAGCTTAAAACAGTGGTGTGGGGTCAATTTTGTTTAATAATGATTTCTAGATTAATTTGTTTTGTGTAGAATTACACAACGTTTGTTTTTGAATGTTGGGCATTATGCTTTATACTATTGTGAAAGAAAGTATGGAGTGTTTTGTGGGTGGGTGTTTGTGCAGTACTTGGCGCAAGTGATAGTGTGGCAGTCCACCTGTGAGAACACCAAGATCCCCTCCAATATTGATGAGCTAGAGGAGGCTCTGCAGAATCACCAGGACCTCATTGAGAACATCAGCCAGACTTACGCTGAGGTATTGCCTTATCCTTTGCACCCCACTTTCCTAAAGATGGCATAGTTAGCTTCCAGTTTTATTGTTTGAGCCTAATGAGCTCCTCCTTTGGTTTCCATTTCCACTGATTGGCTTGGGTTGGAACTGTCCTAAGTAAGAGGTATTGATACCTCCTATGAAAGACTTGGGGGATTGTCATACCCTTATGTTAAGGTATTGATACCTCCTATGAAAGACTGGGGATTGTCATACCCTTATGTTAAGGTATTGATACCTCCTATGAAAGACTGGGGATTGTCATACCCTTATGTTAAGGTATTGATACCGCCTATGAAAGACTTGGGGATTGTCATACCCTTATGTTAAGGTATTGATACCTCCTATGAAAGATTTGGGGATTGTGATACCCTTATGTTAAGGTATTGATACCTCCTATGAAAGATTTGGGGATTGTGATACCCTTATGTTAAGGTATTGATACCTCCTATGAAAGACTTGTGGATTGTCATACCCTTATGTTAAATACAATAAGGTCTAGTGAGGAAGGGCGCCATACAAATTATTATTATTATTATTATTATTGTTGTTATGATTATTATGATTATGATTTTCAATTTCTTTTCATGATGCACCTCCATTTCGTTTGCTTAATGTAATCAGGCTAACGAATATTGGAGATACCCATCAAATGATTTTCGTGATACGATGTTGAATTTGTTATGTATGTGATATACCCCCCCCCCCCCCCATTTTGTATGTGTGGTGCTATCAAGGCTTCATGTTACCTGTCACACCAGGTGTGTGGCGATGGCAAGGCACTGTTGGACACGCTGCAAACCCCGGTGAGCTCCAGCAGCGCCAACTCCATCACTGCCAAGGCCGACTACTCGGAGGCAGCCGGTCATGTGCTGGATGTGGTGCACGAGGTGCTGGCTCACCAGCGCCACCTGGAGCACATCTGGCACACCAAGAAGGTTAAGCTCCATCAGAGGCTTGGCCTCAGGCTCTTCCAGCAGGATGTCAAACAGGTGGGGTGGACAGTGTTTTTTGCTATTCAGGCCTGGATATCGGAAAGCTTTCCCTACAGAAAACAAGAGGGCTGAAAAGTAACTCTCTATCAACAATGGCTGATAACTGTTGCATCTGCGTGAAATAAAAATGTATTGTGATTGTTACAGTGGAGAAGTTTCATTTCTGACCTCCCATTGCATCACCTTCATATTGGGCATACTTACGTCGCCCCTAGCTCCCTTTTAAAAGGAGAAGAACCACCGTGGTGCTTCGCACGTTATAAATCCTTTTCCATCCGCCATTTTATGTCTGAATGTGCTTATCTGGTTGATGAAAGAGAAAGCTATTTTGGTTCAGTACCTTTTAATGAGATTTTTATAGTTTACAATAGTAAACACCTGTTTCAAATTTTACATGATGTTGGTTTGTTTTATCACATATAAGTCATGTCGTCTTGTTTATTTTCTTGGTTAAATTTTATTAGTAAGACCCGTTTTATTTACATCTTTTATCATATTTAAATGATAGCAGTTTTGTCTGATTTTGCTTAGTTTTATGTGGTCTTGATTTGGCTCTTGGCAGTCCGCTGGACCCTATAAACATTGAATATCTATCTACATGTATCTATCTATCCCATTTCATATCTTACGTAATAGCCCTTTGCCTGACACATGGTCTTAGGCCGACATCTTTTCATGAAAAATTTATCATCATCTTCATCATCATTATTATTATTATTATTATTATTATTATTATTATTATTATTATTATTTTTATTATTATTACCTACATGCCTTACATATACCGAATTTCCTTATGTTCACCAGAAATTCCAAGAAATTAGAAGCTGTTAGAGAAAATACTGATATTTTTTCGTGTTGTGGAAAATCAGAATTGTTGAAGAAGTGGGGCTTAGCTGAGGGTTTGAAGATGGCTCCTACATGTATGTAAGGTTGGAAGTGTGTCGCAGGAAAGTCTTCAGTGTGCATGCACCTTTTTCACGATGGCATTAAAGAAAAGACGGTGAAATGAGCGATCGGTCAAGTGTGAAAGTAATCATGCAATGTTGTCGAGAGATTTACACAGAGAAGTTCCCGTAGATCAAGCCAGGAAGCATTGTGCCTAAAATTTGTTCTGAAATTTGACGTTTTAGTAAAAAAGAACAACTGAAATTTGAAATGTTGGGTAGCAATGCCTGTTATTATTATTATTTTTTATTATTATTATTATTATTATTATTATTATTATTATTATTATTATTATTATTATTATTATTATACTGGCTTTATATGTGTGATGTGTTTGACCCTCCCAGGTGATTGACTGGCTGAACAACCATGGAGATGTGTTCTTGAAGAAGAACACCTCCATTGGCAAAACGCTGCAGAGAGCCAAGGCTTTGCAGAAGAGCCACGAGCATTTTGAATCCGTCGCAAGGGTGAGCCTCAAGGTTTTTTTTTCCTCGATATAACGTTTGCTAGTTTGCTTTTAGTGCCTTTTCCCATTAAGATGACTTTATGAGAGAGGGAAAAAAATCACTGTAGGAGTGTTGTGGAGTCCTTCTCTCTTTGTGTAGTTTGTGTGTGTATGTGTGTGTGTGTGTGGACATGTGCACAGCCGCGTGGGTGTGTGTGTGTGCATGTGTGTGGGCTCACATGTGTGGTTATATGTTGCATGTGTGTAATGGTCTGCTTACATACACATTTTTTTCATCGATGCTGGTTTAGTGCTATAATAATTTTGTGTGTTAGAAGAATATCCTCAAAGATTGAGTGCTGCCACCTCTTTTATGGTAGAATAGGAAGCAGCAGTCATACAAGCACGTATCACCAGAACTGGGAATGAAAGAAAGAAAGAGAAAATCCATCCATATTTCAAGCAATACTTAAATTTTATGTTCACAACAGTGCGATTTTAGACCACCAAACCGAAAAGGATGGAACTGAAGGTAAAGAAAATACACCCCAAAAAACGCTCAAACTTTATTAAAAATTGGAACAACTTGTATAGATCTGTTTTCATAAGTACAATGAAGGATGTAGCATAGAAAGAGAAAAAGTTCTACAAGAATATATAATACTAATTAATGTATTATATATTTTTGTGGATTTCAGTGCATTGTCAAAATTGTAATAATTAGTTTTTTTGTTTTTTTAGTTTAAAATATTTTCATTAATGTTTTATTTGTATTTTGATTGTTGGAGTAGTATTAATGTTTATGTTCATGTCATGTCATTTTCTTGGTTAGTAGATTTGAAAACATACAGCTGTAATGTTGTAAGTAGATCTGTTCAGTAATTTTCCCTTATTTAATTTTAGTTGTGTTCAAGCTGTTAATTTTATTAGCAATTGGAAATTTCTATTTTATTTTGCCTGTGCATTTTGAAATAAAATGACATTGTTCTTTTTTGGGAATTTATTTTATTTTTTTTGTGCAGTTTGAATTTTTTGTTTGTTCTTCTTATTGAAATTAAATTTTGCATGCATGCATAAATGTGAGTTTATAAACTTATTTTTGCTTATCTCTAAACAGAAATTTCTGGAAGCTTTAGCTCATCTGATAATACTTGTTAATCTAGCTTTGATAAATTCCATTGAGTCCCCCATACCCCAAATAATCCAGAAATGTTGATTATCAGACACACACCCCTCTTCCACCCATGCACTCCGCTCCTCCTTTCATCCTTTTGATGAATAACATTTCTTATGCATTATTTATTATGTCTTATGTCATCATTTATAAAGCTATCAAGGAAACTTTGAATATAAGATTTTATTTTCTGCTCCAGACTGGAAACCGAACAAAATATGGCCATTCGCTTTTTGTTAGTTCTATCAAATTTAACATGATGGATTTCCCCCGATATATTTGTACTATTGCACCACTGTGTATGCAAGATCTTTTAATTGAAGACTTAAAAGGTGTAGTGTGAAGTGTGTGTGTGTGTGGGACTGTACCAACCTTGGGGCAAATTCCATAAGCAATGTATGTTGTCATTTGGCTGAATAAATTCTGTATTCTGCATTCTGTGTTCTGTATTCTGCATTCTGTGTTCTGCATTCTGTATTCTGCATTCTGTATTCTGCATTCTGTATTCTGTATTCTGCATTCTGTATTCTGTATTCTTTGTAGCATGGTGACTGTTGGTGATAGCACCTTGAACAGTTCTCTGAGCTGGAGAATGCGCTGTGTATGTAAGAAGTACAGTATCCATTGAGTGGGGAAGTGTTGATGTGTGAAGTGCAAGTGGAAGCACTTGTTACTAAAGGAGCTATTGATCCTGCGATACTTTGTGTCAAGTGGGCACTTGTAGTCTTGATGGAGTAGGTACCACTATGTTTAATTCCCATACAGTCTATTTTACAATTCTGGACATTTACGAAGCGCCTTAAGCAGCGAGCGGGCGTCTTGAGCGGCTATGTTAGGTCTTGTATTTGAGCTGGTAAAGCGCTATATATGAACAATAAAATAAATCCATTTTGTAAGCAGTCCCATTCAGTTTGAATCTCAAAAGAAGTGTAGGCTCCAGGGAATTATGCTGCAGAAGGCCCCAAGGTCTTCTTGACATGGTTTTCTGATTTTTGTAGGTGCCACTATGTCTATTCTCATACAATCTGTTTTTTTAAAAACCAAACATGTGGTTTCGTGAGCAGTCCCATTCAGTCTGCATCTCCAAAGGTTGGGTTCCATGGGAATTAAGCTGTGGACAACCACTTAAACTTCAAATAGTTGTTTGATCCAAGTAGATATTACTATGCTATTCCTGCACAGTCTGTTTTTTTTAATTTAAAATTTAATTTTATTTATTATCACCTGCTTATATGAGCAATCCCAGTCAGTCTGCATCTCAAAAGAGTAGGCTTCATGGGAATTAGGCTGTGGACAGCCCCTAGGTCTTTTTGAAATAGCTGTCTGATCTCATACATGGGACTGTTGTGATCTGTGAATGTTGGTTTTCTTTTCTCTTGCTGTTGATGTTTTTTTTGGCCAGGTTTGTTGTTAATTATACATTTTATATTGGAACAATTTATGCATTAATCTGTGTTATTTATGGTATTTGTTGATTAAATTCTATTTAAATCTGTGATATCTATATATATATTTCTGTTATTTAACGATTTAGTGCTTTTGCCTTGGGGTCATCCTATTTGTTGAAGTTTACATGCATATGCATTGTTTTGATGGTGGACGACACTTTTTGGGTAGAGTGAGGTCAATGTGGGAATGGTTGTAAGACCCTTTCTTTGTGCTGAATGGATGGCTTTAAAGTGGGCTTACTTTAGTTTTCACACAAGGGAGAGGGGGAGGAGATAAAAAAGGGGGCTAGGGAGTCTTAAAATGTTTTGTGGGTAGTCTCAAAATAAGTCACCCAAACCACATTTTGCTTCTTTGTGGTTTAGAATCTATATAGGCTCTGACAATGACTTCTGGAGATTTTCTTCAAATCAATAGATTATCAGTTGTTTGAAGATGTAAGGGATGTAAAAGCAGAAAAATGCCAAATACAGTGATGGTAAAGAAGAAGACCCCAAAAAGAAGACGGAAAAGATGACAGTACTGGATGCTATACGCATTCTTTTCCCAAATCATCAATCTGCTCAAAGTGCGGCGATCTGTATCACCATACCCGCTCACATGTTACACACGCCTTCACACACACAACAAACACACATCTATATGCACACATTTGGTGTAAAGGCAGGGAGATCGCTATTAGGAAACGGAATGGAAATGGAATTTAAGTTCATGAAGACTATAAATATTTGGTGCTCTTTTGTCTTTCTTCAGAACACCATCACCAACGCTGACAAGTTGCTGGCTGCAGCAGACGAGCTTGCTCAAACCGGGGAGTGTGACCCGAAAGAGATTTACGGAGAGGCTCACGAGCTGGAGCAGCGCATGCACAACTTCCTTTCTGCTTTGGAAAGACGGCGAGCCATTCTGGACATGACCGTCTCCTTTTACACCCATGTCCATGAGGTAAATGTGGCTAAAGTACTGGTGACGTAACTGATGTTTTCACTTGATTTGTTTCACTTCAGAGGTTTTTAATTTTTTTGTTATTACTAATATGTCATGATTACTGAAAAACAAAACAAAAAGCAATGAGTTTTCAGTAGCAAAAAACTTAATTTCTTGCTGTATTTAGATGAAATGGCTGACGAACTGAAGAAAGGGGTTATGAAAAGGTGAAGATGTTCCCATAACCTTTGTTATAGTTGTTGGGGAGTGGGTTGTTTGGGACCTTTCTGTTGTGTGGGCCAGCTTAGTGAGAGTGGTGCCTATCTCCCCTCCATCGCGGCTTTGTCTTTCCAAGTTCTAAATAGAGCCAAGTTCCCATTTGCAACTGTGTAGACCAAGGGGGTGTAATATATGCTTGTTTCATTTGTAATGTCGTTTGGTGGTTCACTTCTAAGCACGGTCCAAGTATTAGTTGAGCTCGACGTTGCATGGCGAAACATTTGTAGCCTGCGTCCAAAACCACTGTACTGTTGTTGTGCCACCCACACCCAACACACTGTACATTGTAGCTTACACCCTGCCTGTTGCTCTTTTAGCTGACCCAACACACTATACATTGTAGCTTACACCCTGCCTGTTGCTCTTTTAGCTAAACCAACATACTATACATTGTAGCTCACGCCCTGCCTGTTGCTCTTTTAGCTGAACCAACATATATGGAGGTCTCCCGTTTGCGTATTCGTGTGTACCACGTGACTACATACGTACCTCCCTTGCAGGGCAAAACAAACAATGGCGACTAAGCAATCTGCACTCGTTTCGGCAAATGTTTATCAAAATTATGTTGATACCCTAGGTGAGACGGATAGAAATAGGTACATAGGTAAGATAGCAGCAGTAAAGGGTACTGATCCTTACAAGTCGAACCAACATCGTGGACAACATATGCAAAAAATCTTCCGACTTTGCACAATGAAGACATTGTTGATTACCTCGTGCACAGAACGAGTTTTTACACGATGAAGGCATTTAAAGCAAGAAAACAGCTGGCTGCTCACAACCCAATCAGGCCTACCGATTAAATCATACAATTTGTTCCATGCGGTTTAACCTCAGGACTGATCACACGAAGCAACCGGTCACACGCTAAAATTAATTCTATACAACAGAAGCGGAAGTTAGTTTTCGCTGCGGCTCGCTCATAGGCCTCTTTCCTTGTTCCTGTACATGCTAAAAATCTTGCAGCTCTTCAAATGATATAAAATAATATACCCAAAAGCAAACGAAAATAATTAAAATATTGGTAACTAATCATCTTAATGAATCAATGAATGTTGAATTTAAAGGTGTTCTAAAATGTAGCCTAAAGGCTAGCTTACTTAGTAGGCCTAACATGATGACAGATGATGATGATCGTTGAATATCATGCATCTTGTTGATCATGGATCCGAGTGAAAGGACAACTGTTACGAGAAATAGTAGCCTACAAATGTGCTTGCATAATCAAGGACAGACAGAAAAATAGACTCTACAATTTAAAACAATAATCACAAACTCATCTTTGTGAAGATCGCAGTCAACCAACAAGCACGCGCTTTTCACTAAGTTCTCTCATTTTTGTACCTTTGTGAGAAACAACCTTTGGAATTCTATAAAAAGAGGTTCCATCTTTCGACGAGCTTCTGCTGGTACAATCTTTAACACAACAACAGTTTACCATTCTAAATTAAAAAAGTAAAATTTTATCAAATAGGTCGCACACGGATGTAGGGCGGAAGCGATGTTTTGCCCTACAAAGGAGGATACGCATGAAATTATGACGTCAATCGGGAGACCTCGATACATTGTAGCTCACACACTGCCTGTTACTCTTTTAGCTGACCCAACACACTATACATTTTAGCTCACATGCTGCCTGTTGCTCTTTTAGCTGACCAACTGGCTGGAGGACCTACACGGAGAGCTGCAGAGCTCCGACATTGCTGACACAGTGGAAGGGGCTGAGCAGCTGCTGGCTCAGTTCAACCAACAGCGGCAAACCACGCTGGAGGCTGCCATCAACACCGTTGGCGAGGGACAGGCTTTGCTGGAGCAGCTCAGGTACCCGAACTGTTGCGTTTCGTGTCTTTACGTATAAATAAAAAATGATCCAAATATTAAATAAAACTAAGCCAGTTGATGCCTAGACAGCTAGAGTGATAATCAATGTTTAAAGGGTCTGGTGGACTGTTTGGAAATGAATCAAGACCACGTTAGTTGAGCCTTGAATCTTTATAGAGACACGAGAAGAAGAGAATTATGTAAGGGTGATATTGAAATCTCCTTCCCCTGGAGACACAGGGGAACTGTGATGCAGAACCATTTATGTTTCACTACGCCTGTTTTTAAAAATGAAAATAAAAAAATTAAGGACAGTTTTTGATCAACGCTTGTCATTGGTGTCTATAATGAGGAAACCACAGGGTCATCATAGAAAAGTCAATTTCCTGTTCAAAAAATATTCTCTGCTTCTTGCAGGGATGACCCTGGCGTTTTGAAAACTGTACCGCTTTATCTTAAAACAATAATTAACCTCTTTTTTGGGGGGGAGAGAGGGTGGGAGTTGGGAGTGGGGGGTGAAGGGCAGAAAAATAGTGCGCTTTTCTGTTATTTTATGATGAGATACAGAAAAAATTGTCCTGATTTTGAAGAAGGAGATTGTACCGTTTCTGAAATATTTTCGGATACTTGATGTTGTGAGTTATTTTCTTTGTTAAAATATAGAAGGAAAAAACACGCAACAAAACAAGGCATTTGAGATCATCTGATTTAGGTTGCTGTAATTGCTACTCATTGAAATAGATGGGAGTTACTTTGTTTTCATTGATTTCCTGTCATATTGGACTTGTGTGTGTTTTTTGCTTGTCCGTTTTGTTTTCTTCATGTGTGAATGGCATGCAGTATGACATGATTTATTATTTAATTTCAACAATGTCCCTTGTTTTGCTGCCCTTGTAGATGTAGAGTTTTGTGTTTTTGGTTTAAATAATTAATCGTTTGTGTTTTGGAAGTCAGTAATCTACAAGAGTAATCTAAATGCATCTGTTTGAATGCAGTACATCTTGTTTCTGTTAATATTTTGTTTTAATTTTGTTTTGTGGTTAAAGTTTAAATTTTTTGTTTGTTTGGTTTAATTTAAGCCCTTGATTTTGCTTTTTTTGAGTTTGCATATTCATTTCAAATGTTTATATTTTTAGAAGATCGAATTAAAATTATTATTTATTTTGTGAAGCTTTAGAAATAGTTTATTGTGAAAATTAGTTTCTTATTTAGTGCGTTCTCTACTGCAACCAACACATTATTTTGTTGGAAAAAGAAAGTCGACAATGATCTTATAAAAGAAGGCTGGATATCTTGATGCTAAAAAAGAGGAAGAGGGAGAAGAACAAGAATGAGTAGAAGAAAAAGAAGGAGCAGGAAAGGGAGAAAAATGAAGAAGAAGGAGGAAGCAGATAAGGAGGATGAAACTAAGAATTACTTAAAAGAATACTTTAAAGAAATACATTTCTATTCTGCCTAGACAAAATGGCTAGGAATATCCAATGATAGAATGAACCCAAATTTTCGTTGAATTCTCCAAAATTGTAATTTATTTTAAGCACGAGAGTCGTTTATTTATACTACTCCTCTCTGATGTGCAGCATGTTGATCTGTCGCTGGTGATGTAAGTTGCACAGCTAACCAAAAAACACTGCAGGTTCATGTGTGTAGTGAACGCAAAACATTTATAATTTACACAGAATTAATGAATATTGGACCTGTATTGAGGGTGAATACTTGCTGTAGAATTTCTAATGACATTGGAATTGCTTTCTGCATTGCTCACTTAAACATGAAAGAGGGAATTGATCTCTGCAACATTTCTAACAGGCCAGTTCCCACCTAACAGTGCCCACCTTGACACTGGCTGATTGTCAGTGATCTATCAAGCATAGGCTGTGTGTAGGCGTAGGTCTCAACAGCCTCTGACACAGATTGGGGTCAATGTCGCTTTCGGGCCACTGCCTATATAAGCTCAGTAGCAAGCCTGTTAGCAGCAAATGTTTTATTGAACCTTTCTAATTACTCTCAAATCTGATTGTATTTGTTTTGTTTCATACAAGTTGCTGTACAATGTTTAACTCTCAATGGAAATTGCCCTTTTGATTTCATACTTACTGTACTTGGACATTTGGCGAGATGTAGCATTGCTGACTAAAAGGTGGTGGTAAAGGTAGTCCCATAGCCTTGTGGCCGTAGGGGAGCGTGATGTTGGAGATCACACTTATCTTGGGCCAGCGTAATGAGGGTGGTGCCCATCTCTCTCCCTCGCTGCTTTACCTTCCCCACGCTTAAGAGAGTAGGTACTCAGTCACAGTTGAGTCAACTGGGGGCGTTGTTATTCGTCACTTCACGTTTTGCGGTCACCCATCCAAGTGCTAACCACACTGGACAGTGCTTAACTTGCGACACAGTGCTCCAACCACTGAGCTATCCGACACCCCTTGCTGACTGACTACAGCATTGCTGACTACAGGGGCTTAACTCAAGATTTGTATTTGGGATTATGTAACAATACGCTATTTACTCAACAGTCGGTAGACTAACCGCTTTTTTTTTCAGCCCAAAATCGCTGTCATTCTGCTGCTTTTATTGAGGAATAGACAAGTTTTCAAAACAGAAAATGAAATCACTCGTGTGTAGACCTACACTGTAATTTCATTGTAAAGATATTTTTAAAGTCTTCCAAAGAACAATTCCAGATGTTGCCTCTGTGAAAAAAATCATCCTGGTTTCATGTATAATTAGCCTAATCTGAAAAAAAAATGCAAATATTTAAAATAGTCGTATAGTGTTGTTGATAAATTATTTGGGGGAGGGGAAGAATGGGGGAGGGAGGGGTGGAGTGAATGGGAATGGGGCCAGGGAGGCGTGGGGGGGTGGGGGGGGGAGTGAATAGGGATTTTAAATACACAAAATCATTCATCCACATGACAGGTTTAGCTGCTGCTAAGAACATGTATATTTATGTAATAATTTATTCCATCATTATTTTTTAGTTGAACTTCAAATTGCATCTTGTCATTATTATTTTATTTTGTCCGTTTCCGTCTTTCTATGTGCTATGTTTTTTTTAATAACTGTGTTGAGCATTTTGAATGAATTTTCAATCAAATGTGTGTTTTGCTTGTTTGGATTAATTTGTAAAGTTGATTGTAACGTTGCTGCCAATTCTGTGCCTCGTTTTATTTTGTGTAGATATGTGACAAAACGTCGGTACTCAAAGTGAGTTACATTTGCTTACTGTTTGTTTTTCGCATTTATCGTTTTTCACACCCACACATCTCCCCCCCCCCACATCCCCACCCCTACCTCCACCCCCACACTCCCCCCCTCCGTCCACCTAACCCTGTTTTATGTTACAGCTTTTATTTCTTTTACGGTCAGAGCTATTTATGTTATATGTTTCGCTTTTTACCTTTATTTTACATCATTATTTGGTGTTGGTTTGTATTTTCAGTTTATTTGTTATAATCATTTTCTTTTTTTTGTGTAGTTTGCATTGATATCTCTTCTTTATCTGGCTTTAAAAAATGGTGTTGGTGTTTATTTCTTATCATTATTGGCCTTCCCTTGTTGTATCTTTTGCTTTTGGTAGCTAGCTACTTTATATTCTTCTGTGTGTGTAATGTATTTGTGTTCTCATTAATTTCCAGGCTGCAGTGCATGCTGTGTGTTGAGATTTTGTGGGGGAAAGGTTGGTTGCCTGAATAAACAGGGTAATACCGATGCATAAACATTAACAGTACTGCAAGAATAACCAAGCCCAAATGCTAAAGCCTATGTACTGCAGCTTTCAAATCATCAGGAACTCTCAATGTAAAACACCAGTGCAGAACTTTTCAGGGTTGAGCAAGGCACCTGGCCAAGCATCTGTGCATCAGCCGAACATTGAGTAGCTGAGACTAGTCGAAGCTTACTTTCTCCTCTCCACTGCCAGTCTCGGCAACGCAGTGGGTACACCAGCTTTACTAAAAAAGAGATTCTCTTATATAGCGCACTTACAAGCTCAGAGAGCTTGTCAAAGCGCTGGCTCGTAATATCCAGCAATAACACAATAGTTTGCTGAAGTCAGGATTCGAACCCACGTCGCCCAAGACGCACTCACAACAAGTCATGCGCTCTGACCACTGGGCTATCCCTGCCGCCACACAGTACACAGTGCTTGCAAAGTATCTCCATATTGACAAGGGTATATAACGTTTGTAGATAGTACTGCATTTGATGTGCATTATAGCCATTCAGAGAAGCAGCTTCAACGCTTGAATATTGAAAATTCGAAGCTAAAGCTTGTTTGTTGGACCTCTCTTTTCTCAGGGTGGGATTCATGAGGGCAGTGCCTGTCTCCTCTCTTTGTTGCTATTGCCTTCTCAACAAGAGCTAGGTACCCTTTGACCGCTAGCTTGGTGGACTGGAGTGTGTGTTGTGCGTTGTGTAGTTCAGTGGTTGCAGCCAGGTACTAACCGATCCCATCCGGGTTTGGTAGCTTGGCTCAGCGACACTTCGCAAAACAAATCTAGCATGCGCTTTAACCACCACACTAGATAGCAACACTGTTGTACATGATAGACTGATAATAATGGTAATAGGCTCTAGATCCCGTCAGCTTCCTTCACAAGGTCGGCGAAAGATTGTGCTGAGTGGTTTGGGGAGTCAGACGTCGCACCTAGGTCAGCAAGTGCACACCTCAGGCTGTTTGAGTTAGATGTTGTAACGGCAAGTGCCTTCAGCAGCTTTTAATACAAATAAATATTTTAATAAATTAATTAAATAATAATAATAATAATAATAATAATAATAATTAATATAAAAATATTTTAGTAATAGTATTTATAATAATAATTTATAATAATCATTATAATAATAGTAATAATTATATTAATAGTATTTAATAATAATCATTAATAACCATTATAATAATAATAATAGTAGTAGTAGTAGTACATGTAACATTAACAGTAATAATAATAATTATTATTATAATAATAAGTCATTCCTCCATTCTTTTCTTTTTTTATAGAAGACGGTAGAAGTTTATCCCCAAGTTTGAGAGGTTCCTCTCCATCATGAATACAGGCTGTGTTCCTTCCACTTACTTAGCCCACTGTTACTTTTTCTTGTTGATTGTGTCTCTACTGCTGATTGCTTTGTAGCAAGTCCTTTGTCCACTGTGCTTATGACCGTCCTATCCCTTACTCTTGCACATGTGTACAACTAACTACCTACTGGTCAAGCACTACTGCACTGGACAGTCACTGTGGTTGTTAGTGAGGGTGGTGGTCTTGTGTGCATTATTTTGTGCTGTGATGTTTTAGGAGTGGATCTTCCCTTTTTTCCCTCTTTTGTTTAGCTTTTGAGGAATACAGGAATTCAGATTTTGTTGACTTGGCTAGAGGTTTTGTCAGTCATTTAATTTTAGAGACAATTTGATACTCAGAAATGTTTCAGGTAGAATTATCAGTAATAATGATATTTTAAGAAAACAACAACACCACAACAAGAACAACAATGCACACCACCAACATGACCACCACCACCATCAACAACAACAACAACCAAACAAATGTTTATTGGGTTACAAAGTTGTTAATTTGTTCATTCATTGATTCCTACACCATTTGTTATTTAACGATGAATTAAGAGTTATGTTGTTTTGTCATTTAATAAGTTAATGCTCACATTTTAATGTTAGAGAGTTGGGTCCTCTATCAGCCAGCAGTGCTATATAAGAACAATAAATGAACAGACTGTGTGTTCTTGAAGGAAATTGAAATGATACATATAGATATAACTTGATCAGCATAATTAAGCAAATAATAATGTCATAATAATAATAACAAGTAATAGAAACAGTAACGGAAACACCCAGATTAAAAAAAAGAGAGAAAGAGAGAGAGAGAGAGAAAAGAATGTGACATGTTATTCTCTCTCCATACCACCCCCAAACACACCCCTTCCTTTTCATCTCCCCCCCTGTATAAACCCTCTGCCCTTCTACTTCCCATGATCCCCCATAACACCCTCTCCCTCATCCATCCCCACTTCCCACACACACACACCTCGCTGAGAAGCATCGAAGTAGCATCACAATTTAAAGCAGCTACAGGGCTCGACCCAACCGACTGTCCGACTGTCCGGGACAGACAGAGCCGGCTGCCAGACAGTTTGGATTGCTACCTAACCTGTCCGACGGTGGACGGGTATTTTTTAGCGGCCAAGTGGATCGGCATCGGTTTAATAGCATGTAGGGACCAACAGTGGAAGAGTATGACGCTGCCAGGGCACTGGACAGATGGTGGCAGAGGGTCGCTAGAAGGGCTGTGCTCTAAACAAAGCAGGGACTGGCTGCTCACTTTTTTTTTTTAGTGTCCACTTGCTTTTGTTGACTTAATGGGACTTTGCCACGCAAAAGTGTTGGAGTGTGCAGTGTGCTGCAATACACATTATGTTGCAATACCATTGGCTTGAATATCTTACCTTTTGTGTTTCTTCATCAAAATTGTAAGAAAAATTTAAACAGGTTGGATATGTTGCGGGACAGATAAAATATTTGAAAAAAGACAAAGTTGCTGTCGAGCCCTGGGTTATAGTTTTAACTGAAACTATCGTGATATAGTTTATGCTTACAATATTAATGATGGTGTTGATGATGTTCCTTATTCTATGCAGTTACAATAGCTTATGAAAGCCTTTTAAAGGTTGTAATGATCTCATCCAATTGTTAGTTTGATTGTAGTATTGATAGAAAGCCATCACAAGGACTGAGATTTAAAAGGAAAAACTTCCTGCACTCCAACTCAAAGCAAAGATATTCAATACAGATCTACATCTCTGAACACCTTGCTTTGTTCTTTGCATTGTATTGATTATGGGGGCAGATAGGTCATGTTTATAGCAAGCTGTGGGCGTAAGACTATAAATAGTTCACAGTGCCTTGCACTGCACATCTGATTTTATGATCAATCCCTTTATAATTCAGTTGTTGATTGCAATAAGATCAGCAGTCAATGCGACCTGGGCACAGTTGAATAGTTATCCAGTAATTTTGTTTTTAAATGCAAAATATGCCACAAGGAGTGCAGGAATGTTCCTGAAAGAAAATGATTCATTTTAATTTTGGTTTGAAGTTTTTTTCATGCAAAATAAACTACAGTGAATGCAGACATGTTCATGAAAAAAGCAACTATTCAGTTGAGTTTTTTAAATTGTTAAAAAGCATCACTCATACTATACTACAATGAGCGCTAGCGCAGAAATGTTCATAAAAGCAAATAAGTCCGCTGAGTTGTTGCATTTTCTCCGAGTGTTTAGATATCAGTACTTGTTTTGTGTGAGTGTAAGTGCCTCGTTATCCAGTGTTGTTTAAATGCCAACTATAGGACTTTGAAAGTAGAACTGTTGTTTGAAATATCCCCTTCCCACCTTTATCCCCCATCCCCCAAAAATTGAAAAGAAAAGAAAAAAAGGTCCATGTGTAATGTTTACTGAATGTTTAGATTGGTGATATTTGTTTTAGGAGTTTCAAATCTATAATTTTGTATCTCTTTCGCATCATTTGAGGCTCTTAGCCATGACAAATGTTGGGATTATAATGGTGTGAACTTGGTTCCTATAGTTTTGTGTTAGTGTTAATGTTTGTCATTGCAACCAGACCCACAGTTGTGTATCTAACTGTTTGTCATGCAACTAGATCTAGGGTTTTGTGCCTGGTTTTTATTTTTATTTTTTTTTGTTACAGGAATTCTAATTTGTGTTTATATTATATGTGATGTTGTCACCTGTGACTTCCTGTGGTGTGCTTGGTGATCATCATGATGTGGAAAGGTGGTGTTTACATAGGATGTTTAAAGATACATATGAGGAGAGGAATAATATACAATACAATTTTACAATAAAGTCAAATATAGATACGTAAATGGAGTATAATTTGAGTGAGAAATTATTTTGCGTTTAGCTAGCTAAATATTTATTTATTTTATTATTTATATAGCGCGTTTTGAGCTAACGTAACGAGCTGCTCATTACAATACACCTTGTTTGGACATCATATACATTCAATTTGTTAAACCGCCATAGTAATCTGGATCCTTATTAGGTTGTACATACCTAGAAATATCTGGTGTAGCTTAGTGGGCTTTCTAAAATGGTGGATTACTACATGAAACTTTAATAGTGGGAGCACGAGCAGACTTTTGGCCAAACCTCATTTCAGTCATAGTTGCTATAAAAATTTGTTAGCGATCCAACCATGCTCTACAATGTGAACTAATACTTGTATAAATGTGAACTAGAGAATATGAACACAGCATCTAATACCAATAGTTTAAAAAAAAGAAAAAAAAAAACGAGAAGAAATAAAACAGCTTGGGAACTAAAACTATTACAATGAAAAAACTGTACAATGATCTCTATATTGGTTTAAGACATTTGTAATTCAACATACAGAGCAAGCCATTGCAGTGAAGAATGACCAAAAAGTTTAACAATAAACGGTGAAGCATGCAGCCAGCAGATTTACCAACCCAAGACGCATTTGCTAACAATTGACTAAACTAAAACTCTGGCATGGCGAAGTGAGACTGTGCTACTTGCCAGACTGTGCAGCATGGTACATGTATAAGCTGGTGTGTATCTTGTGGAAAGGAGTACTGCTGCTGGTGGTGTTTTACTGGAGGATGTGGGTGGTGTTAGCGGTGTGTGTCACCGGGGTGTCCATGGTGATGGGGTGGATTTACAGAAAGTGTGCCCTTGTTTTCCGCAGGGCTGTTTCCATGGAGTCTGAGAAGTCAGGCCACAGCGGGGACTACAACCACATTGAAGGTAGCGTGCAACTCTTTTATTTTTCTACTTTATAATTTCAAGTTACCACTATAATTTAACCATTTCTCTGCGCAGGGAGAATGGCACCGAGTTAACAACTATTTGCCAGGCAAATCTGACTCGGATCATATAAATTAACCCCCAAAAATTATAGCTTGCACAGAATGAAAACTAGATTAAACTTAAACATTTGTGTTGCAGCATGAGAAAACCAGGCTAAAGTGTCAAAATATGAAAAATTACTTATTTATTTATTAACAAAGTACTAAAAATAATCTTCAAAATGCAAAAAACAGAATTGTTTTATCTTTATTGGTTGATGTTTTATAATTTTTTTTCATATTTCATTTTCTCGGGGGCTAATTTCCAGAAATTGCCTTCAAAGTTTTGAATTGTAAAATGATCATTACTTCACAACCAGAATTTTCCCATGCATGTATTTGGTATCAAAACAATCAGGAAGATGGCAGCAATATGGCAGTGAGTTGAGATAAGATGAGAAAATTCACATTAGATCCTATACCTACAAGACTATTGTATGATAATCTTGACACACTTCTTCCTGTCATCACTCAAATCATCAATACCTCTCTCGCTTCCGGCTCTGTTCCTGCAGATTTGAAAACGGCTGTTGTGAAACCTCTTCTAAAAAAAGCTTCCTTAGATAAAAACGAGTTAAAGAACTTCAGACCTGTATCAAACCTTCCCTTTCTATCAAAAACTCTAGAGAAAGTTGTGCTCTATCAGCTACTGTCTCACCTTGACTCTAACAATTTACACAACCCTTTTCAGTCTGCGTATCGGGCGGGCCGAAGCACCGAAACTGTTCTGCTTCGTATTGTCAATGACATTCTCACTGCTCTGGATGAGGACAAACTCTCTATTCTACTTCTTCTTGATAACTTTGCTGCTTTCGATACTATCGATCATTCTATTCTCCTTTCTCGTCTTGAAACTGTTTTTGGTGTTCGTTCAGCAGCTCTTCGGTGGTTCACTTCCTATCTCCAAGACCGTACTCAGTATGTGTCTGCCAATAATTCCTCTTCAGTTCCTACTCCGCTTCTCTATGGTGTGCCCCAGGGTTCCGTTTTAGGCCCTGTCTTGTTCATTATGTACACCACGCCCTTATCTACAATCATAAAACAGCATACTGTCAACCACCAATTATTTGCAGATGACACCCAACTACAGCAATCATGCAAGCCTGCAGACATTCACTATGTTATACAAACACTTCAGAATTGCACCACTGACATAAAAACCTGGATGAATGCAAACATGCTTAAATTAAATGATGACAAGACTGAGGCCCTTCTCTTCACTCGCTCTTCCGTCACTGATCTTTCTCTGCCTACCTCTATCACTGTTGGTTCTTGTGATATTTCTTTTTCTGACTCCGCTAGAAACCTGGGGTTCATCATGGATTCTACTCTCTCTATGAGACAGCATATCACTAGAGTCTGTCGGGTTTGCTACTTTGAGTTGAAGAGAATTAGTTCAATTAGGAAATTTCTATCAGAAGACGCCACAAAGACCTTGGTTACTTCCTGTATTCTATCTAGATTAGATTATTGCAATTCCCTTCTCATTGGCTGTCCAGATTCTATCCTCTCTCTGCTTCAAAAAGCTCAGAACTCTTCTGCCCGTCTTATCTTTAAAGTAAATCATCGCCAACCCTCCACACCTCTCCTTGTTAAGAGCTACACTGGCTTCCTGTCGCGGAACGTGTTCAGTATAAAACTGCCTGTATCTGCTACAATATTGTCATCGGTTCTGCTCCTTCTTATCTATCTGACCTTGTCTCCCTTTACACTCCATCTCGTTCCCTTCGCTCATCCACTGACTGTCGTCTTCTCCGTCAGGGCCGTTACAAAAGAAAATCTAATGGTTTTCGCTCTTTTGCTGTCCACGGCCCTCACCTATGGAATTCTCTCCCCTTTCATGTTAGACATTCTACCTCCTGCGAATCATTCAAATCCCACCTTAAAACGTATCTTTTCTCAAAAGTCTTTCAGCAGTATCTGTAGTTGTAAAAGGGGTTTGGAGGAGTGGGGGTTAAGTAATAATTTAGTATGTTTTTGTCATATTGATTTACACAGCAGTAGTATGTACGCGTGAAAGAGTAACTTGTCTTATAATTATAGTATATGTATAGTGTGTATATGTGTTTGCGTAAGAAAGTGTGCGTGTATAGCGCTTTAGATCCTTAGGGTAGGCGCTTTATAAATGCTAGTTATTATTATTATTATTATTATTATTATTATTATTATTATACACCATCCACACAATACTGAACATAAACAAATTAAAACAGTACACACAATTTTATTCTGTACCCATCCATAATGCATAGTGTTTTTAAACATATTAGAAATAAAACAAGTGTTTAGCAAGTCTATAATAACTCAAACACATAATAATATATCAAGAACATGGCCTGAATCAATCATTTTTCTAAAATAAACCCTATCATAATGCCCCCCTCCCCCCCTCTTAAATCCCTCGTCCGTCAAGTAATCTTTTGTTTAATTGCAAGCAGCTACATCAGCTCAGTTCAAATAGTCAAACAAAGATTACAAACCTAAAACAAAAGTTTCATTAGGTAGTTTTCAGTCCTAATAATCAAGCTTTAATAATTCCCCGATTCTCCACTCCCTTCCCGCACGTCTAATAAATCTGTCGCGTCACAGGTGTAAATCAAAATAAAATGTCATTTTGCTCTATAAAGTTTAAATAAACACAAATATCAAAGCAAATACTAATTACTAGTAATTTGGTAAATAGTCCTCATGTTCATTTCCTAAAACAGACAAACCAACAATAATAAATACTGAGAACATAGTCAACTTGTCATGCTAGTAATCTTGAATGCAGGCCAGACTACTTACCTTTTCAACCCTCCCCAACCCACCCCCACCCAACAAAATATACTACTGAAATATTTTCCACACTCCTACTGTAATTCTTTCCCTTTCAACCTTTACCTAAATCTATGCAAGTAGAATGACGGATTATTAAAGACACGCCAATAGCGAAGAGGCCTACGAAACATGAATCATTGAATGAAAACAAACAGTATCGTTTAATAACGGGATCAAGCTTCTGCTCGTCAGAATCATAATCCTCATCACAGTTCCCACCGGTACCATCATAAAAATAGTCCGAAAGCAGGTCTTTGAGCTCTTCAGAAGCAAAACCGGGTCGATTCAAGGCCCTAGCTACTCTAGCAGACGACACATCTACTGACGCTGGAGACGAAGCCATCACTTCCGGTTTCCAAAAAGAATCGGTCACTTACTTTGACAAATTGTTTCTAACAAACGCAACATAAATATTGCAAGAAAACACTTGAAATAGGTGTAAGATGAGTTTATCTACATTAAAAAATTAACTTTGAACTAAAAATCGTCGAAAATCTATAGGAAACACTTCCGTTTTTCACGACCCGACTAGAGACGCATTCGAACACAACTTGTGTCACAAGCAAGTTTCAGAACAAGGAATTTCATGAAAAATTCAAACGCCACACACTTTTATGTACCAAAAAGTAGTAGGACTTTTCACTCCCCAGACGTTATATATATCAATCCACATTGGGGATTTCCCTTCATAGTCGGACAAGAAAAGTTGGGGTATCGGAGGTCAATTAGTGCCATTGTTTTAGCAAGGTGTGATCAACACCCTTATCAAAATCAACAAAATAAACAATGTTTTAGTAATTTTTGAACAAAATCCGTTTGGGATATTAAAGAAAAGTCTTAAATAAAGACAAAGAGGCAACAATCTTAAAATTGATGGTGTAGCCTATTTTTAGTGTTCTACGTCTGTAGCAGCGAATCAATCCTGGCGTCTTTAGCCGGGTTTTGTCATGCGGCGACACATTTCTGAAAGATAATGTAATTTTCTGCATGAATATATATGCTATTTGAAAAAAATAATTTTAATTAAACCAAAACTTTGGTGGTTAGGCAATGTTTGTGACTATGGCTGTAATCTGGGCTCAGGTGTGCTGACCCAGCTAAATGAGAGTCGTAGCCAGCTGGAGGAGCTATGGGCTGCTCGCAAGATGAAACTGGACCTCTGTCTGCAGCTCAGGATCTTCGAACGTGACGCTTTGGAGGTAAGAAAACTGATGGTAGATATGTGATGATGATGATGATGACGATGATGATGATGATGGCGGAGGCCATTTGGTGATGATAGTTTTGGTATTGGTGATGATGTTGATTGATTATGATGATGGCAGTGATGATGAGAGTGTCAACACTTGTGTTAGATAAGGGCTGAACACTCTTACAGTTATCATAATTATCTTTTTATTTATTTTTTTTTTTTTAAACTAAAGACTTACGAATTTAATGTATAATTTTATTTCATGACATTGTAGAGAAAGGAACTAAGCTCAGTGTTCCAAAATAAAGTAATGAAAATGGAATCAAACAGAGGACTACTCGCATTCAAAACTTACAATAATGCAGAGCTGCCAACCCCTACGGAACGTCTGTAGTTTCTCCGGAAAATGTTCTTTAATTCCGCAACTACGCCATTTCAAGAAATACTACGGAAGAAAAATTTCAAAGCATACCTATTTTTTTACAAGTATCGAAACAAAGCCGCGAGAGACGTAGGCCTACTAGGCTTTCGTCAATATCATAGACTTTCGTATAGCGCTTTGCGTGTGCGCTATTTTTAGCTCAGCAGCCACTGCGCGGTAGACAGAGAGAGAGAGAGAGAGAGAGAGAGAGAGAGACCACAGTCATGTCCTGTGATCCCCGTGTTTCCTTCAGGCGATTACATGCGAGGACTCGCGATTAATCGCGATTCCTCGCCGCGTATGCAGTATCCATGCCATTAGTACATGTAGTGAGCCATTGGGTTAGCTTTTCCGAACAAAATGTTAAAACTGGTTTTTGTTTTTTTCAGGAACATTTCTATCATTTTAAACATAAATATTTGAAAGTTAATGCTTTTTGTGTTGGTGTTTGGTTTTTATTTAAGCTAATATCAACATTTTAAATAATGCTCATTTTATCATGTGAAAATTCTTGTTCGTACATTTGCTACTGAAATTGAGCTGAAACTACTGATATTTTTCTTTGTTTGCTACTGAAATTTTTTTTAGGGGTTGGCAGCTCTGACAATGCTTCCTGTTACACGTATTTATCAATAGCCGATTGAGCCCAGATGCTTGAATCTTGATATGTGTAACTCGAATTTGTTTATCCATGCAGCCTGTTCACTCAGCAACAAGGCAGGAGTCATCGTCTAAAAAGTTTTCCAACTTTATTCAGCAAACACCAACCACTGCATACCAGATCTCTTTCCAAAAATCACTTTTTTCAAGCGAACAATGCATTAGTTACATAGTTTCTTTGCAATCCAGTAAAGCGTAGAACATTCCAGCATGACGCAATAACACCCAATCAAAATTACACTGGTCACCGGAACTATGCACTGTCTTACGTCATAGAATATTCCTCAGTTTACAAGCTATCACCGGATAGATCTGGAAACTTCGATCGATAATAAACAAGTAATTCCAGAAAATACTCAACCATACTACAACACTGTTGATCGACGGAAGATATCAACATTATATAAAGCTTGTTTTCTAGCAACAGTGCAGAATCAAATCAAAAGTAAACACGCTATTATTGCATGCTTTGCAAAATAAAATGATCGGAAGTATCGTGTGCGTCTCAATCATAACACTTCCGAACAGAAGTCCAAGAAATATTAAAATGATGTTTAGAAAGGAGCAATAATAATAATAGGTCAAACTTATTTTTAGGAATATATATAAATAATTGTTTATTTATTTATTTATTTTAATTTTATTATTATTTCATTGTAATCTTACACTCTATTCAGGATAGTGTTCCCCCTTCCAAGTTGGAATATTTTGACCTTTGCTCAACAATGATTATTTCATCTTTCTATATATCATTTAATTATTTTTTGGACTTGTGTTGGAAAGTATTGTTTTGTTGTTTTGTATTTTGTCCGCCTGACGAAGAGCTTAGCTGGAAAGTGTCCATTGTGTGGTTTGGTCTTGTCTTTGTCCACATTAGCCTTCTTTTGGCTCGTGTACATTATTTGTTTCTCATTATTCCATATTAAGATATAGTTCCTTTTTTTCTATATGTCCATCCAGCTTTCTGTGACGAACCTTTTCCTATTATTAACATGCATGACACTGTGTGCATTTTCTCTACCAGGTGTCCCAGCAGCTGGAGTTGTGGGCGGAAGAGCTGCAGCACATGGAGATGGTGAATGACGGAGCCAAGGCGGAGCAACTGCTCCAGATGCATAACGAGAGTGTGCTGCACATGCAGAACTGCACTTTTGAGGTTCTGCAGCGAGGACAGGAGCTGTGTCAGGTAAGTCAACAGCAAAATAAAACTGCTGACTTGACACCTATCCTATCCCATCCCGTAATTCGGAGGTCGTAGGGGCATGACAGATGATCGTTTAACCAGTGTACTCCATCTTTCTCTGTCCTCAGCAACCCTCTGGCTTTGCTCAGTGTCAAACCAGTCCATTCTCGAACGTTGTCCTCCCACCTCTTTTTTCGGTCTCCCTCGTCTTTGCAAGGCCTGATGATCTGGTGACGTGGCCGTACCATCGGAGTTTCCGTTTCTTCACCACTGTGAGCAGGTCATTGTGTTGTCCAATGGCTTGTGTGATGGTCTGTCGGACTTCGTCGTTGGTGATGTGCTGGGTATAGGAAATGCCCAGAAGTCTTCTGTAGCACTTCATCTCCATGCTTTGTATTTTTCGTTGTAGATATGCTGTGAGGGTCCATGTTTCGCAAGCGTATAGGAAGATAGAGATGACAATTGAGCGCAGCAGTCTTATCTTGGAATGTAGACTGATGGTCCTTCCTTTCCAAATGGGCTTCAACCTTGCCAGGGCAGCAGTTGTTTGTGTGATCCTGGAGAGGACTTCCTGTCTGGACCCATTGTCTGATACAATGGCTCCTAAATATTTGAAGCTATGCACTGTGATGATGGACTAGCCTTGGACTTTGATGTCTGTGTTGATGCCATTGGTGTTGTTGGTCACCATTTTGGTCTTCTCTGCACTTATTTTCATTCCATAGGCTCTGGAGGTGGTGTCAAGCCTCTGTACCAGCTGTTCAAGTTCTTGTTCCTCTCAGCCAATCCATCAATGTCATCCGCAAAACGAAGGTTGGAGATTGCTCTACCCCCTATGCTGACTTTGCCTTTGTGATCTGCAAGTACATCTGACATTATGCGCTCTAGGGAGATGTTGTATAGTGTTGGAGAGAGTAGGCATCCTTGACACACACCGATTGTTGTTCTGAACCAGTTTCCGATGGCGCTGTCATGGAGGACTGCACTGATAGCCTTGTCATACAGGCTTTTGATGACTTCAATAATTTGAGAGCTGATGTTGTACACTCTCATGTTTGCCCACAGAGCTGCATGCCAGACTCGGTCAAACGCCTTCTTGAAGTCTACAAACATATGATAGATGTTGTTGGTGTTGACTTGACACAGGAAAACGAAAAGGCCATATTGACCACCTACATAAAAAATACTGCTATATTTTTCCTGCAATGAAATAATAGGGGTAACTGAAGGAACCAAGTTTTCCATAATCTTGCGGTCTTTTAAGCATTAGGAACCACCACCTATCTATCCTATTGTATCCTATCCCGTAACTCGGAGGTCGTTGGGGCACCACAGATGATCGTTTAACCAGCGTACTCCATTTTTCCCTGTCCTCAGCAACCCTGATTGTTTCGCTCAGTGTCAAACAAGTCCATTCTCGAATGTTGTCCTCCCACCTCTTTTTCGGTCTCCCTCTTCTTCTACCTCCTTGCACTGTGTCTTGCAGGATGGTCTTTGCAAGACCTGATGATCTGGTGACGTGGCCATATTATCGGAGTTTCCGTTTTTTCACCACTGTGAGCAGTTGATCTTGTTGTCCAATGGCTTGAGTGATGGTCTGTCGGAATTCGTCGTTGGTGATGTGCTGGGTATAGAAAATGCCCAGAAGTCTTCTGTAGCACCTCATCTCCACCACCTCCTCCTTCCTAATCATCCCTCCAGTTGCACGATGCTTCCCTACCCACTCCCAACCAGCAGAACCCTCTGATGCCAACTGGCCTACTTTACTCTGGCAGTTGCCGAGTGGAACACCTCTGGAAGGGTTCAAATCTCAGATCTGTATCTGAAACTTTTGCCCTCCACCCTCTCCCTCATCCTCTCCTACCCTTTGGATAAGCAGAGATGCCTAGTATTACGGAACGTCCGTAATTTTACGGAAAAACAATAGTTACTACGGAAATACGGAATAATTAGCGAAATTACGGATTTGCAGCGATCAATTTTACGGATTTTCATAGCGCCGCTGATGCCTATATTTATAGGTTCGTTTGAGGCTCTTATTTTTAACCGCGAAGCTAACGGTTCGTCTGAGGCTTTTTTGTAACCGTGAAGCTTGCGCGAAATGTTACGAGAGGTGATCACGTGACCAAGCGAGAGTTCTAAAATGGCTTCCAAACGAAAGCACAAAACCGAGGAGTCTGACAGTGAAATAGAATTTAGTTTTTTACTTAGTTTTTGTGTGTTTATATTAGCTTTAAAAGAATTACTGATGATTACTGAAAAAGGTTCCAAAATTACTGAAAACAAGTTGCCAAATTACTGAGAGGCATCAAGGCGCCTAGGCATCTCTGGATAAGCCATCTCTCCCCTCTCCCACCTAAAGGCTGATAGTGATGATTGCTGTAGGTCTGGGAGGGAGCCTCTGTTCACAGTATCAATACGAATGCTAACCCCTCTCCCCCTCCCCCCCCTTTCCCCCCCCCCCCCCCCCCCCCCCACGCTTCCTTCCCCAAATAAATGTAATAAGTTTACAGAATCTTCACTATGATGATGGTGGTAGTCAACAGAAAGAAGAAGAAGCAGAGGAAGAAAAAAAAAAGACCACCTCTTTTCACCGAGCCAGATTGTGAGAGTGGCGCCCACCTCTTCTTGTTCATTGCATTGTTCTTCCCCTGTTCAGGCTGGGGAACTCTCCTCGGATCCGCGATTTTCCGAGAAAAGGTACCGTCACTCCTGAGAAAATTAAATAGAGGTCCGAGAAAAAAAAATCGCTCCGAGAAAAAATAAAAATCACAAAACGCAATCTATCCAAGTCCAAGTCTCGATCCATGTCTGTCCCCAGCTTTTTTTTTTCTCGTCACTAAAAGTGCCGCCCGCGCCCGCTATTGTTACATCGAATTCACTGCCCAATAAGGCTTACTAGCATCACTTGACTACAGCGGGCGAAGGCGATGTTGAACGTTTGGCGGTTCACGTGAAGTTCAGTCCTTTGTCACTGTCCCCCATTGTTAGTTTATAATCACTATACTATCATGGTCAAGTCGTGTGTTTCACGTATTATTAACCACGGAGACCCTTTTGAAGAAGGGGAAATCGACAGCAAGTGGAAATGGGAATGGCTTCAAAAGATGACGAAAGTGTAACTGCACTCCATGTCATGGGTAACTACTACTACTACTTATACTACTACTAATGATAATGTCCTTATGAACACATGATGAATATTATGAAAAACATCCACGTTTATCTCTCACAAAAAGCATTCTTTTTGGGTGTACATGCTATGAAACGTTCAGCTTCTGGGGGGCCGAAGCCGAAGCCCCCCAAATCCCCCCACCGGGGCTTCGCCCCTGGGCCTGACCAGGGGCCTTACGGCGGCCCCTGGACCCCAGCCGGATTTCAGAGATTTTTGCTTTCGACTGTTCCACAGCCTGCCTGTTGCAAACAGGACACATTTTGTGTCTTGTGTGTTATCTGTCTCTTCTGGGCACTGTTGCTGTCTACAAAACTTGTGTTGCCGTCGGTCCCGCTAGGCAGTTTTGGTCATTGGCCGTCCCTTTTTAAAATCTGTATCCTTTCCAGCCTCGGCCTTTTACCCCATTATTCACTTAATCTTTGAAGGTTTGTTTATGATATATATTGTACATGATTATCATTTTCCTTGTTCCTGCGCCTTTTATCCGTCGCTTCCCTTGTTCACAATCATTCTGATGCCTGTCCCTAGCTTGACCTTAATATGTTGCAGCTGTATGGATAATATCAATGTTTTATGATCACATTATGGGGACCACCAACCTCACCATCTCTACCTTTTTTGTATTCCCAGATAATTACATTGAAAAATGTTTATCCTATCCTTTTATATTTTTTATCCCTTTTAATCGTTTCTTCCCTCCCATCTTTTTAAATTTTTTTCTTTCTCACAAGCGTATTCTGTAGAAAAGTTTTTTTTATATTTTCTTTTCCCATTCTCTCATGTTGTTGATCTCTTTTGCAAGTTTTATCTCTTTTTTTTTCTCCTCTCAAATGTCCATGTTTCTAATTGCATGTGGTCAGGTTGATCTTTGTGTGGTCAGCGTTCCTTGAGCTTTGCGAGCCCCTCCTCAGGCTCCTGATGGGAGGTTGATTACGCTTTTGCTGGTTTACTCAGTGCAGTAGGAACTGCGCTCTTTTATTGTCACTTGCGCTTGCTTTTGTTGTGTGCGGGTCAACTATGTTTGTTGTCCTGATGCTAGGCCCTTCACAGATTATTGAGGAAGAGGTTGGATGGGTAATTATGAGAGAGGCAGAAAGAGAGGAAGCGTAGGATGGAGGTGAAAGAGAAAAAGTCAAGGATGGCAGAGGAAAGGAGAAAGAGAGACATAGAGAGAGATAGGGGGAGGGAGAAACATAAAGAGAGAGAGGGAGAGAGAGAGAGAGAGAGGGAGAGAGAGAAATGAAGGGAGAGAGAGAGAGACATAGAGAAAGATAAGAAAAGACAGAGAGAGAGAGAGAGAGAGAGATAGAGAGGGGGGGGGGGGGAGAGAGAAATAGAGAGAAAGAAAGGCAGATAGGGAAAGAGAGACATAGAAAGAGAGAGAGCTAGGGAGGGAGAGAGGGTAGGAGTGGGAGAGAGGAAGAGGGGGAAAGAGAGAGGAAGTTGAGGAGGGGGATGGGTTGGTCCCTTGTATACTGCTCTGTCTTCAGCAGTTTCCACCTCAATCTCTCTGTTGCACACACATAGCCATTATGATGATGATGATGATGATGATGATGATGATGATGATGATGATGATGATGATGATTATTACTATTATTATTATTATTATTATTATTATTATTATTATTATTATTATTATTATTATTATTACTACAGTAAAACCTCCGTTTTACGACCTTTAAATTGCCATTAAAACGAGGTCTTAAATTGGAGGAGTCTTAAAAAGGAGGTAGGACATTTTCGAAAAAGACATTTAGAACATTGATTCAGTAAAATAAATACATGAACAAAAAGTACACTTACCATTAAGTATAGAGAACATCTACCATCTTTCAGAAATATAGATTAAACTCTGTCTCACAACCAATACAGTCAATATCTTCCTGTTCCTCATTATTTACAAAATAAAAAATCAATGTTGGTATGATAGTTGTTTAAAAATGTATGTAAGTGCTGAGTGCATGTTTGGAGTTATAACTATTTATAAGATAACTCCATTAATACTGTTGTAATTATTTTTATTCAATCATTGAATAGTTGTTTTGTTTTTTTTCAAAGAAAGCGGTTATTTCTGTTTGTTTGCATGATCCCCCCACCCGTGCATGTTCTCTTAGTATGTCACTTTGAACACCAGACATGGTGTCGGCAAGATCTGACAGGCCCCCTGCTCAGTGCAAATCTGGTCAGCTCCTTAGAGTATTTCAAGCTGCTTTAATGCATCGTCTGCTGTTAAAAGTTGTAAACGAAACTGTTTTTTTCAAGCGCACAAATATAGTATTGCTTTGGAATCTGAATTTTTCAGATGCTAGGTCGTAAAATTTAATTAGTTAAGGTCGCAAGTCGCGTTTTAGAGGTAGTCGTTTAAGAGAGGTTGTTTATATAGTACAAAGCATCGTTGAATTTTTTTCCGGTCGTATGTTGGAGGAAGTCATTTAGGAGAGGGTCTAAAAAAGGAGGCTTTACTGTATTATTATTATTATCATCAACATCGTTATCAACATTTATCTAATCCATTAGCCCGTTGAGCCATTTTAGGAGACATGAGGGATTCTATTGCGGAGAGTTTTTGCCTACTTTAGTCTGTCTGTTGCTGTTGTCAGGAGGCGTGACGTGTCCAGCGCGGTCCATGTTTTGACACCAACTGTCCAGCTCTTTCTTTGCCTTGCTCTGTGCCTGCCTCCTTCCATTGTTCCTATCATCATCATCACCATCATCATTATCATCATCATCATCATCACCATCATCATTATCATCATCATCATCATCACCATCATCATTATCATCATCATCATCATCATCATCATTATTATAATTATCATTATTATCATTATTATTATTATTATTATTATTATTATTATTATTATTATTATTATTATTATTATTATTATTTTCATCATCATTATGCTGTCTTTTTTTTAGGTCACCTTCTCTTAGCTGCCTAATTAAAAGAAATTTCCTCCTCTGTTATCATCTTATTTCTTTTCTGCTGTGCCCTGGCTTCATTGAACTATTGTCTCTTTTCCTCCTCTGGTCTCGACGCAAGCTTTGTGGTTTGAGGGAAACCTGTTGTGTGTGGTCTCCAAACATTGGCCTTGAGCCCCGGACAAATGACCTCCACACTTTGCTCCTGTGTTTCCCTGTGATTATCAGTCCCCCACACTCTTCCCTCCCATTATACTTCCACCTCCCTACATCCATTGCCCTCCCTCTCTATCCCTCCCTTTTAGCCATCTCTGTTCTCTATAAAAAGCAAAACAAACAAACAAAATACCTTCACTCCATCATCCCCTGCACTATTTCTCTGTGTATCTGTCTCTGTCTCTCTGTGTCTTTCTGTCTCTGTCTGTCTCTCTCTCTGCCTCCATTTCTCTCTCTCCGCCTCTCTCACTCTCTCTCTCTCTCTCTCTCTCTCTCTCTCTCTCTCTCTCTCTCTCTCTCTCTCTCTCTCTCTCTCTCTCTCCTCTGAAAATCTCCCTCTTTATCCCTGTCTTTGCCTCTGAAATTCTTTGTTCCCACCCCCTCCAACACCCATCGCACCCAAATCTCCTTTCATGCCCCCTTTCCTTCAGCAATTCACTGCAGCTTGGAGCTTCTCTTTTCTCAGAAATTCCTACGTTCATCTCTTTCTTTCTTAAAATCTCTCTTTCCACAAAATGCCAAAAAAATAAAAATAAATAAAAACAATTAAAAATAACTCCTTTTTCCTTTTCTTTTTTTCCCTCCCTCATTCCTTCTCTTTCCCTTTCAGTGTTATCTCTTTCCTGTTCTTTCTCTTGGGTTTGCTCCATTTTTTGTTCCTCTAGTTTGGTTTGGCGACGTTGTAGTCTGCACAGTTGCACTGTGACCTTGGGGCAGATTTTGTCGCCTTGGTTAGGCAGAGATGGGATTGTGAAGCCTGTCAGATTATGGGTTGTACAGTGTGTCGGTAGAATTAAAAGTCGGATTACTTTCTTGCAGCTGATACCTAACCAACAGGAATGTAGAAATCTAAATCCAGATCCTGCTAGTAGGATGTTCTGATGGCCCAGTGAACAGGCAAATGTTGTTGAAAACAACAAGATACAAGGTGGCTTATTGTCCCCATTAACAGAAGGAAATTACATGTGAGCATTATTTTCAACAGTTTTTTTAAAAAAGGAGATTATTTGTCCCTCCTTTTTTTTTTTTTTTATCTACCTTGCATCAGTCTTCTTTGCTGACTGACTTATATCGGTGCTAGAAGAGGCTCTATATCCCAATTTTAATCCATTTTATTTTCTACAACAAGGACTTTGCTACTTTTACCTACATGGTCTGATTTTACTTCAGAATTAAGACCATCACATAACTTCTGCCACTGATTCCTCGCCCCTCACTTTTACAAGTGTTATTATTATTTTATTATTATGAAGATTTCGAAATGCTTAATCTTGACAGTTCTAAGCTTGCTAACAACTAATGCGAGCGTCAACCATAACAGAAATCCAGACCAGCTAAAAATGACCAGCTAAAAATAATGAAGTTCTTGAAGCCTAATAAATACGGCAAGTTGTTGAAAACATTGTTGTCAGCAGATTTGAGAGTCACATTAACTTCTGCAGCGAACACATCGATCGAACACCAAGAGATGTCATATGATTATATCCCTATCAGCTGCGATGATTTTCTTGTGGTATAAATGTTGTGGACAATTTTGGTGTCATTTGGTTTAGAATTTTGAAGTGTGGCAGTTCTTACCATCGCTCATCATCTGTGAGACTTTTTGACTTTTGAATATATTTGGGGATCTTAGGACTTGTTTATAGACTTTGTACATTCACAGTGAGTGTGACAGTGAGATAGAAAGTCAGACATCATATTTGTGCCTGGACTATTAGCATCAGGACTTACTTACAGCTATTTCACAGTGTATGTTTTGGGGAGTGCGAGAGGGGCAAGTTGGTGATATTGGTTTGTGTGTAATACCATGATCTGTCTGGGAAAGCGCATCTGGAGAAAAATTCAAGTAAGTTTGGAAGGTTTGGGGTTGTATGGGTTTGTACCATCATTAGCGCCTGTAATAGTGTTGTTGAAGAAACATTTGTGTAGATTGCTGTCAGTGTTGATACTACAATCACAATTGTAGATAGGTGTAGTGTCAGTGTTGATACTACAGTTACAGTCAGACTCAGAATCTTTATTGTCCCAATATCACAGGAAGGAAATTGTTCTCGCAGTGTGGAACAGTTTCATTGACAATAACATTGACACAACACAGTCCGTATAGAATAAAACATCCAAGTCATTCTAAGCCACAAGCATCTAACTACATTAATCCTCAATCACTAAAACATTCATCTCCTCCTTCCCCTTCCCTTCAACATGTCCCCTCCCCCACCCATCCTCTGCACACTCCCAACCTCATCCCACCCCTTTCCCAATCCATTCACCTACTTACTACTTACTAAATGTAGCCTTCCCCACTAACCCCCTTGCATCAGTTGCTGAGATGACATTCGTTTTGCTTTAATGTAGGAAATGATTGGTACAAAATTGATCTGATAAAAACATGATGTTCGCAAAACCCTTTAGAGTATATTGTGACTTTCAAAACAATTTACACGTTCTGTTATTGGATATTATTATTGTGTATATGGTATATTTTATTGGGAACACGAATTGCAGTTCCTTTATTTTCTCTACAATATATGTTTTGTTGGGATTTCAGCTGATGTCGGATGCGGAGTATGATGCAGGCACGCGTATTCAGGCACTGCTAGAGTATCTCCATGAGAGAGAGGGTGACCTGGAGACCATGGCTGAGCAGAAACGCATTCGCCTTGAACAGTGTGTGCAGCTCAGAAACTTTGAGATCGAAGCCAGACAGGTTAGTTTTATTTTTCTCTTTTTCAAAAATGCTTTTCTAAACACACCTAAAATGATGATAGACATTCGACATTGAGGAATGAAATGGCAGACCCTTTTAGACATTCCAAACTTTGGCTTTTTTGACAGGGACGGATGCAAAAGAGGGAGGCTTGAGATTTTATCACTGGGCTTCCATATTATTATGATTGTTATCAAGAGCTGCTGAAGACCGAAACAACATCTGACTCAAACCGCCCAAGACGGCAACTTGCAGCTTTGGACACATCTTTGACAACTGAGCAACCGTGGACAGCAGAGCTAGAGGGGGAAAGGAATCTAACTGTTGCTGGTTGTCGACTTAACTAGTGTTCATCGGTCAGGAACCGCCAGTCCTTGCAATGGAAGGCATGCATCCATTTACCTTACTGCTTAGTGTTTAATCTTGAAGTGCACAGGCACTGGCTTGAAGTGCACAGGCATTGGATTCTCTTGCACGTTTGTTACACTTGTTGTTGGTTTTTATCAGTAGTTGATTCAGCCCCAGTGCTTGAATCCTGATAAGTGTAACACGGATTCGTTTATCCACGCAACCTGTTCACTCAGCAACAAGGCAGGAATCGTCGTATGAAGTTTTCCAACTTTATTCAGCGAACATCAACAGCTGCATACAATCGCTTTTTCCACTTTCTCACTTTTGTTCTCTACACGGTGCATCAATTATATTGTTTTTCTCTATACTCGAGATAACGTTAGAACGTTCCAGCGTGGCGCATTACAACCAATCAAAATAAACTTCGTCATCACTGTCTTACGTCATATAACCTTGTTTAGGTTAAAACATCTCAAAGCTACCACTAGATTTATCCACACGCTTCGATCGATAGTAAACAAGCAAACCTAGAAAATTCTCCAATAATATCGACCAACGAAAATTATCAACATTATACAAAGCTTCTTCCAACTACAACGCAAAATCAAATCAAAGGTAAATACACTCTATTATTGCATGCTTTGCAAAACAAAACGATCGGATCTATCGTGCGCGTCTCACACGTACTATCGTGCGCGTTTCAACGTAACAGCGTTACATGTTGACAGTGATGCGGGGAGAGTTAATGTGGTGCTAATGTGCTGTTTGATGTGTGTAAGGTGATCTGCTGGGTGAGGAATGGAGAGTCTATGCTGACCGCCAGCTTCATGTGCCCCAACAACCTGGTGGAAGCGGAACAGCTGAAGAAGGAACATGAACAGTTCATGATTGCCATTGAGGTCAGTATTACAGCCATTAGCATAGCATAGCCATTGAGGTCAGTATTACAGCCATTAGCATAGCGTAACCATTGAGGTCTGTATTACAGCCTATTATTGCATAGCATAGCAATATATATATGAGGGTCAGTGGTCGCTCTGTTCCCTTGACCCAGGCTTTGTGTTGAGCAATTTTGAATCTACAAAGCATGGAGATGAGGTGCTACAGAAGACTTCTGTGCATTTCCTATACCCAACACATCACCAACGTTGAAGTCCGACAGACCATCACACAAGCCATTGGACAACACGATGACCTGCTCACAGTGGTGAAGAAACGGAAACTCCGATGGTATGGCCACGTCACCAGATCATCAGGCCTTGCAAAGACCATTCTGCAAGGCACAGTGCAAGGAGGTAGAAGAAGGGGGAGACCGAAAAAGAGGTGGGAGGACAACATTCGAGAATGGACTGGTTTGACACTGAGCGAAGCCATGAGGGCTGCTGAGGACAGAGAAAGATGGAGTATGCTGGTTAAGCGATCATCTGTGGTGCCCCTACGACCTTCGGGTTATGGGACAGGATAGGATAGGATAGGAATTTTGAATAAATTTTGAATGTCCATGTTAGGCACACACACAAAAAAAAGCCTGTTTACGGTAACATAGCAAAACAAAATAGGATCGGCAGGTTGGCTTCTGATATTTTAGTTTTTGTGTGTTTTTTTTAAAACCTTTTTGCACCTTTGGTACAACTTTTTGGCTTTTTTCAATTTTTTTCCACACCATCCCCCCAAGTCAGGCCAAAATATTAGGGTCAGTCAGGATACCGTTAACAGAAATTTGGAGGGGGGAGGAGGGGGGGGGGGGGGGGGGGGGGCTTAGTGGATTACAATACCCTGTTGAACAACTGAGCTAACTTATTTTTGAATGCATTGAGTGAATCAGCATTAACATCCTCTGAGGGTACATAGTTATGATCCAAGAAGTTATAATCCTGTTAGTACAAACCTGAGGAAACTGGCGAGTGCTGTTAAGTTTTTTTTACAGAGTTAGCTTCATGTTATGTCCTCTTGTTATATCGGAGCTATTTAATTTAACTCAAAGAAAGAAGTAATGGTAAATGGATCATAGAGAGAGGGCGCATAATCTTAAATACCTCGATCAACAGAGGGCAGTATTAATTTTCATCTCACGCTGCCATCACTTTTTTTTATTCCCGAGGAAGACTTTAAATTGTAAAAAAGATTCACTTATTTTGTCTTCTACTACAGGGTTATAAGAATTTTAGAACAATATAAAGAATTGGCATCTACTTTCAGAAGGTGTATTTGGGTGGTCGAAAAGTAACTCCCTATGAAAAATGATTTATAACTTTTTTATATGGTGATGCCTTTGCGTGTTGTGACCTTACAGGGGTAGAATTTAATTGCTAATCTCTGCTTTCGTCTCCTAGCGACCGAGAGCAGCCCATACTGGCCCATTGCCGGACACTTGGTTCTTTGTCTTCGTATATCTTACAGCTTATGTCAGCTGGACTCACATAGTGTCGAGTGACAGCCAGTGTTAGGGCTGTGAGATGCACTTTGAGAAAATTCTACCGCTGTAAGAATCACAGTACAGTTTGTTTCGTGCAGATGCAGTATCTGTATCAGTGATTTTCAGTAGAGAGGTTCTTTTCAACCATTCTGTATGTAAATACACAATTTTTGCAAAAAAGCAATACGCTATACTAGTAGTAGGGCTTGCTTATGCTTTTAGTTAAAATGGGTTTTAATAATAATAATAATAATAATAGTAATAGTAATAATAATAATAATAATAATAATAATAATAATAATAATAATACAAGGGTTGATAATTTTAGTTGCTAATTGCGCCTTATTCCTATAAATCAGACTCAAAGCATGGCGATCTGTAACCAAAATAAACGCTCACATTTTACAGACGCTCCTACATACACGACAAACACACATTCTTCACTCAAACATGTGGTTTAAAGGCAAGCCGCTGTTAGGAGACGAAAATCAAAATCATATTTTATTTTTTTAATGTAAGATAGACTGCATCCAATATCATTGAAAGGAGAGAAGAAACCGGAGTACCCAGAGAAAATCTTCGGTTGTCCTGAAAAGCCTCGTGCCAAAGTCAAATAAGTTTGTCCAATGCGGGGTTTTGAACTCACGACCTTCAGCCTAGGAAACCACCACCTTATTCACTGTGCTACCAAGCTACGAGGGTTTTGTACAGTTTTGTGTGGTTTATAGCTTGATGATTGAACTACCGCCACAAACTGCCTTTTCTTCAGGAGTGCACGTTGAACCGCCGCACGTTGCTCTGGTTGTTTCAGAAAACTCACTACAGCGTGGTGCAAGTGACCCATCGGGCAGAAGCCATGCTGCAAAGTCAGCACTACAATTCAGAGCTAGTGCGAGCCATCGCGGAGAACGTCACCCTGGCCTGGCAGCAGCTGATGTATCACGCTGAGGAGAGACAGAAACTAGTGATGGCCTCCACCAACTGGTACAAAACTGCTGAGCAGGTAAACAAATGTTGCCCCTTTTTCTGTGTATGGGTCAAGGATGGGGAGAAGAGATGAAAGGTGCGAGTTACGCTTGGAGGTTGTGAGAAAGTGGGATTTATTGATTTATTTATTACATGCAGTTTCAATATAGTGTATACTAAATAAGGAAATAATTGGATTGTTTGCTAAATAGTTTTTGTTGTGTGTTAAAAATACAAATAATAATGAGAAACGATTAGGGACATAACCAAAAGAATGCTTATTTTGACAACCACAAGATAGTATAACAAATTATTGTTCCAATATACAAATTATTATTATTTATCAGTCTTTCATAGAAAGCTTGTTGTGTTTTTCATTTGTCTGCTGGTTTAACAGCCTTTCTGTACATAATAAGAACAGTCTGCACTCAATAGTAAATATATGTTCAAAAATAATTGGTGACAGGCAAAGAGACCTGAGTACTTTTTGTGATCAACAAACACTGAGGAGGGCTGTTTCGATTATTTCTATGCCACATCATGCGCTAGCTGAGGAATTTGTTTTGATGCAATCTGGGAGGAGGTTTAAAATGCCACAGTGCAAGACCAATCGGTATTTAAAATCGTTTGTGCCTCATGTAATACAGTTGATGAACAAGAGTAAGAACAATTAATGCATAAAACTAAAAGTAAAAACAATTAGCCTGATAATAACTAATCTTAGCTGCTTTTTCCTTTAATGAATCTTCTACCTTGTTATTTTTATGCCTGTGTCTGTGGTGAGTGCTGCTGGTGATGTATGCCTGTGTTGGGTAAATGTCTATGAACTGGATGTATGTGTGTCCATGGGCAGTGTGTATGTGCGGATGGTGTCGGGGGGCTGCCGTTGTGTTTTTGTGCAAGTTGTTTTGTGCAAGTTGTTATTGTTTGTAGACATCCTCATGTATATCAGATATTGATTTAAAAAAAAAAAAAATAATTAGAGAGCACTCATACCCCCATTGTAATTGCCATATCTGGATAAAGTTGTTTGAATTGAATTGAATTGAATTGAATTGAATTGAATTATTGTTCCAAATGGAAGATTTTTCCATCCAAATTGACAGTATCACCCTGCCTTCCATTGTAAAGTGTATCACCCTGCCTTCCGTTGTAAAGTGAACATCTTTCTGGAATAGTTTCCTCCACTCTGTGTAGAACGGCCGCTGTTGGTTGAGAGCAAAGTGTGCAGCAACTGTGTGTTGACGTCATTGAGTTTACTGTGTGTTGACGTGATTAAGTTTACTGTAATAGAGTTTTGAGTTGACTGTGTGTTGACGTGATTGAGTTTACTGTGTGTTGACGTGATTGAGTTTACTGTGTGTTGACGTGATTGAGTTTACTGTGTGTTGACGTGATTGAGTTTACTGTAATAGAGTTTTGAGTTGACTGTGTGTTGACGTGATTGAGTTTACAGTGTGTTGACGTGATTGAGTTTACTGTGTGTTGATGTGATTGAGTTTACTGTGTGTTGACGTGATTGAGTTTACTGTAATAGAGTTTTGAGTTGACTGTGTGTTGACGTGATTGAGTTTACTGTAATAGAGTTTTGAGTTGACTGTGTGTTGACGTGATTGAGTTTACTGTAATAAAGTTTTGAGTTGACTGTGTGTTGACGTGATTGAGTTTACTGTAATAGAGTTTTGAGTTGACTGTGTGTTGACGTGATTGAGTTTACTGTAATAGAGTTTTGAGTTGACTGTGTGTTGACGTGATTGAGTTTACTGTAATAGAGTTTTGAGTTGACTGTGTGTTGACGTGATTGAGTTTACTGTAATAGAGTTTTGAGTTTACTGTGTGTTGACGTGATTGAGTTTACTGTAATAGAGTTTTGAGTTTACTGTGTGTTGACGTGATTGAGTTTACTGTAATAGAGTTTTGAGTTTACTATGTGTTGACGTGATTGAGTTTACTGTAATAGAGTTTTGAGTTTACTGTGTGTTGACGTGATTGAGTTTACTGTAATAGAGTTTTGAGTTGACTGTGTGTTGACGTGATTGAGTTTACTGTAATAGAGTTTTGAGTTGACTGTGTGTTGACCTGATTGAGTTTACTGTAATAGAGTTTTGAGTTTACTGTGTGTTGACGTGATTGAGTTTACTGTAATAGAGTTTTGAGTTTACTGTGTGTTGACCTGATTGAGTTTACTGTAATAGAGTTTTGAGTTTACTGTGTGTTGACGTGATTGAGTTTACTGTAATAGAGTTTTGAGTTTACTGTGTGTTGACCTGATTGAGTTTACTGTAATAGAGTTTTGAGTTGACTGTGTGTTGACGTGATTGAGTTTACTGTAATAGAGTTTTGAGTTTACTGTGTGTTGACGTGATTGAGTTTACTGTAATAGAGTTTTGAGTTGACTATGTGTTGACGTGATTGAGTTTACTGTAATAGAGTTTTGAGTTTACTGTGTGTTGACGTGATTGAGTTTACTGTAATAGAGTTTTGAGTTTACTGTGTGTTGACGTGATTGAGTTTACTGTAATAGAGTTTTGAGTTTACTGTGTGTTGACGTGATTGAGTTTACTGTAATAGAGTTTTGAGTTTACTGTGTGTTGAAGTGATTGAGTTTACTGTAATAGAGTTTTGAGTTTACTATGTGTTGACGTGATTGAGTTTACTGTAATAGAGTTTTGAGTTTACTGTGTGTTGACGTGATTGAGTTTACTGTAATAGAGTTTTGAGTTTACTGTGTGTTGACATGATTGAGTTTACTGTAATAGAGTTTTGAGTTTACTGTTTGTTGACGTGATTGAGTTTACTGTAATAGAGTTTTGAGTTTACTGTGTGTTGACGTGATTGAGTTTACTGTAATAGAGTTTTGAGTTGATTGAAACGGGATGTAATATTGAATTGAACTGACGCATTGAACTTGATTCTTCATGTAATAGGTGTGGTCAGTGTTAGAAGCGCTGGATCGTGACTACAAAAGGGACGAAGACTGGTGCAGTTCTGACAAGTCGGCCTCCCAGAACCGTGCCGCCTACCTGGTACAGCTGATCAACAAACACAATGAGCAAAAAGAGGCCTTCCTGAGGGTAGGTGCTCTTTGTTGTCACTGATCCTCAAGGGTTGAAGAGTAATTATTGCTTTCCTGTGATAGATGTATTCGTTAGCTATCACCATGGTGGGAATCCAAATCCAGATGCAGACTCACATTCCGTACGTGCATCCCTGCATGCAGGTGTATTAAAATTGGTGCGTCCGCTGTCCAGAACGTTTGCCTGCACAATCAGCAGAGCGCATGGCAATGTACGCAAAATTGTGAACATAGCAGGCCACATGCTTGATCAAACTGTAGAAGTTAGTGGCCTACATCTGTTAGTCCCACCTTGTGGCCAGGTGGTCTAAGGTGGAAACTAACTTGCCTTGTCCACAGACTAGAAACCTATGGTGTCGATCATGTTTCTCGGAATATTATTTACTTTCGACTCTGGCAACATCTCGAGGGGGTTTTGTCCGGGTACTCCAGTTTGCTCCCCCAGCAAAATAAAAAAAAACACCACAACTAATATTAGGTAGGTTGGGTTCGGGCATGCCACATGCTGCGACTACGCCTTCCCCAGGGGAGGCGACCCTGAATTTTCTGAGAAAAAAAGACAATAAAGTGTCAAAAATTTCACAAAAATAAAATATAAAAATCAACATCAAAGAAGACGAAGAATATTATGATATTGCCAGTAATGAACGAAAGAAGTAGAATTGTTCATCAGCTGCCATTGTAAAACATGTAAAAGAAAGTGTCAGAGGTAGAGAATAGTGCACACTGCTATATGGATTCTTGTCTTGCAGTATTAAAAAAATGCATGCTTGGCCATTCTGGACCCACTTACGATTTTTTTTTTTTTTTGGGGGGGGGGAAGGGGTGGGGGGAGTGAATGGTTTACTGCCCAAATTCACAAGAGCACGTATAAACCAAGTTTCCTGGAGGTCGGCAAGCTCACCATCATGGGTTCTTGGCGCCGGATCATCTCCCTAGGGTGAATCAGAGGTTTCACTTGTTGCAAAACAGTGTGTTTATTTTAACCTTAGATAAAAGACTGCCAGAAGTACCCACGCACCCACCATACACTATAGGTCCTGTTCCACCCCTGTCCTGTCTTGAGTGGTGCTGCTGTTGTGGCTGCTGTTGCTGTGCTTTTGTTGAGAAAGCAGCCCACGTTTTGCCCAACGCACCGCTAAAAGTTTGGAATGACTAAATGTTTAGAGGCTCTCTTCATATGGTTTATTTGATTCATCTGGTACGTGCTGGTTGCTTAGAAATGATTGAGTAATGAGGGTCTTATAAAAAATATAAAAAGCCCATTAAACCGAGAAGCAGCGGTAACAATATTTATTTTTTGTCCTTACTTTGCAGGCGTGCACTTTGGCGCGTCGCACAGCTGAGACCTTCCTGAAGTACGTGAACAGGAACCTGCACTTCCTGGGCATGCAGATGAAATTCCGCAGCCCAGAAGGTCATGTCAAGGCTACTCTGGACCAGCTGCTGCAGCAGGAGAACCTGGTCATCGAGTACTGGACTGTCAAGAAGAGGAAACTGGAGCAGTGCCACCAGTATGTGCTCTTCGAGCAGAGCGCCAAGCAGGTAGGATTTCCGGCTTTTGGGCTGTAGGACTATTTCTTCCCTCGCACCCCTCGCACCCCTTTTTTCTCTCTCTCTTTCGGTTATTGTCAATCTCGGGTTAGCTCTCTTTATCCAGTCATTACGTATAATGAAGACAGCATAGATCATCTTGAACAAAGCACTGGGTAGTTGAGATTTGGGGTTTAGTTTTGTCTGCATCTCTCAGTCTCTCTCTCTCTGTCTCAGTCTCCATCTCTTTCTCTGATAAGAGTGTGTGTATGATTTCTGTGTGTGTGCATTTATATGTGTACGTGTGTATATTTATGTGTGCACTGATCTTGCTTGTATTATTGCTATAATTATTATGATGTTATTGTTATAAAGTTACTTTGTTATACTAGTTGTTATTGTAACAAGTCCCAAGGGCAAGATGTAAAAAGGCACACCCAGTGCTTTCCATTTAACCCTGGTTAAATAAAATTGTTATCTCTCTCTTCTCTCTCTGTCTATCTGTCTCTCTCTCTGTCTGTCTGTCTCTGTCTGTCTGTCTCTGTCTCTGTCTCTCTCTCTCTCTCTCTCTCTCTCTCTCTCTCTCTCTCTCTCTCTCTCTCTCTCCCCTCTGAAAATCTCTCCCTTTATCCCTCTCTCTGTGTTCAGTTTTTCAGTTATGAGTTGTTTTTTTGTTTTTGATCAGTCATGGCATTTTCTGTCCATTTCCAACAATTATCCAACCGAGTCCTTCCGAGTATCCCAATTCCAAAAAGGGACAATTATTTTTTATTTAATGTATTTTTTGATGCAGCATACATAACCTATATTCCATGTGTTTATGGTTGCAACTTGTCAGTAACATTTCTGCAACACATAAAAGAAACGTACTACTCTGTAAGACTGGGTTTTGTTTTATTATAACAGACCTGTGAACTATTTCTCAGAGGTAGGCTTCGCCAAGAAACACTGCGCCTCATCTTGTTTCACCTCCGCGAGCGTTATCATTTCTTTACCCTAAAGGCACTTTTAAGTTTATGAGACCAATGGCATATGTGAACAACGCTGTGTAAATCGTTGCAGGCCTTGGAATGGATTGAGGAATATGGCGAGGCCTATCTGGCGTCCCACACTCATCTAGGCACCAGTAATACAGAGACTGAGGCACTTCTCAAGGAGCATTACGAGTTCAGAAATAGAGCCAAGGTCAGTGTTGGGATTGAATGGTTTCTCACAATGATGCGTGTTTGACTCGCATGTGTGAAGCAGCGGGAAGCTGTATCCCTTGGCGTAAAATCTTCGTTTTCAAGATTTTAAAAAATATCTTTGTATAATGATGATCGACATTTGATGTTTATAACAGGCTGGACCTCTATGTTTGTCCACATGTCTATTGTCAGTAGTGTCTGGCTAAAGAGGAACACTCAGGTAGCTCATCATACCAACACACAGTTTTGAGTTTCTAATTGTTCAGATCAAGGTCACAAGGTCGGAACTGAACAAAATTTTACATATTCTTTGAGTTTACTGTTCAAGAACTCAATTTATTGGTAATACTATTGTTGAAAACGAAAAGATAACAGCGATAGCCCATGAAGAACCACATTCTTTGGACGAAATCTCTTTACATTGATATTGAAAAGCAAAGGTAGCAGTGACGTAACTACATCAGTTGTACTGTGCGTTTGGATTTGGATGTTTGAATAAAATTTGCTACCCATGTTGATAAAATGTAGGTTGCTATCTCCATGAAAGAAACAAGGCAACTGTAGCTTAGCGCCACTTCTTTATAAATGATAATGCAGTTATATAAGGATTACGCAAGTTTGTATCTCGTGTTTAGGAGACTCGAGAGAACGTGAAGCTGCTGCTGCAGCTGGCAGACGATTTTGTGGCCAAGGGCAACCTTCATGCCACCAGCATCTTAGGCTGGTGTGGCGCCGTTGACAAACGCTACAAAGACTTCTCCTCTCGCATGGAGAAGTACCGTCTGCAGCTGGAGGGCAAGCTTGGCGTCTCCACTCCTGAGGTAAGAATATATATACATATATAGAGATCGTAAAAGCTGTGAGAAGTGCAGTAAAGATTACAATTATTCAACTAATATATTGGATGATTTTTTTAATTGTAGAAAGGTACTAATAACTCATTGTGCCCAGTGAACATTTCCTGTCAAAGTTGGGAGCACCGACGTATTAGTTTTTTTAATTACAAATTCACCCATGTTCAGAAACACTCTCTTCGATTTTGGTATTAGCCAGATAGGGAAAAAATAAAGTATGGAAATCTATATGCAGGATCAGATTGTGTCGAAAAAAAAATTAAATACATAAAATGAAAATGTATACAACGCAAAAATTATTCCATTTGTGATTGCACACTCTGCACTTGACCACAGCTAGTTCTGCAACTCATCAAGACATAGTTTGACCAAATAGGCCAAAAACGTCATATGGTGTAGTAGAGATGGCATATTAGGCTCAACCTTTTGCCCTCCCATTTACGTGCATTTCAGACAACACCCTCGTTAACTGTCCCCACGAAAAGTTTTCAGGCATTGGTTATGTGAAGAATTTGCCTCTCACGGTTGTTGGTGGTGGTGGGGTAGGAGGGGAATGGGGGTGGGAGGGAGAGTGTGGGAGGGTGTAAGGGGATTCAGTGGAGAACACCAAACTAGATCAACATTTGTCTGATCTATTCTTTAAATGAATTGAAATGATGGTTGAGTAAGCACTCATTAATAGATTTGTGTGTGTGTGTACTTTGTTGATTGTGTTACATATGTTATATATGTTGTTTGCTATCCTGTGTTAAAGCAACATGACAAAGAAGAACAACAGAGGCACAGCGATTCATCCATAGAGGAGAAGCTGGCTCACCATCCCAAAGAACTGACTGAGGAGAAACGGAAGTCAGCCAGGAGACGAGAGTGAGCTTGATCAAAATTGTTTTTAAAAACCTATCTACAAAGCTTCTGATCATGAGCAAAAGGAAGAAAAAATATCAAACCAAACAAGTCCTATAACATTTTTTACATTTTCCCCTTTATTACTGAAATGTTTGTTTTATTGTCTTTTTCACAGAAGTAATTTTCACTCCCCCTCCCTTCCATCCCCATATGTAATCTTTTACCAAGTCACGTGATCTGTTCATGGATGGTGGCGGCACCGGCTCGGTTCTTGGTATTCATATTATCTTTTGCTTTGCATGGCTATGTTTTTACTGTAATTATTTAACCATTCGATAAGTGTATACCTGTTCTGTGTGTGTGTGTGTGTCTGTGTGTGTGTAGGTGTGTGTGTGTAGATGGGGGTGTGTAGGTGTGTGTGTGTGTGTGATTGCACGTGTGTTGTCAAGCGCGGCGAGCTCGCATTCCTTACCGTTTGCGAGGTACCGCGCGATACAAATGTACTGTATTATTATTATTATTATTCAGACTCCATCAGGCTGAAACATTACTGCATAAAATCGGATAATGATTCTGGTGCTGATTCTTAATGCACATTCACAACACTCTTAGACACAAAATTACTGTTGCTGCTGCTGCTGCTGCTGCTGATGCTGCTGCTGCTGCTGATGATGATGATGATGATGAGGATGTGGACTTGTAATGCGCACAACTCCAGGCTGGCAGCATGGTCAGGAAGCATGGTGAAAAAAAGAAAAAGAAAAAAAAAAGAACGGTGCATTGACTAAAAAACACAAGTGTCTGCTGATTCAGCTAAAACATTGTAATAAATTTGGATTGTATTATTTATTAAAAAAATAAATCTGTGGTTCGCTCTTAAAGTTCTCCATAGAGGAATTTGTCAAATTCAAGGATAATTTTAGGAAACTTGAGTCGCTGTAGCGTACACTGTTTTGTCACACATTCAGCTCATTATTCTAATCTTTGTTTGAGAATATTAATACATATATATTAAGGATAATATGTATGTATGTGTGTGCGCATGGTTTCAGATTCATTATGGCTGAGTTGCTGCAGACCGAAAGAACGTACGTCAAAGACCTTGAGAATTGTATCAATGTAAGTAACATTTATTAATGTAAGTAACATTTTGTTGAGCATGTGGCTTTGCCAATGTGAAAGCATGTTGGTTTTTTAGAAGATTTCACAACTTTATCAGAAACTTAACATCATACTACTACTACTACTACTACTACTACTACTACTACTACTACTACTACTACTGCTACTACTACTACTACTGCTACTACTACAACTGCTGCTGCTACTACTACTACTACTACTACTACTACTACTACTACTACTACTACTACTACTACTACTACTATGAGTGATTCCCAAATAAATTAGCTCAAATGGCATATCTTGAACCCTGAAAAAATAATGTTATAGAGAAGGTCCGAGCTAAAATTACTATAAACTATTTACATCGCAAGAAAGTGATTAAGCTGTGCAATAACGCCTTAAAAGATGAAAGCGGTTAGCTTTTGTGTGTGCTTTGACATGTTCTTTTTGTGTGGCTTCTACTGATGAATTACAGCTTGAAATTTTTTTTTTTTTCACAAATGTTCTGTGCAGGCATTCTGTAATGGACGTTGGAATCGTTACATTCTTATCCATAACGTTTACTTTTTTTTTTTTCCAGACTTTTATGAAGTCCATGACGGAGTCGGTCAATAACGTACCAGCTGGTATTCAAGGGAAGGAGAAAGTCATCTTTGGCAACATGGACGAGATCTACGAATTCCACAAAAAGTGAGCGCACTGCATAGGGAGAATACTGTATTTATTAGTCACAGTCTAAACAACGTTTCATTGTGGGGTTTTGACAGTGGAATATCGTCAGGCTGATTTTAATATGGTGTGCACAATCAGAAGTATTGTTTCTTTTCATTTTTATGCCGTTTCTTTTCTTTTCTTTTCTTTCTAGTTGTTGTTGAGTTTATGAGAGAAAAACACAACAAGTGTTTATTTGTTACCAGTGCGTCTCAGTTTCTTATCCCAGTGTATGCTTTGGGATTGGAGGTTATTTTTGTAGAGAAATACAAGGAGTTGCAGTAGAGTACGGCTTTAGCAACGTTTTGTTGTGGTGTTCCGTTGTTGGTTTAATCCATTTTCTCGTCCAATTTCAGCATCTTTCTGAAAGAATTGGAGAAATATGAAACAATACCTGAAGACGTGGGCCATTGCTTTGTCACATGGGTAAGAAAGAAGTTGTTCATAATTATACAAATGCAACATTTTCACATTATCAGTTGGTGAATCAATTGGTCAGTCAGCCTAATTACCATCCATCCAGCACTTTGCATTGGTTACTATTTTTGATGATATTCTTTATTATTTAAACTGGTAGCGATGAGCCACATGAGGCGTGCAAGCTATTATAATAATAATAATAATAATGATATGAACACTTGTATCCCGCCAAGTCTAGACAAAAATAGTCTGCTCTAGGCGCATACCAATACTTTCGCAACATGCACACACACAAACATACACATGTATATCCTTGCCACGTAAGAACATAACATACCAAAGAAGAGAAGAAGCGAATCAAAATGAACAGTCGGTCAGAGTGGGTGGTCAAACTGGATGGATTACTGAGGTGGAAAGAGACGAGTTTTGAGAGCAGATTTGAAGGCAGAGAGTGTAGGCTTGCTGCGAAGAGAGAGGGGCAATTTGTTGGAAGTTGTTAGTGTTTTTGTTTGCCTAATGTTGCTTGCATGACTAGGATTATCAAACGTTTTTATACTTACCTCGCGGCCAACTGCATTCCTTGTGCATTGTACGTCATTTGACAACAAAGAATCAGGATTGAAATTTGTGGGGGTATTATTTGATAGGAACAGAGTTTAATTGTGGTGTTGTTGTTTTCAGGCAGAAAAATTCTCCATTTACGTAAAGTACTGTAAAAACAAGCCAGACTCCAACGCACTGCTTGTGGAACAGGCAGGCCCTTTCTTTGAGGTCAGTTGATTCTTGTCTTTTGTCTTATGTGTTATGATACAAATCACTTTATACAACACAACGCACTGCTTGTGGAACAGGCAGGACCTTTCTTTGAGGTCAGTTGATTCTTGTCTTTTGTCTTATGTGTTATGATACAAATCACTTTATACAACACAACGCACTGCTTGTGGAACAGGCAGGACCTTTCTTTGAGGTCAGTTGATTCTTGTCTTTTGTCTTATGTGTTATGATACAAATCACTTTATACAACACAACGCACTGCTTGTGGAACAGGCAGGACCTTTCTTTGAGGTCAGTTGATTCTTGTCTTTTGTCTTATGTGTTATGATACAAATCACTTTATACAACACAATGCACTGCTTGTGGAACAGGCAGGACCTTTCTTTGAGGTCAGTTGATTCTTGTCTTTTGTCTTATGTGTTATGATACAAATCACTTTATACAACACAACGCACTGCTTGTGGAACAGGCAGGACCTTTCTTTGAGGTCAGTTGATTCTTTTCCTTTGTCTTATGTGTTATGATACAAATCACTTTATACAACACAACGCACTGCTTGTGGAACAGGCAGGACCTTTCTTTGAGGTCAGTTGATTCTTTTCATTTGTCTTATGTGTTATGATACAAATCACTGTATACAACACAACGCACTGCTTGTGGAACAGGCAGGACCTTTCTTTGAGGTCAGTTGATTCTTGTCATTTGTCTTATGTGTTATGATACACATCACTGTATGCAACACAATGCAAGACAAAACAATACAACACACCACAATGCAGCACTATGCTATACTACACAACACATCACAACGCAGCACTATGCTATACTACACAACACACCACAATGCAGCACTATGTTTTACTACACAACACAACACACCACAATGCAGCACTATGCTATACTACACAACACACCACAATGCAGCACTATGTTTTACAACACAACACACCACAATGCAGCACTATGCTATACTACACAACACACCACAACGCAGCACTATGCTATACTACACTACACACCACAAGGCAGCACTATGCTATACTACACAACACACCACAAGGCAGCACTATGCTATACTACACAACACACCACAATGCAGCACTATGCTATACTACACAACACAACACAACATACCACACCACACACCGTTACTCTACACTACCCCACACCATGCTACGCTATGCTAACACTACACCACACCATGCCACATGACACTAGACTACACTACACTACACTACACTATACCACACCATGTGACACTACACTACACCATACCACACCACACTACACTACTCTGCTCTACACTACACTATACTACACTACACTGCTCTACACCACACTACACTGCTACAATACACCACACTACACTACACTATATACTACACTACCCTAGTCTACGCTACCCTACACTACACCAAACTACACTACACCACACTACACTACACCAAACTACACTACCCTACACTACACTACCCCACACTACACTACACTATACTACACTACTCTAAACATTACACTACTATTAGTGAGCGTTGTGGCTAAGTGGGCTAAGGCGGGACTAACTTGCCTTGTCCACAAGCCAGAAACCAATGGCGCCTGACAGGTGTGGGTTCGAGTCAGCATCTGTGCGTTATGTTTCTCCGAATATTATTTACTTTCGACTCGGGCAACGTCTCTGGGGTTTTGTCCGGGTACTCCGGTTTGCTCCCCCAGCAAAAATTTCAAAAATTCACAAATAATGTTAGGTAGGTAGGGTTTGGGCGCGCCACTGGCTGTGACTACGTCTTCCCCAAGGGAGGCGGCCCAGAGTTTCCCGATAGAAAGGGATAATAAACTGCAGCAATACTCTACTTACACTATACTACACTACGTACTAGGCTACGCTGCATCACACACCACACCACACCACTTCACATCACATCACACTACACTACACTACACTACTTTATTTCCAACGAAAACCAGATATTTGCCGTTGGCTAACACCATCCATGCACGTAACAAAAGAAATAAAGACTATTACAAAAGCAATAAAATATAAGAAGAGCTGTTTATAAGTGACTATAATATAAATATACAGAGGTATTATTTGACTATTTTCTTCATGCGATAAACAACCCCACTGCAAAATGTCTGTACACACATCTTGGATGACGTAGCAAAACTCCTGTATACACAGCTGGGATGACGTGGGGTCGATCCTGATCTAAGCAAAACCATGTTGGGCACGTTAGATCTGAGCGACCAGTGCCCTGGGACACTCTGTTGAGCTTGTAAGCGCTTGCGATAAGAACATTCCCAGTAACGATTGTAGTTACGCGTGCAGGAAATGCAGCACAAGTACAAGATGGCCGAGCCGCTGGCGTCGTACCTGATCAAGCCGGTGCAGCGCATCACCAAGTACCAACTGCTGCTGAAGGACCTGTTGTCTTGCTGCGAGGGGCACACTGGAGAAATCAAGGTAAAGATCCCTCCCTCCTCCCACTTCCCACCCCCTTCCTCCCTTCACCATGTTTCATCAAGCTGGTGGTTGAAAAGTAACTCCCTAGTGAACATTGCTTTTATATTTTGTCAACAATCCTGTATTTGCCTGAAACTAAATGTATTGTGATTCTTAACAGTGGCAGAATTCCATAGAACGTTTGCCGCTGTAGGGCTGCTGCTTAACGCTTATGGAGGCTGTCGCCTCGAAATCCATGCTGATTGACGCCAATCCCAGTTTCAGAGTTTGTTGAGGGCATACGCCTGCACACAGCCTGTGGTTGATAGATCTCTGACGCTCAACCAGCGTCAAGGTTGGCTGTTTAGTGGAAACGGGCCTGTTGCTGATCTCTGCTTTGCATCTCACAGTGACGAAAGCGGCTCGTGATGGTCTATGGTTTGACACTGGTCTTTTGTCTGATGTCAGCCGAGCGAACTGCCGACTTCGGTTTCAAGGAATGAGGAATAAGCTTTTTGCTGTGAAAATGTTGGGTCGCTATATATATGTTGTCAGTGATGCCACCAGACCGATTCAGCTTAACTGTTCCTTATAGGAGTTATGAAATCTCCCTTTCTTCCTGGTACTCTGACATGTGTGGACTTCCATTTTTACCCCAGCACTTTGATCATGCTTTTTGTGTGGACATGTTTATGCGCTTAATAAATTTTTATTCAGTCATTGATTTTCCTTTAAGTTCCACGTTCACATTTTACGATTAAAACAAACAACATAACAACAACGAAACTAACAAAACTTGCAACAATTTGCCTTGTACCTGGTATTTAAGTAACCAGCATGTAAACTTTTGAAGTGTGTTAGGGTATTATTCCAGTCAACTTTCAAACATACGGCCCCAGTTATTTTAAAAGCACCCTCTCTAGTCTTATACCCCCTTACAGGACGGCCTGGAGGTGATGATGGGAGTTCCCAAGAAAGCGAACGATGCCATGCATCTATCCATGCTGGACGGTCTGGAGGAAAGTCTGGAGGCCCTGGGTGAGGTGTTGCTGCAGGACACCTTCACCGTGTGGGACCCCAAGCAGATCATCCGCAAGGGTCGTGAGCGACGGCTATTCCTCTTTGACGTCTGCCTGCTCTTCTCCAAGGAGGTCAAGGACAGCAGTGGCAAGTCCAAATACATGTACAAGTTCAAACTTATGGTGAGTACAGAGCTTTATACAATGCAATCCAATACAATGTGATGCAGTACAATGTAATACAATGCAATGCAATTCAATTCAATTCAAAACAATATAATATAATGCAGTATAGTGCAATACTATGCAATAAATACATCTTTATTGTTTTACTTTCACATTTGAAACACAAGCATTTTCAAATTCAACATTTTTTCCTGGTTATGCAAATGTAGGGTCGCACTGATCAAAACTTTGCATAATATTTTACTCATTCTTTTGATGACAGATGCCATTATTTATGACAGAGATTGCAATACTCTTATAGTATGTCTTGTGTACAAGATTGCAGAGCGTAAAAAGTGCTTGTGCAACGATTTTTTGTCATATATTTTGACTAAAAATGTTGACACAATCGGAAGAAAGATCAACGCTGACCAACCAAAGTAATAAAAAAACCTGTATGTTGAATTGTTCAAAGAATTATTGATCATCATCTCATCAAAGTATTTGGCAAATCAGTGTAATGTACTTTCCACCACTAGAACTTTCTTGCTAAATAAGGTTAACAATATTTGTCTGCCTGAACAACATTTATGAACAACTCTTCAGCCATAGTTGAGTGTAAGAAGAGTACAAACTTGCTGAGAGAAAGCAACCTGAATTTAATGGTGAGGAATAAAGTTATTTTTAAATCCATACCATCCAATTTTTTGCTGCCTTGTGTTGTTGATGCTTTGTGTTGTTACTTCGTTGTTGTGGTTGCAGATCTCAGAAATCAACATCACCGAGCACATAGAAGGTGATGAAACCAAGTTTGCTCTGTGGACTGGCAGAGCTCCCATCTCTGACTACAGGATTATTCTCAAGGTACTTGTCTTCCCTTGTAAACTAGCTGTTTGGTGGACTCAAAATCACTGTATCTTGTGAGATGCGTGCGCTTTATAAATCTTTGATTATTATTATTATTATTATTATTATTATTATTATTATTATTATTATTATTATTATTATTATTATTATTATTATTATTATTATTTATTGTGACACAACTATAGTCATGTGAGATGTGCAGAGATCCATCTACCACCATAGTCACACCTGCATTTTTTGATGACATTTGTAGTTGTGGTGACAAATATTACTTGCTTTGAGCTCTCTCCCCTTATCCCTCTCTCTCTCCTTCTCACTCTCTCTTTCTCCTTCTTCTCTCCCTCCCTCTCTCTCTCTCACTCTATTTCTCCTCTCACCCTCTCTCTCACTCCCCATCTCTTTCGCCTCTGTCTTTCTGTCTATCTGTCTCTCTTTATATCTTGATGTGTGTGTATGTGTTTTGTGTGTGTAAGTGTGTGTGCGTGAGTTTTATGATTTCCAAGTTAATGTTAAAAGTTCATTATTAAAAGAAAGAAAGAGATTTCTCTTATATAGTGCAGTTACATGCTCAGAGAGCTTCTCAAGGCGCTGGCCACTAATATCTAGCCATTACACAATAGTTTTCTGAAGTCAGGATTCGAACCCACATGGCCAAAGACAAACTCACACAAGTCGTGTGCTCTGACAACCGAGCTACCCTTGCCGACAATTAATTAATAATTTGTTAAGGGACAGTTTGGAAGATTAGATGTTATAATTAGTCTAAAATCTTTATCCCTAATTAAAAAAGTTTAAACAGCAAAAATGGTCGACTTCAGCTGATCACTACAGTAGGGCAGAACTTTGACAAGATTATTGTCTCCTGGTCCAACGTGGCTCAGTTTTTATCAACATAACTTCTACTGCCATATCCATTCCCTCTCTGTCTCTGTCTGTCTGTCTGTTTCTCTGTCTGTCTGTTTCTCTGTCTGTCTGTTTCTCTGTCTGTCTGTCTCTCTCTCGCTCATCATTCAAACAGGGTGAGAATGCTGTTCTCTCTCTCTGTCTCCCTATCCCTCTACTGTATCCCATCCCTTTTCTTCCTCTCACCTCCTTGTAATGTAGAAAAAGAGACAGGGCAAGCCAACATAAAAGGATTTCTTTACTTTTATGCTTCTGTTTGTGATACATTATCTACTGTTATGAATTTGATATCATCCACCCATTGTTAACATTTGTTCATTTAGTTTTAAAATCAACCAGTTGGTAGATTGTTATTAATTTTATATATATTTTGTGTGTAATTTTTTTTTGGTTGGCTAATATTGAAAATGAGCAGATGTAAAATTAAAATACTGAACTGAACTATGAATTTTTTTTTTCAGGCCAACAACCTGGAGACGAAGCAGAATTGGGTGAAGAAGATGCGTGAGCTGATCCAGGAGAGAATCTTGTACATGCACGAGGCGCTGAAGGACAAACAACCCACCATGTTCAAACCTCCACCTAAAATGTTCAACCCCAGTCGTGTCAGCAGGTCAGCTCATCGATGAAATAAAATGTTTTATTTTTATAGGAGCTGAGAACTAACATAACTAACACAGCTCATTACCCAAAATGTTTCTTCCCTTATATTTACAAAATACATGTAAGAAATGTAACCTTTCTACACCACAAATAAAATAAGTTCACGCTTTAGATAAAATGGTGTGTTCATATTTTAGGGTTGATCTTAGTTTTATCAAGAGGGCAACGCTCACTGTGAAAGCGTAAAGGGTCAATTCAGCTGAAATACGTGTTCAGAGTGAGGCTTGAAAGTTTTGGAGGGTAGAGTGAAGTTTTCTGTTCTATAGAAAGTTTGTGCATCATTGGCATAATTTATAAGGATAATTTGCATAATTTATTAGCGTAATTTGCAAGCATAAGTGGCATAATTAATAATCATAATTGGTATACTTCATAAGCGGGTTTATCATTATGCCATGCTTGTAGATCAAGAACAGCATCGCGAGGGCAGTAGTTGCTATGAATTGCCTACTGAATAAATACACTTCAACAACTGGTCTCATTTGTTACCAGGGAGCTGGAAGGCGAGGTCCCCAGCTTGGAAGAGATGACGATGGAGCGTCGCGGCTCTCTGACCTCCATCAACTCCAACGCTACCACGGCAACCACCGACAGCAGCAGCAGCGGCAGCGGAGGGCAGAAGGTAGGACACAAGGGCTTGTTGTAGGTCAGGGCTGGAAAGACTATAATTATGATGAGGCAGGAAACACAAGATTGAAACAATGTAGCGAGTCACCAGCACAACCAAAGTTTCCTGTTTATTTTTAACATTGGTTTTGAAAAGTAGAAAACAAAAGGCTATAATGATAGTGATGATAATTAATTAGCGGGTTTGATCCGTACCGTTCTTAATTGCCAGCTGCTCAGGTTTGATTCCCTGTAACGTATTCGAGCGGAGCCTATAGTTCCAACAATATCTGTAAAACAGAAATGTTGCGCTGAAACAAAATGTATGCTTTAAAAACGGTTTGTGATTGTGGTAACACGGTTTGAAGAAAGGAGATAGTACTTTGTGCTGGTCTTGCTGCATTACCAACATGATCCTAACAGCTAGACACCTGTCTGAATCAGGACGTTGAATGAGTGGTATCTGCGCAACATGCAGAACCAAGTATAAAACGTCATCTTTCCTGCCCCGCACAAGAAAAAGACTGGAATGTTCTTCCTTAGAAGGCTGTGGAGGCCAAAACTACTGACATGTTTGTGTCCAGGGTCTCCCGCTGCCCGGAAGAGACATTCATCACCACTGTAACTTTCCCTTTTCCCCCCAAAGATTCCCTTTCACCAATCCGGGCTGTTGTTTTTTATTAAGTGGACTAGAAGAATGGCTGGCAGTGAAACGTGCGCAAACGCCTTTTAAGGTGCCAGTGTAATCCACAAGTATGATTGTGGGTGGAATATGGAAATACAAGAAGAGCAAAATAAGACATTTCAATGGGAGATAATCTTGTCAAAGGTAGACCCTAAGGTAGATATGAGAGAGAGAGAGGGACAGACAGAGAGAGAGAGAGAGAGAGAGAGAGAGAGAGAGAGAGAAAGAGAGAGAGAGAGAGAGAGAGAGAGAGGGAAGGGATATGGCTATAGAAATTATGTTGATAAATATTGAGCCACATTGGACCAGGAGATAAAAATCTTGTCAAAGTTCCGCCCTATTGTAGTAATCAGCTGAAGTCGACCATTTACTGTTGTTAAAAATACAGCAAGTGATAATGCCCAAAAAATATTTTCTTGTGTGTTTGACTCGCATCGGTCAACACGATTTTTTAAAAAAAGTATTTATGCACAGTAGGGATACAATGAGAAATCTTGAGATTTGCAGCTTATTGCAAGACAAGATATGGCAGTAGTAGAAGTAGTACAGTACTGCTTTTTTTACCCCCATGACAAATTTATTTTCCATGAATGATTGTAAATTATTACTATGGTTTTGATGGTAAGATATTTATATACAGTTCCAGCCCTGACTGCTTTGTCTTGAGATTCTGTCAATGTATTGTGCTGTTTCATCATGTGGTGTTATCTTTGAGTCTCTGTGTGTGTGTTTGTGTGTGTGTATGTGTGTGTGCCTGTCTGTCTGTCTATTTGAGTGTCTTTCTGTCTGTGACGCCAGTCTGGCTGTATGTTTGTTTGATCTTCGTGTCTACTCTGTTAGTTTAATGAATGAGTGGTACATAGTATTAGAATTGTCCTTTTCGTCAATATGTTGGAGAGGGGAAAAGGAAGGAAGGAGAGAGAGAGACTGAGAAAGAGAGAGAGAGAGAGAGAGAGAGAGAGAGAGAGAGAGATTTTGTTATAACATGCCCGTGTCTCACGTTTGTGTATACGTATGTATTATGTGTAATATTGTAAATGTATTTTGTGTCACAAATTGTATAGTAATCAACTATTTTCCCTTTTCATACTTCTACTCTCTCTCTCTCTCTGTCTCTCTCTCTGTCTCTCTCTCTTTCTCTTTCTCTCTCTCTTTCTCTCTCTTGTATACTCTGTATTCCTCTGTGAGTGTTTGTGTGCTATAAGGTTGGAATATATTTGAATGAATAAAAGAAGATTGTTTTAAACCCCACTTTCCTAGCAGGTTTTATTCCCCATTGTACACTGGGTGCTAATGTACAGTGTTGTGACTATTGCTTTACAACAGATAACAGTGTATCATTAGTTACAAGTAAAATTACAAACGGCACCATTTATTTCAAAATATTATGGACATGACAACGATCCCCTCCTTCAGTTCTGAACATGGACAGATGAAAATATCATAGTTAGCATAATGCAATATAAAAATAGTGATGCAAACAAACAAACAAAAACAACAAATAAACCAAAAAAAACGTTTTGACATCATAACGTGACGTTCACCCCAACACTCCACCACCTCCCCCCTCCCCCTCCTGAAAAAAAAAATTAAATAAAAGAAAAAGAAAAAAAGGCATTCTTATTTTTTCTTAACATATTTATAGAAAAACAATGTGGATGTCGTCGTGGTTCTCTATCCCTTCTCTGCAGGTTTCGAGTCTTGGATGTGATGTTACTCTGTAGTTGATTTCACAATGAAAAATCAAGCTAGCATTCTCTGTGCATCTCCCTTTAAGTTTAAAACTACCACAATCTGTGCTGATATGAAAACATAATGCAGAAATACAAATTTGCAAGATTGTAAAAATGGAAATGGGAAAAAAAATGTTGCGCTAGATTTTCAGAGTATTGAATTTGTCCCAAAACATCTTCGCTCATGCTGAAAACAATTTTTCACTGTCCATGTTAGGAACAGCTTAAAAAGAATGTATTTAAATGTTGTGCTAGAATGTCAAATGATACATTAGTTTTCCAATGCAAAATGCTGTTAGGAAACCGATTTTTTTCTTCCCCCCATTTCTGGCTACACTGAATTGAATGTGACAGATGAATCCCAACGAGGAAGAGGTTTTCTTTTTTAGTTTCTTTTTTCTGCTAGATCGAATTTATTTCTGTTCTCGACAGCGATTTTTGATTTTCAGATGGAATGCGCAATTTTTGTGTATACATGTATACTTTGATTTTCAGATGGTGTGTGTCTATGTGTGTGAGGGTGTGTGTGTGCGTGGGTGGGTGTGTGTGTGTGTGTGTGTGTGTGTGTGAGTAAAGTTTTGATCCAGCAAAAATCAGCGTTTAACCCATATTGATTGCCAAATGCTGTGTAATGTAGTGATTTGTGTATGCTGGCTTCTGTGCAATCCCATCTATTTCACTTTCTTCACACACACACACACGCGCACTCACACGAGCCTACACGCACGCACACAAACACGCACGCACACGCACGCACGCACACACACACACACACACACACACACATTATTTTCTCGCCGCAGCCCACTTCAAGTGTCCCTGTTTCTGTCTGTGTGTTGTGTGTGTGTGCGAGTTTGAGAGAGAGAGAAAGAGATAAATTTCCTTCAACAATTTTTCCACATTCATCCCTATCCCCGCGGTCATCGCTTCTTTCATTTTTGTTACAACCCTCCCCTTTACAATCTTCCAGGTCACCCTTTCCTCCTCCACCTCCATCCTCCTCCATCACTCCCCTGTCCCCGAACCCCATCGTGAGTATCGGTTTGTGCTGAACGCGACCATTTGGACTGGAGAGCAATCCTGTGAAAGTTTAACACTAATGTAGGGAGCGCTACTGTAGGGATGTGAAGGGGGAGTAGGGGGTGGAAGATAAATAGTGGGAGAGAGAGGGAGAGAGAGAGCGAGAGAGAGAGAGGTAGAGAGAGAGAGAGAGAGAGAGAGAGAGAGAGAGAGAGAGAGAGAGAGACCATCCATTTTATCTCAGCCGCTGTGGCCACTCAACACGCTCCCTTCCATCCCCAGAGTGAATATCTTTTCCTGCTTAAACCCCTACCTCTTCCCAATTCCCCCACCCCCACAATATTGGCTCCAGCTTCGCGGATCACTCACCCCCCCCCCCCCACCCCCACAATATTGGCTCCAGCTTCGCGGATCACTCACCCCCCAACCCCCACACCTCTCCATCCCACCCGCCACCCCCTTTGTGTCTAATTTGTGGCCTGAACAATTCCTTAATTCCTCTTTCGTCTTGCTTTAGCGGACCTGACTGCCTCAGCCAGGTTTGATTCGTGGAATATTTTCTTGCCATCACGTCCCAGTTTTGCCCACCATGTCGCCCGGAAAACTGCAAGATCAGCAAGCGACGATGCCAGAAATTTGCCAGAGACATTTTTTCCCCCATTATCTTCCAGTTAATTGCCTTACTGGTTTCTGGGCTGTGTCCATTGTTTTCACACAATTTCTTTTTCTTCCCCAATTTCGGAGGAGCTACAACTATTGAGATAGACCTTTGTTAGTTTGAATTTCTACATATTGTTCTTATTTTATGCTATTTGTTTATTTATGTATTGATTTATTTGGAAGGGTATTCCAAATTTGCTGATTGGGCAGTCTTCGTGTTCTTTTTTTCTTCTTGCACACTGCTTAGCTAAGACTGTTCGAGGCTGAAGTTCGCTTATCCACGCAGTGTGTTGTTGTTCTTCTTATTTTTTGTTTTGGGTTATATAATGTCATTTATGTATTGGGTTCGTCCATGTTGGAGCAGCTCTTTCTTCTTCTGCCTCTCAGTGTTCGATGTTGGGTAATGGAATCTGTTTTCACGTCGTCGTCCCCGTCTCCCGTCCCATTTTCCTCCCCCCCCCCTCCACCCCAGCATCTGTGCTTTGTTGTGTTATAAATTGGCTGCAGTTTATCGGGTTTGAATAACAAACGTCATTGAGCGTGGGTTTGTCCTTCAAGTGCCAGAAATGAGAAGATGTTTCGTCAAGTTTGGAGTAATCGAATCCGGTCGTTGTTCGCAGAGCGTTTTCTTCTTCTTCTTTTTATTTTTCCCCCTCTTTCTCTTCGCTTTGTTGTGCTAGAAATGTGCTGTTTCTCGGGTTTAAGTAATGTTATCCACCGTTGCTTGTTCAACACTTTCTGCGTCTTTGTGTCAAAAGTTGAAAGATTTTTTCTCTTTTTACCAGTTTGGTTTCAGCATTGTGTCCCCACCCCGTCAAAATTAAAGAATGGGATTCAGTTGAATTTGAATATGAGACTTGGGTAATTCTATACATTGCGATTGTCGTTGTACATGTGTCAGCAGTATTTACTGGATCTTTCTTTGTGTTAGACTTTGTTTTGTTTGTTTTTTAATATAAAGTTTCTTCTCTCCTCCCTTTTGTGTAATGTTATCTACTAGAGCTTTGTCCAGTGTTTGCGGCGCCCTCGTGAGTGGAGGCGGTTTGTCAGCGTGAAGAGCAGGAGGCTAGCACCGCGTTGTACAATCCATCAACTCACTTTGCTGTCTTCGCAGTTTCAGGTCTCGTTTCGTTATAGAGGAATTCGGAATTCTCCTCTCCACAAGAAAGGCAGGTTCGTCATTAGGTCAAATAGGGAAAAAAAATTAAGTTAGTGATATGATTTGGTTTGTTGTTTGTCCTGGCGCGGTTGTATTAGGAGTGGGAATGGGTCTGAGTTTAAATACCCCCTCTCACCACACACCTCCCCCCGTCCACGCTTCACGTGTGTATCTGTGAGGCTTCCCGTTGTGTGTGTGGGAGTGTGCATGTGGTTATTTGTATATTGAAAGAGACACACCACCTTTTCTCTTGTTTTTGTAGTGAGTAAAGATTTCTTGACATGGTTTGACCTTACAGCTGCCAGCATCTGCTGGCATTTGAAAATAAACAATAATGAAAGAATTAATACTAAGGACGACAAAAACAAACAACAAGAAAAGAAAGTAGCATAAGAGTGGGTCTCAGCGTTGGTTCTCTGCCCACAAACAAGAGAGAGAGAGAGAGAGAGAGAGAGAGAGAGAGAGAGAGAGAGAGAGAGAGAGAGAGAGAGAGAGAGAGAGAGAGAGAGAGAGAGAGAGAGAGAGAGAGAGAGGTTTGTATTTGTCATACACCCATATGTAAGAGAGAGAGTGTGAGTGTGTGTGTGTGTGTGTGTGAGAGAGAGAGAGAGAGAGAGAGAGAGAGAGAGAGAGAGAGAGAGAGTTGTTTTTAAGTGTCATACACTCATATGTATGAGAGAGAGTGCGTGAGAGAGAGCGAGAAAGAGAGCGGAAAAGGGAGAGAGAGCGAGCGAGAAAGAGGTTTGGGTTTGTATTAAAATGTAAGTGTCGTACACCCATAAGGACTTCAATAAATCTCTCTACCCCCAAAGCCATCACACTTCTTTTTAAAATTATAATACTATTAGAAAAATACTAATAGATGTGGTACCCTGGTCTGCGGTTTGTCCCTTGAGCGACAGTGTAGATGCGGGTTGTTGATGCAGGCGCCGGAGAGTGTGGTTTATCAGCTTTCTATCAAAATACAAAAATATGCAGACGCATTTTAGATATCTAATATATAGAGTAGATTATGCGTGTTTGCACACAAACTCATACACACGCATAGTGAGAACAAGAGAGAGAGAGAGACACACACACACACAGTGACACAGTGACAAACACACGCACGCACACACGCACACACACACAAATTGTATACAGTAACCTATCGATAAAAGTGTGTGGGGTTGTGAGCGTGTGTGTGCTTGTGTATGTCTCTCACTCCACCAATGTATGTATGCTTGTATCATGAAATGTTGTTTCATTTCCTCTGTAGACTGTTTTAACGTTGCCAGTGATGATGTGATAATATCCGGAGTCCTATCTCGTTTTCTATGGATTCAGCAAGGATCTTGATTTCCGTGTAGATGATCATGTTTCTTTAGCTAATGCTTTCAGGATAACGTAAAATCGCATTCCTCGCGCCATCGTCCTGTACTTTGTGTCAGAAATCTTGAACAGTTCAACACACAAAAACAACCAACTAACCCCATAAGCAGGCTGTCGTGTAGCCTATTATACTCCAAGGAGTCAGCACCTTGATTCAGCACATCCAGCACCTTGAGCAGCTCTTGAGCTTTAAAGCTAAGAACTAAAATAATAATAATTATGCTGCTGCTGCTGCTGCTGCTACTATTACTACTACTACTACTACTACTACTACTACTACTACTACTATTACTACTACTACTACTACTGGTAGTGGTGATAATAATATTAATAATAATAATAATAGCAGCCTATCATTTGATGTACTACTACTACTACTACTAGTACTACTACTACTAATACTACTACTAATAGTAATAATAATAATAATAATAATAATAATAATAATAATAATAATAATAATAATAATAGCCTATCGTTTGATTTCCAACTAGGCGGCAACGTAAGCTCTCCAGTTTACATGGTGCCAGAATGATCATAGTTTCACGGCAGCTTGAACAGTTTTATCAGAAACCAGAAGTCAGGCTGTCATGGACGGTAAAGGATTGAGCGCCCATCTTTAGAATTTTGAGGGGTGTGTGTGTGTGTGTGCGTGTATGCGTGTGTGTTACAGAAGTTAAAAAGTTGATGGAATATTATTCATTCCTATCCTATCCTTTCCTATTCCGTAACTCGGAAGTCGTTGAGGCACCAATTCAATTCAATTCAATTCAACAAATCTTTATTACCTTTCACAAGGAACTATGATAGGCACTTGATCACTAAAATAAAGATGATCGTTTAACCAGCGTACTCCATCTTTCTCTGTCCTCAGCAAACCTCATGGCTTCGCTCAGTGTAAAGCCAGTCCATTCTCGAATATTGTCCTCCAACCTCTTCTGCCTCCTTGCACCGTGCATTGCAGGATGGTCTTTGCAAGGCCGATGCCCTGGTGACGTGGCCATACCAACGGAGTTTCTGTTTCTTCATTGTGAGCATGTTATCGTGTTGTCCAATGGCTTGTGTGATGGTCTGTCGGACTTCGTCGTTGGTGATGTGCTTGGTATAGGAAATGCCCATAAGTCTTCTGTAGCATCGCATCTCCATGCTTTGTATTCTACGTTGTAGGTCTGCTGTGAGGGTCCATGTTTCGCAAACGTATAGGAAGATGGCGATGACAAGGGAGTGCAGCAGCCTTACCTTGGAGTGTAGACTGATGGTCCTATCTTTCCAAATGGGCTTCAAGCTTGTCAGGGAAGCAGTTGTTTTGTGCGATCCTGGAAATGACCTTTTGTCGGGACTCCTTGTCTCATTGTCTGATACAGTGGCTCCTAAATGCTTAAAGCTATTCACCGTGTTGAGAGATTTGCCTTGGACATTGATGCCATTGGTGTTGTTGGTCATCTTTTTTTTTGGTATTCTCTGCGCTTATTTCCACTCCACTTCCACTTGTAACAGCTGTTCAAGTTCTTGTTTCTCTCCAGTCAATCCATTAATGTCATCCGCAAAACGGAGGTTGGAGATTGCTCTACCCCAATACTGACTGTGCCTTCGTGATCTGCAAAAGCATCTGACATAATGCGTTCTAGGGACCTAAAGCAACAATCAATCAATCAATCAATCATGCGTTCTAGGAAGATGTTGAAGAGTGTTGGAGAGAGTAGTCGATGGCGCTGTTATGGAGGACTGCACTGGTAGCCGTGTCATATAGGCTTTTGATAACTTCAATAATGTTAGGGCTGATGGTGTACACTTTCATTGTTGCCCACAGAGCTGCATACCAGACTCGGTCAAACGCTTTCTTGAAGTCTTCAAACACATTATATAGATGTTGTAGGTATTTCTCGCAGATTATTCTGAAGTTGAAAATCTGCTCAGTGATTCTTCGCCATGCCCTGAATCATGTTTGTTCTTCAGCTATGATTTGTTCAGCTAGGGGTTTCAATCTGTTGAGTATTATTTACAGGAGGATCTTGCTGGGATGGCTGATGAGGATGAGGGTGCGGTAAATTTTACACTCCTGAAGGTTACCCTTTTTTGGAAAGAATGGTGACAAGCGACTGGGTCTATGATGTAGGTCACTCCCTGCTTTGCCAGATCTCGTTACAAATAATTGTGAGGGAGTCAATCATCGCTTCTCCTCCTGCTTGACGCAATTCTGCGGGTATGTTGTCCACTCCTACTGACTTCCCCTTCTTCAGCGATTTTACTTCTGCCTCAACTTCTTCTCGGCGAATTGGGAGGATTTCTTCTTCTCTTTACGTTTTGTTTTCGTGTAGAATCTAATCTTTTGTTTCCTAATTATGTTTTTATGATAGCATGATGCCGAAATTTATCATAGAGACACCGCAAGCTTGAAAATTAATCAGATACCGAAAACATGACAGTTTTGCACGATGGATTCAGCAGTTATCATTGGAGTTCCATGTAGACTGTCTCATCTTTTCTAATGCTTCCCAGATAAGGTGGTGCCGAATGTTATCACAGTTTTAGACGTCTTCGAGCGGGCTGTGTGCACTGCACTAATCTTGGCTTCGGGAATCTGTAGATTTGCATGCAGAGAACGCTCTCCAGATTACATGGGGCCGTGCACTGGCGGCTACAGTGACTAGCCGTCAAGACTCCATTCACCGGCAATAGGCTAACAAGGAGCAATTTGTACTCTCCGATAGGGTCTTCGAAGGCCTGTGGATTTTGTTGCGCTGTTACTGGTTTTTGTAGCGCTTTTACTGTTAGAGAAACAAGGGGCGATGTCCTGCCTGACCCAGGTCTCTGAAAGTTTGTAGAGTTTGCATCACTGTCAGACGCCAGGGGCGCGTCTACCTTTCCCTAACACCCTAACAGAGCCTTCTAGGCCAGCTGAGTTTAAATTTAAAATAAAATAAAGTATAAAACAAAACAACAATAACAAAATAAAGAAAAGGTAACGTCATCATGATTACATCACTCGATTTGCATAATTTTCGTTTTACCTGGGAGGCATAGGTAAAGTCTAAGCATTTCCCATTCTCGAACCAAATCCCTCCAGTAGTTTGGGAAAAATGAGAATGGAAAAACAATTGACGTCACTATGATGAGGTCACACGATGACGTCACGAGAGAGAGAGAGAGAGAGAGAGAGAGAGAGAGAGAGAGAGAGAGAGAGAGAGAGAGAGAGAGAGAGAATAGTTTTATTTAAGGTTCAAGGCATTTGTACACTCTAATAAAATACGAAGTACAATTTTTTTTTTTAATTACGTCACGATGGTTGCGTCAATCGATTTGCATACGTTTGGTTTTACCTTGGCGGCACATGGAAAGTCTAAGCACATTACGAAACTTGAACCAAATCCCTGCAGTACGTTGGGAGGAAATTGGATTGAAAAACAACAATAACAAATTATAACGTCACTGTGATGACGTCACCAAATATGCATACTGTTTTGTCGTCTGGTAGGGTTCACTATTTTCTAAATAAATACAAAGTTTCAAAGAAATCCGCCCATTAGTTACAGAGAGAAGTGCGCAGATGTCACCTAGGAACGCTCGATGGACCGACGCCGGACGCCCAAAGCCAAAAACAGTCATTTTCCGAGCTTTACAGCTCGGGAACTATTAAAAATAAAATAAATGTCAGAAACTAGGGGCGCGCCTACCTTTCTGACAAGGCCTCCGCGGTTTGTCGAGTTCGTATCCAATATCAGAAACCACGGGGCAATGACCTCTTTGACGGGTTCTTCGACGCCTGTGGATTGAATTTCAATGTCAGAAAATAAGGAATAAAATCTCCGTTGGGTCTCCTAGGTTAGTTGATGTTGTATCAAAGCCAGAAACAGGCGGAAGGTGATGCTTTCTATGATAGGGTCTTGATCTATAATATGCTAGGTTTGAAAACAGAACAACTTTGGTGTGCTTGCGCTGTGGCAGCGTATATTCTCCAGCAATTTTTCCCCACTTTCTACTGATCTTCTTGTCAGTTCAAAAGTTCAATCCAGTTTTATGCTCTTTATCTTCGTGCGTTTCCCCCTATCTACCCCTTGGGGTCATGAGCAATCTTGTCACTGTAGATTGTTCTAACCTATAAAGGGAACAGTGAAAGCCCCAGTTGAAAACCTGTCTTGCCTTTGTAGGCATGACTAATTCACTGCTGCAACAGTTCCCCCCGTTGGAGTGCCGGGGGTTTCAGTATAAATAGTATCCCCACTTTCTGAAAATTTAGTGCTTTAAATTCCCACTGTCGCTGTCTTCATCATTTGCTCTTTCCCATTCCTGATCTGTCCTATCACTCTGCTATACTTTCTTCTTCTTCGCTAGATCAATGACCTACCTTTTTTCTTGAAAACTCTTCCTGGACAAGACTCCTTGTTTGTGTATGAGGTCTGTTGGATCAGCTTGGGAGTGTTGGACGCTTTCTGCCGGGTGGTCACTAGGGCTTCCTACGATTGTATTATTTCGCACTATAGGCATTTTATATGTATGTGTTTTGTTGATGATTTATAATGATTGTATTTTATTTTGTTTTTGTAACCGGGGGTTCGAGTAGTTGGGGTAAAGCCTCAGCCGTCCCCTGCGTGGGATGTCTTTATTGTAAAGTGACTGGCCGGTGGAGGGCATTCAATTTTCCCACTAGGGTTGTTTCGGCAGATCTTTTATGCGGATTGGGGGTTGTCCGGTCCTGATTTGGCTCGGAAGAGTCCGCTGGACCTAAAGCAACACTCAATCAATCAATCAATCTTAACGTCCTCAGCAACATTCGTTCGTTATTTAACTTTAATAAAACTATGTTTGCAGCACTAGTGCACCTAAGTTTCCTGATGTGTTCAAGGCGGCTGGAGTTAGATCCTGCATTGGTCAGCGCCTTGAGTAGCTCTTAAAGCTGGAAAAGCGTTATACAAGAACGATTAAATTAACAAATAAAATTGAAAGAGTTGGGTGTGAAACTTCTTTGGAGTGTATTGAGGAATATTCAAACAGTATAGCACAGACAGGATCTATATCTGTTGTGCCGTGCACACATACTTCTCCTCCTTCTCTTCCTCCTCCTCCTCCTCCTCCTCCTCCTCCTCCTCCTCCTCGTCCTTCTTCTTCTTCTTCTTCTTCTTCTTCTTCTTCTTCTTCTTCTTCTTCTTCTTCTTCTTCTTCTTCTTCTTCTTCTTCTTCTTGGTCCTGATTTGGCTCGGAAGAGTCCACTGGACCTAAAGCAATTGTAATATAATCTTCTTCTTCTTCTTTTTCTTCTTCTTCTTCTTCTTCTTCTTCTTCTTCTTCTTCTTCTTCTTCTTCTTCTTCTTCTTCTTCTTCTTCTTCTTCTTCTTCTTCTTCTGTCCTAGCCCATTTTACATTGATTTATCGTTCTTTCTGTCACACACACGGCTTTCCTGCAATCACTTCTAGATCTAGAGTCCTACAGTCCTCCCTTTACTTTCAATGCCTTTGAATTGCGTGACGATGAGAGAGAGAGAGAGAGAGAGAGAGAGAGAGAGAGAGAGAGAGAGAGAGAGAGAGAGAGAGAGAGAGAGAGAGAGAGAGAGAGAGAGAGATTGGTATACATTTGAGAGAGAGAGAGAGAAAAGGGGGGGGGAATGGTAGACATTTAATAGAAAGAGAGAGAGAGAGAGAAAGAGAGAGCGTTGAAATATTTATTAGAATACACATTTTAGGCTCAAAAGCTTTCTCTTACAGCTGTGTGTTTGTGTGTGTGTATGTGTGTGTGAGAGAGAGAGATAGAGAGAATTGGTATGCATTTAATAGAATAGGTGAGAGAGCGAGAGAGAGAGAGAGAGAGAGAGAGAGAGAGAGAGAGAGAGAGAGAGAGAGAGGATTGGAAATATAACAGAATAAAAGTTTTTGACTCAAATGCCTGCTCTTATCTAAACCTGTCCTGGAGAGAAAGACTAAAGAGTGGGTCTCCGAGTCTGTGTGTATGTGTGGTTATGGATGTACAAGGTAGGTTTCAAAGTAATGAGCCTTTGTTCAAAAAGACAAATTAAATTTATTGAGCAAATCGGTACAACTAATAATCTTCAAAATAGGCACCTCCTGCATCAATACACTTTTGAAAATGGCTTTTCTATGACTCGAAGGCGTCCACGTAGGCCTGTTCCGGGATGGCTGCAAGGGCCGCCTTGACATTTGCTTGGATGTCCTTGATCGAGTCGAAGCGTTTCCCTTTCAGCGCTGATTTTAAGCGCGGTAACAAGAAGAAATCAGGAGGCGACAGGTCCGGACTGTAGGGAGGCTGGGGGACCACCGGAACGTTCACCCGTGCCAGGTAGGCGCTCACGATAAAGGTGGTGTGGCTGGGCGCGTTATCGCGGTGAAGCTTCCAGCTGTCCTCATTGTCCCTTCACTTGCGCGCGACGCTTCTTTTCAGCCTTTTCAGGACTTCCAAGTAGTAAGCATTCCTTTTCTGTCCGGGCGGGACAAACTCGTAGTGGACGATCCCCTTCACTCCGAAGAAGGCGATGAGTTGCTCTAACGAACTTTCCATTCCGCCGTGTAACGCACTATTGTACAGGAGTTGCCGTCAAGTCTGATCCTACCGCTCCGAAAGCTCGGAGGCAACTGAGCTCCGTTGTGTTGTGAAGCCAACGCCCGCCATCACCGTCACTTACAAGTGGAGCGCGCGGCAAGATACGCTTGCTGAGGCTCATTACTTTTGAATCCTACCTTGTATGTAAACGCGCTGCCGTACATGTGTGTGTTCGTGTATTCGTGTGTGTGTGTGTGTGTGTGTGTGGGGGGGGGGGGGGGTCCGTCCAATGAATTGCAGTCACATTTTGTTAACTTTATTACAAACAAAACCCGTTCACTTTAACAACGTTGTAATAAACTCAGGACTAGAGCCGATCATGACCCTAATGACAGTCTAGCCAAGAACAACCCTGACATTTGTATTGTAGATCCAACCAATAGACTATTATTTATTGTCGAAGTGGCCAGCTCCGTATGATTTTTTTATAACCAGAAATGTCTCAAGTACATGCCTTTGTGTAATGATCTAAACGATGCAGGGTTCCCAACAAAAATCATAGTTTGGGTGATTGGCTTTTTGAGGCTAGTAGTAGTAGTGCACATGAAGTTGGACTATCACGGCGGTACAGTAAAAGGTCTGGCTCGGTACTTATCAACCAGTGTGGCTGGGTACCTATCAACCAGTGTGGCTGGGTACCTATCAACCAGTGTGGCTGGGTACTTATCAACCAGTGTGGCTGGGTACCTATCAACCAGTGTGGCTGGGTACCTATCAACCAGTGTGGCTGGGTACCTATCAACCAGTGTCATGATGGCTGTAGAAGGGTGTGGGAGAGGAGAAGGTTCAGGGTTGGGGTGGCGGCATTGACGACTTATGCTGTGTTTATTACAACGTTGTTAAAGTTAACGGGTTTTGGTCGTAATAAAATTATTGAAATGTGACAATATTTCATTGGACTATCATGGCAGCAGAGTAAAAACCTCGCTGGGTTCCTATCCACCAGTGTCATGATCGGTTCTAGGAGGTGTGGAAGCGGAGAAGGATCTGGGTGCGAGTGGCGTAAGCGACGAACTATGCTGAGTTCATTACAACATTGTTTAATTAACGGTTTGGGTTGTAATAAAGTTATCGAAGTGTGTTTGAACCGAACAGATAATTTATTGCCATTTCAATCCGTAGGTTATCCTATCCTATCCCGTAACTCAAAGGTCGTTGGGGCACCACAGATGATCGTTTAACCCAGCGTACCCCCATCTTTCTCTTACTCAGCAACACTCATGGCTTCGCTCAGTGTCAAACCAGTCCATTCTGGAATGTTTTCATCCCACCGCTTTTTCTGTCTCCTTGCACCGTACCTTGTAGGATGGTTTTTGCAAGGCCTGATGTTCTGGTGACGTGGCCATACCATCGGAGTTTCCCTTTCTTCACTACTGTGAGCAGGTCATCGTGTTGTCCAATGGCTTGTGTTATGGTCTGTCGGACTTCGTTCTTGGTGATGTGCTGGGTATAGGAAATGCTCCGAAGTCTTCTGTAGCACCTCATCTCCATGCTTTGTATTCTTCGTTGTAGATCTGCTGAGGGTCCATGTATCGCAAGCGTATAGGAAGATGAAAATGACCCGGGAGCGCAGCAGCCTTACCTTGGAATGTAGACTGTAGGTTACGAATACGAATACTTTATTAGCGAGCTTTAGATTGACCAACGAAACTTGGTTCGTAGCGATCACTTTCGTTTCCGATGATGCTGTCGGGAAACCCTTGCGAACTTTTCTTCGCGCCTTTAGCAGCAGACGAAATTCAGCTGAAGTTTAGGATCAAGGGCACTGGGATTTTTTTAAAACACAAATTCTATGGCCTTAACTTCTGTTTGCTACGCTAGCCTAGTAACTTGTCCGTTTAGATCTACAAACCTAGAACTGGTGCTCATCCAAGGGCTAAAACATTAAAACATGGTCAGTGTTCGTGCACATCCATACGAATACACCAGTAAAGTGATTTTACATCTTTACCATGCTCGTAAGAGTCACTTGAAACCTAGAAATATTGCCAAACATATGTTGAAAATATTTATCGGAACCACAACTCCTCCGCCATTTTATAGATGAGAGCAAAAGCAGGCGAAAACAGCACCCTTTTTGAAGAGCAAACTACACCAATGTTAGTGCATCAAATCAACAACAAAGGGTGTGAGAATACAGTTATAACATTTGTTCAAGCTTACGTTTACAGCAATTGACCCGATCTATGTACAAAATACCAGAAACATACCTACGAATCACGATTCGTCAAAATGATGAAAATTCCGCTTTTTCGCGATACGAAGTTTGTAGCGTAGGCAAATGAGGAGGTCGTGACCGTCGTAAAGCGCAAAAGTGATGACGTAGAAAGGGAGTTTCCCTACGAAAAAATATTACGAACTAAGTTTCGTTGCTTTCTAAAGTTCACTATTATCTCAACAGGGAAATTGCATCGTGATGCCAATATAGTACATAACAGCGATTTAAAAATTGATAAAAATACACAAAATACGGTTTGTATGACACACTCTTATAGCGCTGTTTCATAATGAAAGCGAAAGTGGCGGATCGATTGCGGCCCTTGGGTTCGGCTAGTTCCGGTTGAAGCAAGAAAGATGGAGGGTTATATAAATTATATTTCTCTTGTACAATCGTTCAAATTTTACTCAGGATGGCTGCTTGCCTAAACATTGATTGCTGATTTGTTTGTTCAGTAGGCCTAATTCGTTTGTCAGTGACCTACATTCACGAGAAATTCGAAGTCTCTTTCTTTTTCTTTGCTTGAATTTTTTAATTGAGAAATTTTAATTTTGCAGTTTATCTAGAAGATAACAGTATTATACAGTAGAATAATTTTTGGTTTTAATTCAGTGAAGCAGCTGCAATTATGTCTTATTATTTTCAGTCTTTCAGTTGTTATTATTATTAGTTGTAGTAGTATGGTTATTATTATTATCATTATTACCATATATTAATTATTAGTTGTCTGTTGGTGCTGCTGTTGTATTATTATTATTAGTTGTAGTTGCATTGTTATTATTATTATTTTTATAATTATTAATTACTCTAATGATTACGATTATTATTAATATTATGATGATTATTTTGTATTATTACTCTTATTATTATAATGATTATTATTATTATTATTATGATCTAGGATGGATCTAAGGCATGGAAGAATGGGTGAGTGTTGTAGTTGTGTATACATATACTGTGAAATAATTATCTGTGTGTTAAATGTGTACGCATGGGTATGTGGCTGGTTATCTGTTTATGCATGTGTGTTAGTGTTTATAGATTTGTATTTTGGTATGGAAGTTGTTTTTGATAGTATATCAAATGTATCAATATTGTATGTCCATGTTTGTAATAATTTTGATGTTGTTATCTCCTTCCTTATTGCACTGCTAAACAAATATCCATGCCTTGTGTTTGGACAATAAAGAATCTTGAATCTTGAATCTTGAATCTTATTTTACATTGTTGTAATCTTTCCGAATCGGTCGCAAACGTTGTTCCCACAGTCGTTTCAGTGTTTTGTTAGCTGGTAATGTGTGTAACTTGACAATGCGCCCTTCAATTACTTTTCCTGCGAAATTAGGGCAGCAAACGCAATACTGTTTTCCTCCGCCACAAGTCTTCCGTCTACGTTCGGCCATGCTTAATACTCAACCGGAACTAGCCGGTGTCCTTGGCATAGGTGAAGGCAGGGCCGGATAACTCTATCTGCACTAGTTTTGCAACAGCGCTATAAATAACAATTGTTAATATCACAGTAGCTTGGTGAACACTATGTAGCATATAATAATGAATTAAATAGCAGAGTTTCTTATTAGGAAGCAATCATAAACAAAGCTTTAGTTTCTCAATGTCTTATAGGAAATATCGCTTGGTTTTATAATTTTGTATTGATTGTTTTCATTATTTGTTGTGTTATCGTTATACATCTGACATTCGTTGAGAAAATGCAATTCATTTGCAAGTAGGCATTTCTTACATAAGCGTTGATCTTGTGGTACATTAATATGTGAGTGTGTGTGTGTGTGTGTGTGAGTGTGTGTGTTTGTGTAGGCGCGCGAGCGTGCGTGCGCGATTTGAAACCCTTGGTTCCAGTGTGAGTAGCAGACGACAGGCAGGCGGACGGGAAGCCTTACATCTTTCACCTTTCCCTACAGATTTCTCAAACCTCCCGTCAGCGCTTGTCGGAAATTTGCTCAGCAACACAGCTAGGGCTTCAGTCAGCAAATATTATCCATCGGACAGCACTGAATTTCAGACAGGGGATGGTGGGAGGGGTGTATGTGTGCGTGTGGGTGGCGAAGGTGTTGATGGGAAGAGGGGTGGTCGGGTAGCAGAGAGGGATGTAGTGAGAGTAATCGTTAGGTTGGGATTTGATGTGGAAGATTGCAAAGATTGCGGTTTAGTGACCTAGGCTAAAGGTGTACCCAGAACTCTTAGGTCGTTAGGGGAGAGAGGCGTTTGGGACCTCTCTTTTCTGTTGACCAGCTTAAGGAGACGATGCTCATATCACTCCTCTCTTTGCTACCTTACCTTTACCCCATGTTCTAAACAGTCACTTACCCATTCAGGCTAAGGCGGGTTGAGTGATAGTTTTTTTCTTTCTTTTGTTTCGTTTGTTTTGTTTTCGGTGATGAGGGGGGTGGGATGAGGGTAGGGTGGGGAGTTGGTGTTGTTTGGTAGTTGCCTTCTAAAGTAGGGTCACCCGTGCAAGTACTGACCTTGCCCGACGTTGCCTGCTAAACATACTTTTGTTGCGTGTGCCCAAAACCACTACGCCACTGTGCCACCCAAGGGATGGCGTCAGAGGATTCCTGTCCTATCTTAGCCTATCCCATCCCGTAACTCGAAAGTCGTTGGGGCACCACAGATGGTCGTTTAACCAGCGTACTCCGTCTTTCTCTGTTCCCGAGCAACCCTAATGGCTCCGCTCAGTGTCAAGCCAGTCCATTCCCGACTATTGTCCTACCACCTCTTTTTCTGTCTCCCTCTTCTTCTGCCTCCTTGCCTTGCAGGATGGTCTTTGCAAGGCCTGGTGCTCTGGTGACGTGGCCATTCCGTCGGAGTTTCCGTTTCTTCACCGCTGTGAGCATGTCATCGTGTTGTCCAATGACTCTTCATTGTAGGTCTGCTGGGGGTCCGTGTTTCGCAAACCTATAGGAAGATGGAGATGACAAGAGAGCGCAGCAGCCTTACCTTGGAATGTAGACTGATGGTCCTGTCTTTCCAAATGGGCTTCAACCTTGTCAGGCCAGCAGTTTTTTGTGCGATTCTGGATGACTTCCTGTCGGGACCCATTGTCTGATACAATGACTCCTAAATATTTGAAGCTATTCACCGTGTTTGAGGGATTGGCCTTGGACTTTGATGTCCAAGTTGATGCCATTGGTGTTGTTGGTCATCATTTTGGTCTTCTCTACACTTATTTCCATTCCAAAGACTATAGAGGTGGTGTCAAGCCTCTGTACCAGCTGTTCAAGTGCTAGTTCATCTCCAGCCAATCCATCAATGTCGTCCACAAAACGGCCTATGTTGACTGTGCTTTCGTGATCTGCATGATGCGCTCCAGGAAGATGTTGAAGAGTATTCAGCTTTGGTCAAAGGGATCGCTTGTGATGGGAGAAGATTTGGCGAAGACAGAGGCAGTGAGGTTTGGGAGAATGGGGCTGAACTGAAAGGGGGTGGAGAGGGTTGGGGGAAGTGGGTGGTTGTTATCGTTAGGAATTGGATGGGGCTGGTGGCAGGAAGGCGGGAGAGAAATGAATTTCAGGAGAAAGAAGTCGAGAGGGATGGGTATTTGGGGTGGGATGGCGGTGGGTGGGTATTGATGTTAAAGTAATGGTTTGGGGATTTGGGAAAGTTGAGAAGAGAGCGTTTGTTTGCTTAACGACGCACAGTGCTTAACAGAGATCAAATTGAAATCAGGCGTTTCACCGCAATATTAAATGCGCCTTGTTGTCATTATGAAGCAATGAGTAGAGCAGATTTGTCATTTAATCAACCAGCCAGTTGTGGCCGCCCAACAACCAACCAACGAGTCATTCACCTAATGTCTCGTCGTGGTCCTGATTTGGCTCGGAAGAGTCCGCTGGACCTAAAGCAATAATCATGTAATGTAATGTAATGTCTCGTCGTGGAGTCCACCTATCTCGGGGAACAAACTGGTTTGGATGCAGCGTTATTCTAAACGGAAATTACTCATAATTGAAAGGTATTGTTCTCGCATTGCGCCCTTATCAGCACAAAGAACTGCTCAGGGTGCAGGAACAGTACTGTATAGTGTGCCCCTCGGCCCACTTCGTTTTTGCGCTGTCTTGTTGTGATGGAGAGAGAAAAGAAATAACATTAACAGAGAGAAAGAGAGAGAGAGAGAGAGAGAGAGAGAGAGAGAGAGAGAGAGAGAGCACGCACGCTCGAGTGTGTATGTGTGCACGCTCGTGTGTGTGTGTGTCCTATCCTATCCTGTCCCGTAACCCGGAGGTCGTAGGGGCACCACAGATGATCGTTTAACCAGCATACTCCATCTTTCTCTGTCCTCAGCAGCCCTGATGGCTTCGCTCAGTGTCAAACCAGTCCATTCTCGAATGTTGCCATCCCACCTCTTTTTCGGTCTCCCTCTTCTTTTTCGGTCTCCCTCTTCTTCTTTTTTTTTTTTTCTTTTAGGGAGAGCACGCTCATCCTTCTTTTCATTAAACCACACAATGCACAGTAAATCCACATATCCTATGCATAGTAATAACAACCAAGGAGCTTAATATTTTCCACAAATGTAGTTTGTCCACATTCATAGTACAGTCATTGTATAGTTAACATAGAAAGTAATCAACAATGGTGTTCTCTTTTTAGTTTTTTTATGATATAGTATGCATATATACACGCATGCACGCTTACACACACACGCACACACACACAAAGAGACAGATGCTAAGCAAAAAGAAATCAGAAAGTGCTGAGCGAAGGGGAAGGAGAGGGGAAGGGGTGAGTTGGGTTGGCAAATTCTATTACAGTTTCCAGTATCTTGCATAAAAAATACCAATATTAATGATAGTATTAAAAAGGATTTACAGATATGGAGCATATTGTTGCCAGTCGTCTATCCAGCGACCACCATTAATATTAGCATAATATTTATCAACAACATACGAATCTTTTACAATACTCTTCAATGCATTGATATTTGGTTTTGTGCCCTTAAGTTTACAAACGAAAATGTGGTACTTGGCAAGGAGCAAAATCAGATCAAATATTCTATCAGTTAACAATTGATCCTTACAGCCGAAGATGACCAATTCTAAGTCGAATCGTACATTACTACAATGCTGAAACTTTGACTGCAGCCACACTTGTACATCAAACCAAAAATCTCTTATTATGTTACATTCCCAAAAAAGATGTGGCAGTGTTTCTTCAGCACTGTTACAAAAACAACACACTGAACAATCAACTAGCTTACGCATGTATAAAAATCTTCCTGTCGGCAGAATCCTGTAAAGGATTTTATACTGGAACCAACGCAGTGTGGTATCATTTGTTGTCTTTTTAAGTTTATAAAACAATTTCTTGACATTTATCTCAGTATCAAAAAATCTGCTCCATTTAACAATACTTTTTGATATTTCAGTGTAACTAATAATGCAAGAATAAACAGACTTCACACCCTTTACACAAGTGTTCCACCACACTGGCTTAGACATTACAACATTTTCTAAGTCTGTAAAATTCATCTTACGCTGGTATTCTTTCACTGCATGAACCACACCTTGATACAGTAAAAAATTACACTCACTATTGTATTTTGTGATAAATTCTTCGTGTGTCATAAATCTATTTGACAATATGAGATGACCGACTTGTGTCACTCCTGCAGCAAGCCAACTTTGTAGAAACACTGTTTTACTTTCTCTACGAATATTTATGTTAAAAAACAATGGTTCAGTAACAAAATCCCTTTCTGTGACAGGAGCACATTTTATCACAACATTTTTACAATGTTTGGAAACATCCATCCAGAAAGGATTTTTTATATGTTGCATCGCAACTTCAAAAAAATTACTACCAAAATGAAGACAATGTTTCAACAATGGACATTGCATAAGCAAAATGTGACTTATTTTCCCCTCCGAGAGCAAAATTCTTTTAAGCCAAGAAACTTTTAGGGCACACAGGAAAGCTCTTACATCTGTCATTTTCAAACCACCACTCTCGTACGCTTGACTCGCAATTTTCCTTTTTATTTTATCTGTTTTACCGTTCCACAGAAAATAATATAACAACTTTGCTAGTTCACTTAAAAAACTTTCGCTTGGGTCTGGAATATTAGTAAATAAATATGTTAATTTTGAGAGTATTTGACTTTTTATTACAGCAATCTTACCAAACGGAGTTAAATTTCTTTTTGACCATATCGCAATAATTCTTTCAATTTCTGTTAACTTGTTTTCAAAATTTAATCTTACAATATTTTTTATATTAACTGAAAAGACAATCCCTAATACCTTAAACACAAGAGGATTCCAGACAAAATTAATTTCAGTCATGTATCTCGCGTTTGAGTTTTTAGCCGAGCCTATCCACACAACAGCGGACTTATCATAGTTTATATTAAGACCAGAGATACGAGCAAACGTTTTCAGAGTGTCAACACAAGCCTGGAAGGACTCTCTAGTGCCATCTAAGAAGAAAGTTGTGTCGTCTGCAAATTGAGAAATAACGGTTTCCTTTTCTCCTATCTTTATTCCCTTAACGTCCTTATTCTGAAGAATCATTTGAGCTAATACCTCTGCACAAATAAGGTATAAATAACAAGATAAGGGATCTCCCTGACGTGTTCCCCGACTTACATTAAACCACTGAGACAGCTGCCCGTTCACTGAAACACACGACTTGATGTTAGCATAAAACGTCCGCACCCACTTTTGTATGTCTAGACCAAAATTAAACGCTTTAAGGCAGTTATCTAGGAACGACCACGAGATAGAATCAAATGCTTTTTCAAAGTCGATCATAAGGAGCAATCCCACTCTACTATCTTTCTCCAAGTACAACATGGTATCATACAGTAATCTAATATTTTCCCCAATGTACCTCCCTTTAAGAAATCCTGTTTGGTTTTCATTGATTATGTCAGGAAGCACTGGTTTAAGCCTATTCGCTATACACGCAGATGCTATCTTATAAACCGTATTCAACAAAGTTATAGGCCTCCAGTTTTTTAAAAATCTTTTATCTCTTCCCTCTTTTGGAATGCAAGTTATTACCCCCTCCCTTTGCGTTATTGACATTTCTCCTTTTTCAAAGCCCCTATTTACAGACCTAACTAATAGCTTACCTAAATCAACAAAGAAAAACTTAAAGAACTCTGCAGTGTAGCCATCCGACCCTGGACTCTTGTCGTTCTTCATATTCTTTAAAGTGTACAAGGCCTCATCACGAGTAATGCGTCCTTCAATGCTATTCTTCTTCTCTTCCGTAAGCTTGGGGAGATTAAGGTCATCGATAGTATGATCACTAGCATCATCTGCTCTAGCAGTGTACAAACATTCATAAAAAACCTTTGTTTCTTTCACTAACTCCTCCCCATCATGAACAATACTACCGTCCTCTTTCTGTAAAAATGCCATAGATTTCTGTACATAATTCCTTTTTTCTAAATTACAAAAGTATTTACTATTCCGTTCTCCTTCATATCTCCACTTCATACGCGAACGTATAATCATACCGTCTATTTTCTTTTACGCAGTGCGTACAAAGACTGTCTTTTTTCTTCCAGGATGTGTATGTTTGTGTCAGAAAGATTAGCCTCTAAATCTTTTATTTCGTCCAAAAGTTCTGCCTCTACTCGAGACTCTTCTTTTTTCTTACGAGCCGAGTATGGGATACATTTACCACGCAACTCAAGTAAAATCATTTCGAAAAATAACTGATCGTCGATCATAAAGGTTATGTCGTCGTCGTCAATAAGATGTAAATTGTCTCGGTCATAAACAAGAACGGCATATTGTTTCTTAAGTTCCAAAATAGTGGACTTGACAAGATCTACAAAAGTTTGGTCACGCAAAAGGGAATTATTGAATTTCCAGTATGCCCTGGCTTTACCTGAAATCTCCGTTTTTAACCCAAAATAAACTATTGAGTGATCTGATAAGTATCCTGGAGCAATATCACTACTGCCAACACAAGGTCCAAGGTCAGAGCTAACTAAAAACCAATCAATTCTACTACGTTGCACGCTGCTATTAAATCTCTTCCAAGAATACTTTCTTTTATCAGGATTAAGTACTCTAAAAATATCAATTAAATCATATTCCTGCATACAATTTTTGACCACCTGTCTACTTCTTGGCCTATAGATCCTAGTGGGCTGGTTAGTGTCCAGTAAGGGGTTGAGCGCGAGGTTCCAGTCGCCTCCAACAACCATAGTGCTGTTATCCATCAAAGCAATCTCCAAGAACAAATTAGTGAAAAATGCCGGATTATCTCCGCTACTTGGCGCATACACATTAGCGACAGTCATACGCTTATTCAAAAATTCAATGTCCAGTAGTATATATCTACCTTCATTGTCTTTCTTAACAGCATGAAGTTTATATTGAAAGTTATTTTTAAACATGATAGCAACGCCTCGACTATCGCTACTGTTGCCTGCGACCACGCACTCAAACCCCCACTGGGACCTTATAAAACTCTCTTGGTCAGTTTTCCAATGTGTTTCCTGGAGAAAAACAATATTGCAAGCCTGATTCCTTAAAAAGTCGAACACGTCCTTACGTTTTCGAAAGTCTCCAAGACCATTAACGTTCAAAGTTACAATTCTGAGTTCTTCGTTTCTAGCCATTACGTGTGTTCAAAATATATTGATGATATCAAAAGAAACATTCCGATAATGGTATTTATACATAAACTTGAACAATGTTCATACCGACTAAGGAAAACAAATCAGGCGTTGTATGCGTTTTTCCTCCCATCAAACTCTCAGTTGTATACATATATGAGAAGTCTCCCTCTTCTTCTACCTCCTTGCACTGTGCCTTGCAGAATGGTCTTTGCAAGGCCTGATGATCTGGTGACGTGGCCATACCATCGGAGTTTCCGTTTCTTCACCACTGTGAGCAGGTCATCGTGTTGTCCAATGGCTTGTGTGATGGTCTGTCGGACTTCGTCGTTGGTGATGTGTTGGGTATAGGAAATGCCCAGAAGTCTTCTGTAGCACCTTATCTCCATGCTTTGTATTCTTCGTTGTAGATATAGGAAGATGGAGATGTGAGTGTGTTTGTGTATGTGTGTGTGTGTGTGTGTGTGTGTGTGTGTGTGTGTGTGTTTGTGAAATATTAGCAGTGGGAGGGAGAGAGGAAATCCAAGTTGTAATGTAGTCATTCATATCGCTGAGCTTGGCCTGAAGGACCCTTGGCGAGGTAATGATAGGGCAAGACAGGGATTGCAGAGCGAAGGGAGTTGGCAAGTAAAGGAAGAATTCCATCTCAATAGCTGTTGTATTTGTGAGCTGAGGCTTCATGCAGCTTACCGGGGGGAAAACACAAAAATAATGTTGCAACAACTCTTGTAGTTTTGGGGATATTGTCGCTGTGAAGTGCATACGCTTTGAAATTCAGTCCTCCTGTAGCAACGACCATATGTCACAGAGAAGTGGAAAGAATTCGTGTTCAACTAATTGTTAGTCTGTGCGAAATTAATGTTTTAACGTCAGTTCGTAGAATATTGTCACACTCACTGCAACTAAATCGAACACTTTTTGAGGTTGCATGCTCATTTGCACACTCTCGCGTTCTCTTGAAGAAATGGCGTGGAATACTTTTTGTACGATGGAGGTGCGACATTTTTAAAGGGGAGGTTATAATCCTGTCAAAGGTCGACCGTATTGTAAGCTGTGGCAATGTCAACAAAAAGTGAAGGGACATAACTGCATCCCAAAGTCGACCAACATTGACGGGAGGTAAACTTGTCATTTGGACTCTGTTGTAAGCGAGTAGGTTGTAAAGTCCACTATCGTTTGACACATTGCCTTACTCACTAACAAACAAATCATGTGACTAACGTTCTGGAGCGCGGAGTATTTCTAGCCCTTTATTGAAGTTGAAATGACGTGCCTCAGCTCATGGCTGATACTCAGTATGCCGAAAGCTCTTGCGCGTTCTGAGTTCAGTAATTGGTTCCTTGGAGGACAAGGGGCAGCTTGATAATGTCCATCTTGATGGACTGAAGTGCTGTTCCAACCTTCACAAATAAATCTTGCTTTTCCTTCTTTTTTTCTTTCCTTTTTTTTTCCTTTTTATTTGCTAACTTTCTATTTTCGTCGTGTTTTCTTGATTTGTATTTTCGTAGAGGGATGGATTTTTGCAGTTTCAAGATGGGGCTATAGTGCGAAGTGAAGTTGTAAGTTAGAACAACTCGTTTTCTCCTTAACCCATTTGCTACCACGATCCCATATATGGGATCACGTGAATCCAATGTGCTGTCATCACTATGTTTGGGTTTTCCTGTTCACAATTGTTTTGACAGCTGAAGGGAGACTAGCAGATAAGTTCTAATGTAAATAGGAAGTGACTGGCCTTTAACACTTGACTTTCTGTCACTTTGAAATTGACACCCCCCAGATTTCAACAGCAGCATGACAACACAGAAAAGGTAAGCTATAATAGCATGTTACCAGTTAGGATTTTTGTAACACCATATGAAGCAAAGTTACAGTTCTGCCTATTATCTAAAATCAAGTCTCTCAGTTTTTCTGTAAAGCTTTTAGTTTTGAAGTAGCTAAAGGTCAAAGTTCGATCCCAAATATGGGATCGCGGTAGCAAGAGGGTAGGGGTTTTTCACTTTTAGTACTCTAGTGTTCTATGTATGTTATCTCTCATGTAGGCCTACTCATAAGTGCGTGGCTCAAAGTTAGCTCTAATGTTATTAACAGGTTCTTACAATGCTAGGGAACATAAGCAACATTCTAAAACATTCTCTGCTGTTGTCTTTTTACCAAAATTTACCGTAATATTTGTCCTGTGTGTTTTTACAGGACGTACATGAAGTTTTGTCCATCTTGGCCCCGATGTCCACAATGAAGTTATTTCCGCTGCAATGTCTAGAAATCGATTTGATGAGCTCATGAGATGTCTTTATCTCAGTGATAATGCCAACCTAGAGGCTGGTGACAAGTTTAGCAAAGTCCAAATTCTCGTCAGCTTGCTCAACGAGAAATTTCTGAAGTTCTTCACATTCATGAAGACCCAGAACTTGAGTATTGATGAGTCAATGATCCCATACTTCGGCAAGCATGGAGCTAAACAATTCAGCAGAGGCAAGCCTATTCGTTTTGGCTTCAAGATGTGGGTCTTGGCTAAACCACTGGGCTATGTGGTCCAGTTTGATCCCTACCAAGGAGCTCGAGGACGACAAACTGAGTATCCTGAACTTGAAATGGGGGGTTCCGTGGTGGTAGACCTCATTTCAGAGCTTCAAGAAGAAGGCAGCTACTCCTACCACCTCACGTTTGACAACTTATTTACCTCCCTGCCCCTTGTCGAATGCCTGACCAAGAAGATCGCGTGCACTGGAACACTTCGCTCAAACCGCACTGGAGATTGTCCTCTCAAGACTATGAAGGAGATGGAGAAAACCCGGAGAGGCACCTTCGACTATTCTACTGACATCAAAAATGGAACTGTGGTTGTCAGTTGGAATTACAACAATGTTGTCAATGCCGTCTCCAACTTCGTTGGTGTAAACCAATACAGCCAGCAAAGCGTTGGTCAAGAGCAGATGGGAGACGTGTCAACATTGGCCAGCCTAACATCATAAGGCACTACAACCGCACCATGGCTGCAATAGATCTCATGGATCAGAATTTTGAGAAATAACGGACGACGATCAGATCAAAGAAGTGGTGGTGACCAATATTTGCATACTGTGTGGACCTGTGTGTCCAACAAGCCTGGTACCTCCGGAGGCTGTCGAGTGATGTAGTGAACAGGACCAACGACCTCCTGGCCACTCGTTCGATTGCTCGATCACTCCTTGCCGGAACCAGCGCTCCTGCTTTTACTCAAGGACGCCCCAGAGGGTGCCCCAAGCTTGATAAGCGTGTCCCAGACAACATCCGATTGGACCGACTTGACCACCTGGTGCAGCCCTCACCGACCCAGCTCAAGTGTGCCTATTGTGGCATGAAGACGAAGCACATATGCATGAAATGTCGGTGTACATGACAGATGCTTTGCCAGGTTTCATTCTCAGTGAAATGACACAATGATGCTGATGACAGGACTGAAATACATTCTACTTTGATGTTATTGCATGTTGTCTCTTCATACAAACCATGCGTGTTTGGAATAATCTATGTTCCTTTTACAAATGTTTAGATTGCATTTAGTAGACTTTCAGTATTTGTTTCAGATTTCTTTGATGATGGCACTTCACTGTGCTGGCACTTTGTGACAGTTTTTTTTTTACTTCTATCACACATGCTTTTTTTTCTTTTGTAAAATTCTGTATTTATCTAGGTTGTAGCTGTTTGTGTACCATGTTGGAATATTTCTTTGAAAATGATTCATTTGAGGCTGCACTGGCTTACTTTTGCACTATTTCTGGGAGATTTCGGTATTTAGTCTTTTGTAATTTTTAACTTTTTATTATGTCTTTTTCTTTCACAGAGGACTTGTGATGTTTGAAACAGATAAAAATAAAGTTCAAATAAATACATCTGTTTGCGTGCCTTCTTGATGTGCCCATAAGTGAAAACCCCTACCCTCTCGCTCCCACGATCCCATATTTGGGATCGCCACAAACACTCTCATAAAACCACTTTTTTAACATATTTCCTCAAAATAACTATCAGATATGTTGTGTGTATGCTAAATGCTACACATTCACATAACTTTCATCAAAAAATAAAATTTGGGTGCAAATGGGTTAAAGTTGATCATGGCATTTCCGGAGGACGACGCGTAACAAGTCGTCATCATCATCATCATCATCATCATCATCATCATCATCATCATCATCATCATCATCATCATCATCATCTTCTTCTTCTTCTTCTTCTTCTTCTTCTTCTTCTTCTTCTTCTTCTTCTTCTTCTTCTTCTTCTTCTTCTTCTTCTTCTTTTTCTCCTCCTCCTCCTGCTCCTCGAATGGCTTTAGTTTTAGTAGAAATTAATTCTTCTTCTGACAGGTTGCCGCACGACAGTAAGATGATTTTATTTCTGGCAGCGGGTGGTGGTGTTGTGTTAGACTGAGTAACTTCACCTGAATTGGGGGAATGCCTCGGAGCAGTGGGACTAGGACTTGATACCCTGCTGGAGAAAATATATACTATTTCTAGAAAATCGTTTGCTTCCTGAGCGTGGCAGTCACTGAGTCAGTCCAAATGGTGTAGATGGATTTGAACGGCAGAGAGGAAGCTATTTTTATTTTATTTTATTTTATTGCATTTCATTTTTTTTATTCATGTGTTTTTATTTATTTTTTAAAAGTTTATTTTAAAACTCCGCAAGCTTTTATTCGTAGAAGCAAGAAGCGTAAGAAATAGTTAAAATTCATATGTTACAACTTCGTGGCATGTCATTTTCGGCAGACTGACTCTTACTGTCAGGAAGTCCATAGCGTTTGTCAGGAAGTCCATAGCGTTTCCGGTACAGGGAGAAAACTACACCTGACATTGGATGACTTTTTATCGCCCCTGTAACTCGATGTTTTTGAAGGTCGTTCATGGCGGCGCTGGTGAACAAACAAACAAGCCACCCACAAAAGTGTGCTTTGAGTTGGATTGATGCAGTGATCAATAGTTGTCGCCGTCGTCGTCTAACATGTTCGCCATCATCATCTTCTACATCTACAACACCACTACCACTACTACCACCACCATCACTCATCAATAATAAATCATCGACAACAACCATGTCGCCACATGCACACAACTAATAACCGTCACCACGCCAACTTCCACCACTAATATCACCATCATCGTGATCATCATCATCATCATCATCATCATCATCATCATCATCATCATCATCATCATCATCATCATCATCATCATCATCATCATCATCGACGACGACAACAACAACAAAAGCTCCACATACACAACCAATCGTAACGGTCACTACGATCAGTCCCACCACTATCATCGTCATCATCATCCCCACTAGCACCACTACCACCACCATCTCCCTGCTCATTGCCGTAAACCTTTTGGCATAGTTTTCAACAGTAGCAGTAAATACATTTTTTTTAAAGTTAAGTATGTGTGCTAATCAGTGCAATGTTAGAAGGAAAACGTGCATTATTTTGCGGAGTCTGTTAAGCGCATCTGTACAGCTGTAAATCACTGTGTGGGGATCAGACACACAGCCAATTCCGCACTCATTTCATTATATAAAAAAAAAACTAAAACGTGTTCTTCTACACACATACAAATCGAAGAGCCCGTGAATGCAACGTTATTTTTTTCAGAGCACATGAACACGCTAGAGGATTCAGTATTCTTTTTTTTCGGATACGGTTTGGGGTGGGGGTGGGGGGTGGGAGAGAGAGTCGAATATAGGGAGTGGGGGGGGAAGAAGGAGGGGAAGACAGGTGTGTGTGGTTTGTGTTAGAGAAGGGAGAGAGAAGTGTTGATGGTTGTGTGCTAGAAAATTACAGGAAGATGATTCATTAGAGAGAGAGAAGAGAAGAGAGAGAGAGAAAGAGAGAGAGAGAGAAAGAGACAGAGACACAGAGAGAGAGAGAGAGAGAGAGAGAGAGAGAGGGAGAGAGGGGAGAAGAAGGAAGCGGTAAATACGGCGGAGACCATTAAGACTACAGAAGGGGTTAAATTGTCAAAACACCACCTGTCCAAGACAGGTTGTTTTCGCTGGAAAGGAAAAACACACACACACACACATTAAACCCCCCCCCCCCCCCACACACACACAGAACAAACCTAAGAAGTAGCAGGCGATGATGGCAGACTCCCAAGGTCACATTATCCTCATCTTTCATTTCAGCATTTGGTGATCGGAGTGGCAGAATAGTAGGACTACAGAGACATAAAACGCTAACAACAACCAAAAAACAAAACCACGATAAAAAAAAACAGTACAATGGCTCAGTGGTATCAGGCGGGATTCTAGCAGCAGGTGCGACGTGTGTGCGGGCTTTTGGAGGCCGAACCGCATATAACAGAAGAAATGTGTGTAGCTTGGTGTTTTTTTTTCTTCTTTTTTTCAGTACCGTCGTGAGCAACACTTACTGTTTTTGTCTCCACCACAGAGCTAGCCGTGATTAAACGCAGGCAAATGGACAACGTGACGGACACTGTATTAGAGACAGTTAGCTGAGGCCAAAGACAGACACGCTCAGTTACTTACAACACTTCTCACCTTTGTATATGTCTGTCTGTCTGTCTGTCTGTCTCTCTCTCTTTCTGTCTGTCTCTCTCTGTCTGTCTCTGTCTCTTACATACACACACACACACACACACACATACAGGCATACACACACGTAAACAAGCACGTACGTAACCCCCTTATCCCCTCTCCTCCCGCCCAACCCCCCATTACACACACCGTGTTTGTGCAGCCCTTTGCAGGTGGTCTTACCCGTATGTGCGGGTTGTTGAGAGCTCAATGCAATAAAATAGAGATAGAATCCAATGTACGGGTCCGACCGCAGAAATACAATCGCCCTGTAGATAACATCCAGTGTAAAGGGGTGCAAGCGTAAAGGATAGACTAAGCGAACTTGGAAGGGATTCACGTCCACACCCACTATTGACGACGATACGGAGGACGGAGATAACCATCCCAGGAAAGAGGAGGGTTAGGACCTGAATCAACACTGAACCCCCATAGCAATCATACTGCAAAGACCGATAGTAAAAAAAAAAAAGGTCACTTTTATCGTGCCCACCACCCACCGCGGGGATTCGAACCTAGGTCATCGGCGTGCTGGGCGATCGCTGCAGATTACCACTGAGCTACGGACAGGTAGGGGAGAAAAACGATCAACTGTGGACACATTCCAGTGTACTGGGGCCTAAGTACATTAAGGGAGAGCTGTCGAGGCAAACGCAATAAAGCGTGGATGAAATCAAGTGTATCGGGTACAAGTACCGCTTCCAGACAACGCACAATCTAATTTCATGACGCTGATGCGTGGTGTTAAAACTTCCACAGAACTGTCTTTCTCTCATTCTTCTTCTTGTTCTTCTTGTTCTTGTTCTTCTTCTTCTTCTTCTTCTTGTTCTTGTTCTTCTTCTTGTTCTTGTTCTTCTTCTTGTTCTTCTTGTTCTTCTTCTTGTTCTTCTTCTTCTTCTTCTTCTTCTTCTTCTTCTTCTTCTTCTTCTTCTTCTTCTTCTTCTTCTTCTTCTTCTTCTTCTTCTTCTTCTTCTTCTTCTTCTTCTTCTTCTTCTTCTTCTTCTTTATTTTATTTTTGTGATTGCAGAGGGATAATAATTACAAGTATATTGTGGGAGACAGTTGAAGGAAGTAGTTGTCTCGCCAGAGGAGATGGAAACGGAGATTAAAGATAGCATCTTGGACGTAATCTTCAAAGTGGTCTTTGTCGTGATCTGTATCTAGAGGGTTGTCGGTAATAAACAAATTTTGATTGGGGACCCACTAGTTGGGAGGTGGAATAGGGGTAAGCTTGGGGTATCTGTACGAAATGTGAGAGAGAGAGAATATGAGAGAGAGAGAGTGCGTGTTACAAGTGATGGAGTAAGGGAGAGGGGAGGGGAGGGAGAGATTTCCTGTCGACCTATAATCTTATCATCTAACACTTGTATGCATGTCATAAGCCATAGGAGACAGAGGTGTATACTTCAGACATGGCAGGCGATAAAATCGGCGAATTTGAAAACATATTTGATACAATTTTCTTGGGTTGTAACGTTGTTGTTGTTTGTAGATTATAGTCACACGACACTTTCGCATATAGATGACTACTGGACCGATTTATACTGACACCAGCGGGCCAGTTGTTGGTAAAGGGGAAAATTAATATGATCACACGTTGACCAATCCGGGATTCGAACCAGCGACCTTTCAGTTACTAGCAAGACGCTCTTACCATCTGAGCTACCCGGCCCCTCTGCGTTGTAACGTGGCTTGCGTTAATCTTTTATCGGTAGCTTTGCTTTCAAAGGCCATAGTCTCGAGTATGTTTGTTTATGTTGTGACAATAAGGTTACTTCGGAGATTGCATTATCGCCACAGTACAAGATTATAGACTCCCCGACGTACACAGGTTCCGTCATATTGGCATTCATTAATCATTTTTTTAAGATTACACCCCCCAGTTTCCTGTTGACTGGGAAAAAGGAGATACGGTTAATGGTTTAGCAGTAAAGGTTGTTATATTGCGCGCTTACAAGCTCAAAGAGCTGCTCGTCAAAACCTGGTTTGCTGAATGAGATCAGAATGGAATTGGTGGTTGAGAAGTAAAGAATCTATATATTAATCGACAAGCCGTTTTAGATCACGAGGGGCCGTTTTAGCCAACCAGTGGCTTTGTTGTGAAGCTCGATTTGAGCTTCACTTTGCTCGAATTTGTGTAGATTACAGCTGAACTGTCTGTATAATTGCTTCCACGCGAGTTTTGCCATTCGCCGCTCGATCACGCGCTGCCGATACAACGAAACTTAACATTATTTTCGATCGCAAAACGGCTTTATTTTGCATTTTACTGCCTTGAAAATGTACTAAAAACACGTGGGAAACATGTGCGAGTCCAACCAATCACTATTGACGTTGCCTACGGCAGGCCCCGCCTTCATTTCATTTTTCATAAGTTTGAATTTGATCACGCTTTTAAATCGGCGTTATAATGTTGTTAAATGCAGTTTAAAGTTTATAACACTAATAAAATCGAGGGTTCACCATGTTTTATGATATAGGACCTAAAATAAGGCTTTAGAATTATAGCAGCACGTGGATCTGTGGATAAGGCGTTCGACTATCATTACGGCGATCCGGGATCGAATCTCGTTGGGTATACTTTTTTATTTTAAATTTAATAATACAGAGGGAGAGAGATAAAAGAGAGAAGGAGGTATATATACTAAAGAAAAAAAAAGAGGAGAGGCAAATAAAAAACAAAAAAGGGCGAAGTAAAATGCCAAAAATAAATAAATAAATAAATATATAAATAAAAATAAAATCATAGCACGGGTATTAATAACTGCTTCATTTTTTTTTCATTTATCCATGATGCATGTACATTTTAGAACACTTAACATCTTATGCTTTTTTTTTCTTTTTTTAAAATTAGGTATAGGTAGGTCTATTAAAAAAAAAATTAAGAAAATAACAATATAGTTTTATTGTAAATTTCATAGCATAATTAATTGTCATTCGATTCATCAGAAAAAATAAATAAAAATAAAAGCAAACTTTGCATTAAAAATAATTATTTAGAATATAAATTAAAACTGAATTGTTCCAAAAATAAATATCTGGTGCTTTTTTTTTTAATGATTGCCTCAATTTGGTATTTCATTGGTATGTATTATAAATTAAAAAAAAAAATATGTGCATGCAGTGATAGCATTGCCTTATTGTTTTAATCACATGCATGTGCAATAAATCAGTAATGCTGTTCTCCTCAAATAATTGGTTATTGTGTTTTATTACAATTATAAGTTTATCTTTAATCTATGTCTCTTTTTAGTGATTCACCACTGACAGTGCACTTCAGCCTTCCACTTCCAGAATCATAAACACTATAAAGATTATTATATCAAAGATACTTTTATACAATATGAATTAATTTTCGAGCTAATGTTAATTAAAAGTATCTTTGATATATATCTTAGTTGTGTTCATGATTTTACTTTCAAAATACTTTGCAGTTCCTGTTGTGTTTACAATTTCTTCCATTTTCAGATAATTGATATATTTCCTAAAGGTAGTTATTGTACCAACACCACAACATAAACTATACACTATGTAGGCTACAATGAAACATTATAGTCTCAAATAAATTTGACTTCACTCAGTGGCTGACAGCTTGGACACCCAAAGATAACCTATAACGGGCATAAAATCAGAAACAAAACAAAGAAATATATTAAATACTTTTAATTATACAACAATACAAGACAAATGAATTTTCGTGCTTTGCTCTTCTTCAGATTAAAAACAAACATAAAATGACTAAATGCTGCAGAATGCATGCACACAAAAAGTCACTTCCAGGAAAATGTTTGAAACGGGCATATCAGACCCAGCAATTGGCCATTGGGTCATCAAAAATTTATTTGCACGGGTAATAACTGCTAGTATAAATAAAGCTTGCGCCGTGGTCATTGAGCCAGCCTTATCGAGTACTTGTTATGGCGGCTTACTAGCGCCAAAACCTGATAATTACAATTATCAGGTGATAATTACAATTATCATGGGATAATTACAATTATCAAGAGATAATTACAATTATCATTGAAAAATTACAAATATGTTTGCGTGATCATGTTTAATTTTCAGCTCTGTAAACTACACAGAACACATCTATCTATGTGAGCATCCGCCTACCTCGCTTCAGCTACGCTGTTGTTAGGTGTGGGTGTGTTTGCGCGTATGCGTGCGAGGGTGTGACATCCCACTGTGTAAAGTGTATCGTGCTGAAGGGTTCATTGTGTTAGGCACGCTAATAATTGTCATTTGCTAATGAGGTCAAGATGCGCCGTGGCAAAAAGATGTCAGGCAAAGAGGGGTGGGTGTGTGTGGGGTGGGTTGGGGGAGGAGAAATATAGGGTAGGTGGTGGGGGCGGGGGAGTGGGTGTAGTAGAGGAGAGTGAGAGTGAGTGAGAGTGTGTTTTAGTTTTATACTTCGTAATCCATCGACCGCACTCAGCGACCACTCAGGTATATTTAAATCATGTTCGATCTATGTAAAATAAAAGGACAAAGTTCCAAAGGTAAATAAAACTGACGGTAGAAAGTGTGTGGCGCTGGCTTATTAATCAGGAACTCTCTCTGTCTCTCTCTCTCTCTCTCTCTCTCTCTCTCTCTGTCTCTCTCTCTCTCTCTCTCTGTCTCTCTCTCTCTCTCTCTCTCTCTCTCTCTCTCTCTCCCTGCCTCTCTCTCTTCTCTATCCCTCTCTCTTTCTCCCTCTCTCCTCTGCCTCTTTCTCCCCCTCTCTTTCTCCCTCTCTCCTCTACCTCTTTCTCCCCTCTCTTTCTCCCTCTCTCTTCCCCCCTCTCTCTCTTTTTCTCCCTCTCTCTCTCCCTCCTTCTCCTTCACCTTTTTCTAGTTTCAAGACGTGTGTGATGATGCCTGTTGTCAGTTTTCAATGTAGTATTTTGATGGCTTTAGCAGGCCCTTTACCGCTCTGCATCGTCAGCAACTGTTGCCATATTGTACAGGAAGCTGAGATGGCATCGTCAACGTCAACAGCACCATTCCGATAGCAACCTGCAAGTTTATTCATTTCATTGGTACACGTCAAGGAGAAACGGTGCTAGCAAATGGTGCACACCCTATTCCTCATTTTATTAGAAAAGATAGCTCTTAACAGTTAAGTTACCTGTGTTGCGTGTGCGTAATACTTTTGATGTCTGCCTACTCCTTCCTGAGCACTACACAATGTGTTAGCATTAGATCTGTCTTGAAAGCAAGTCATTCCTTTCAGACACTCCTCAGCATGCCACTGGCAGTTGTCCTTTATTTGCAGCTTTTGTTTTGTCACGTCCTGTCCTGACCAGTCGGGGAGCTCTCAGCTCATCCCTAAGCCCCGATTGTCACCAAGCAGCGCTTCCGTTCCCAGTCCTTCGGGGCATGATCAAAATAGGGACCCCATTGCCAGTGTGGAAGTGGCTGTCTCGCCTGTTAGCTCAAAGCTGTATGGTCACAGGATTATAGTGCATTGTCTAACAACTTATATATTTGACCATCCAAGACTTCTACGGAGATCGGGCGAGGAGGGGGTTGGGGAGGAAGAAGGGGGCGTCTGACGCAATATTTGCGTTATAGGATCGTAGCATAATAGAGAATAGTAGAGCATAGTAGAGAAGTGCAGTCCTCAACAACAGCGCCATCGGAAACTGGTTCAGAACAACAATCGGTGTGCGTCAGGGATGCCTACTCTCAGACTCTCCAACACTCTTCAACATCCTTCTAGAGCGGATCATGTCAGATGCCCTTGCAGATCACGAAGGCACTGTCAGCATAGCGGGAAGAGCAATGTCCAACCTTCGTTTTGCGGATGACATTGATGGATTGGCTGGAGAGGAACAATAACTTTAACAGCTTGTACAGAGGCTTGACACCACCTCCAGAGCCTAAGAAATGGAAATAAGTGCAGAGAAGACCAAAATGATGACCAACAACACCAATGGCATCAACACGGACATCAAAGGCCAAGGCCAATCCCTCAACACAGTGCATAGCTTCAAATATTTAGGAGCCATTGTATCAGACAATGGGTCCCGACAGGAAGTCCTCTCCATGATCGCACAAACAACTGCTGCCCTGGCGAGGTTGAAGCCAATTTGTAAAGACAGGACCATAAGTCTACATTCCAAGGTAAGGCTGCTGCGCTCCCTTGTCATCTCCATCTTCCTATATGCTTGCGAAACATGGACCCTCACAGCAGATCTACAACGAAGAATACAAAGCATGGAGATAAGGTGCTACAGAAGACTTCTGAGCATTTCCTATACCGAGCACATCACCAACGACGAAGTCCGACAGACCATCACACAAGCCATTGGACAACACGATGACTTGCTCACAATGGTGAAGAAACGGAAACACCGATGATATGGCCACGTCACCAGATCATCAGGTATTGCAAGACACAATGCAAGGAGGTAGAAGAAGAGGGAGACCGAAAAAGAGGTTTGAGGACAACATTCGAGATTGGATTGGTTTGACACTGAGCGAAACAATCAGGGTTGCTGAGGACATGGAAAGATGGAGTACGCTGGTTAAACGATCATCTGTGATACCCCTACGACCTCCGAGTTACGGGATAGAATAGGATAGGAGTAGAGAAAGTGACCAATTCTCAGTGTGTTACTAGGCTATCTCGCCCATTCTCAGTGCCTATGACTTTATCACTTGCTAGTTGCATTGGCTAAGAAATTGAGGTATTGTTTAAGGCTTAGGTTGGCCAATAACGTCTTTTTGGATGGTAGCAGTTATTTTAGGTTGTTTTTTTTCACCAACGATGTGTGCAACATTTGTTTTGTAACAGTTGTTTGATTTAGTAGTTTGCTTTTCTACATACAAGCAGTGTAGGTAGAACACTAACAAACTAACAACACCCCCACACAAAATAAGGACTTCATATCCTTTCCTATCCTATTCCGTAACTTGAAGGTCGTTGGGGCATCATAGATGATGGTACTCCATCTTTCTCTGTCCTCAGCAGGAAGGACGAAAACAGCAACAACATCGACAGCACCGTCAGCTCATTCCTTGCAGGCGAGAAAGTACACAAACAATGAAATAAACATGCATTTTACATTACATTACATGATTATTGCTTTAGTTTCAGCGGACTCTTCCGAGCCAAAGCAGGATCACCATGCATTTTAAGTGGAATCTGTTGCAGATAAGGCTGTCATCATCATCATCATCATCATCATCATCATCATCATCATCATCATCATCATCATCATCATCATCATCATCATCATCATCACCACCACCACCACTACTTCTTGCCGACTGTGAACACTCAGCAGAAGGAAGCAAAAGAACAAGACCTAAGTTCACAGGAAAGAGAAGGTGATTAGAAGCAATCAGGACGCGGGCACTAATTACCTTTAATAGTGCCCGGCGGCCACCGCTTGATTCACCCCAGCCTCAGCGGCTACTTACATCAAACCTGGCTCTGCTTCCCAAAATGATCAATGCTGTCCTTGGAATTCCGCTTTTGCGAAACTGTGGACACCAACTTAGAGACTATAGACATTTGTCCAATTTTCTTTTTTCAGTGTTTGGGTTGGGAGTCAAAGGATGAATTATTTTATTGACATCTTGCCAGAGAGCCGACAAATAAGGAGCCGTGTTATCAAAATAAATTGGTTTTATGTTTATTTGGTCATGAAATTTGATGAGTAGCAGCATGTTGGCTGAAGTCTTCGACACCTTCTTATCGGTATTAACCAAGCCACCGTAGCAACGAAAGATGTGGACAAATGAGTTTTTATACCAATGGCATTTGAACAAGATTGTCATGGGTTCTTATTAATGTTGATTATTCAATAAGAGTTTGATATACCTGGGTACCTTGTAGCTTTCCAACGTTGTCCTCGCTTTTTGGATATGCTTTGCAAGTCTACCCTAATAACCAGCAGTATCGCTGAGCCGGTCCCATTGCGAAACGTCTTCTCTAGGTAGAGGGCGGTCACTAATGACAGGAATTGGTTACTTGTTAGCAGGAAGAGGCAATTTGCCTCCAGCCTTTCTGTTCTCATTTTTCTCCTGAGACTCTTTTACAACAGCCTTCTTCTCTCTCGTTCTAACACCCCCTTATTTCACAAGGAGCCCCGACTCCCCCCCCCACCCACCCCTTACACCGCCTTCCCAACGAATCCAACCCCCTTTTACCAGAATGTCCGTTGCTGGCTTAGAGAGGAACTTTGATGACAGTTCGATGGGTTGATCGCGCTTCAGACAGACTTGAAAGCGGCCAGACCCGACAAGATGACTTCAGCAAAACTGATTATAACTCAGACATTGCATCATAATGATCCATCTATTTAGTACGACGCCAAAGCAGCAGCTTTCGCCGGAGACACAAGAAGGTCCTAAGACAAAGTGTCAAGACATGGGTAATTATGGGTTGCTGCTCTCGTCACCGTCAGATGAAATACGATTTCGGCTATTAAATTCTACCACTGTAAAAATCACAATACGCTTATTTTAATGCAAAGGCAGTGCTATTTATCAAAGTTATAAGAAGTTTTCAATAGGGATGTACTTTTCAACCACCCTGCAGTTATAACGAGAAACGCAGGGATGTTCTTTTAGTACTTGGAGGGTGCGTGTGTTTGTATGTGTGTGTGTGTGTTAGAGAGAGAGAGAGAGAGAGAGAGAGAGAGAGAGAGAGAGAGAGAACACGTTTTGTGTAGAGCACAAGTATTAGGGATGGGGCAGGAGTTTATTGATAGCATCTTGCATATAAGTCTGATAAGATGCTGTCCTTCAAAGAATGAGGGAATTTTTTTTTAAAAATCTATCTCTCCTTCTCTGCTGACAGTGGTTTTGCAATTGTGGGTTTGTGCCATAGATACAGATGGCCCTTTCGCTGTGTTCTCTGCTCGTCCGTGTATCAGCTTAAAGTGCTGAAAAGCGAGTGAATAATTTTTCCAATGCATAAGAAAACGACTGAATGAAGTCCTCAGAAAAACCATCTTCATTCTCTCTCTCCCTCCCCCTCCCCCCCAAAAAAAAATAAAAAATAAAAAATCTATCTATCTATCTATCTATCTATCTATCTATCTATCTATCTATCTATCTATCTATCTATCTATCTATCTATCGCCAAATTGTGAATTTCTTTAAGTTATATATACAGAGAGAGAGAGAGAGAGAGAGAGAGAGAGAGAGAGAGAGAGAGAGAGAGAGAGAGAGAGAGAGAGAGAGAGAGAGAAAGAAAGAAAGAGAGAGATCCATAATTTGGCTGGTTGGCAACGGAAGTGGGAAGGAACCTAACTTTTGACAAAGAGAGTTCATTGCCAAAAGATAGTTCTAAAATCTAGGGCTACAGTGTTGGTAGTTTGTTTTTTAATTGCTCTGCAATAGCAGCACTTGCATTAGGCTTAGGATTGGCACGCGCACAGGCGCTGATTGTCCAGGATTGTCACTGTTTTTCTTGCGGAAGAGAAATGTCTCCCGAGACTGACTTGAAGTCGTACACCGACGCGACCCATCAAGCGTCACATAATTAGCTCTCTTGTGTGTCTTGTGACAGATTTGTTGGTCTCCTTGGCTGGAAAACTGAAGAGATGTCAGATTTATTCGGCATCTTACTCCGTATTAATAGGGATAGTCTGTTCTAATTGTGCATTAGGCGGCAGTTTATACTAGGTAACTTTTTTCCCCATTCTATTTGTGTCATGTCTGCAATGTCGGGCGGCTTGAGTTAGATCCTGTATCGGGAAGCGCCTTGAGCAGCTTCACAGCTGGAAATGCGCTATATAAGAACTAATTAAAATTGTTTAAGTGGTCTCTATAGAATAGAATGAACACTGTGTTGATGAAGCATTGTCTGAATATAAGAAGGGTGGGAAATAATAGTATATGGGGATGTAGTTAATCAAAATTATTATTATTATTATTATTATTATTATTATTATTATTATTATTATTATTATTATTATTATTATTATTATTATTATCATCATCATTATTATTATTATTATTATTATTATTATTATTATTATTATTATTATTATTATTATTATTGTTAACACAAACATTTAGACAGCGCACATATGTCACAGTACATTGCGATTCGTGGTTATAATAGTGAACTCATGAGGTCACAGCGCTTTGAATTTGATTGTAAAATTCTGTATTATGGCGTGGCGTGGTAGAACAGTTAATAGCATGTTGGCTGGTTTCTTATGCCCAAGGTAGCAGGTTCGAACCCCTCAAGGGACGAACTTGCGTAACTTAGGTACGAGACGTTTCAAGACACCGAAGGTTTTCTCCGGTTACTCCGGTTTCCTGCCTCCCTTCAATAATGGTATCGGATGCAATCTAAATGTTAAAAATAAAAATTGTATCCGCCTTCTGTGAAAGCGATCTCTTCAGATCGCCACGCTTTGAGTTCGATTGAAGAAAAAGCGCGTGATAGCATCCTGTGTTGTTGTTGTTATTATTATTATTATTATTATTATTATTATTATTATTATTATTATTATTATTATTATTATTAAAGTACCCGACAGACGCTTCATTTGCGATACATTAAAGAAATGATCAGCGCGGTCGCCAGACTTGAAAATGTGAACGTCCGACCATAGGAACAAATCAGCGCTGAACGATCACCTTTGTTGTAGGTAACTGGCTCTCCTTTGACCTATCCTATCTTATCCTTTGCCGTAACTCGGAAGTCGTTGGGGCATCACAGATGATCGTTTAACCAGCATCCGCCATCTTTCTCTGTTCTCAGCAGATCTCAAGGCTTCACTCAGTGTCAGTCTTTTGAACTGGAAAATGGAAAAGAAAAAAAAAGCCAGTAGGAGTCGAGTGAGCGAAGAGAGGCACCCTGCACCCCGCCCTCATAAAGCTGGCTTTTTAAGAAGGGAGATCGTTCATTTCTCTCTTCTAGGAGGAACAATTTATGGAAACCCCGTTTAAGCACCAGTACCTACTCAATCCCACCACATGACGGGAGTAATAGAAATACACTTAGTTATTTGGGTTGATGCCTGCTGATGTAAAGGCAGAGTGGAACGATAGCTGTTACTACGATAGGTGTTAGATAGCTGAGGCTAGGCTGTCTGCATCATGACAGTACTAGCGTGAGCTGTCTTTTTTTTTTCTTGAAGGAAGGAATCCTTTAAGTAAATGGAAGTTGTCTGGAATGATTGTGTTGTACCCTGCCAGTCGTAGCATGAAGCCCCCACAGACAGCGTGCAGTCATGTTGGTATGACTGACATAGTTGGAGAGAGAAATGAAATCGTCTACGTTTGACTGATATACGCGGAACCGTTGTAGACACTAATCGCCGAAGTTCCCCTAGTGTTCAGCCAGCGGTGATGTAAAGGTGACAGAAGCTGACATTTGTCTTGGTTGCCTTTCATGTCTGCTCTTTAAGGGGCTTCCGCTTAGCCATGTACGGTACAGGGTATTATGTTGGATTAAAAACATGAGGAAGAGTGGGATAATGATGATGAGGATGAGGAGGAGGAAGAAGGAAAAGAAGGAGAAGAAGAAATAGAACAACAGAAACAACAAGCATGCCCTACGTTAAAAGAAAATTTAAAAAATACCTTGTTTGCAATCATATACCCAAATTAACATCTTTAATAGTCCACAACTGATTTATGAATTGTTCATTAACAACAATAAGAATCCACAACAACAAACATGGTATGTAATGAACTCGGTAACCAATATGACATAAACCCCAAACCCCAGTCTTTAACGTGCACCGAGATCGAGGATCTTGCGTGCAAAGTCAAGCTCGAAAGTAAGGTAGTCTCTGCCAACGATACTGACTGTCACCGCATCAGCACAAGAACAGCATCCAGCCACTCACTGTCAAGCTTAGGCGTATATCTCAATAACCTGTGATGCTTAGTGTACCTGTCACCGCTACCGTGTTAGACTGACAACCCTTTAGCGGTGAGTCGCTAACGTGGTTTACCCTGGCCTCATTTAGGTACTGCACGCAGAGCTACCAAGTCAGTGGCGGGTACAATCAAGTCAGGACGTTTTAGTACTCAAAGAATTCAAAATAATAGGATTTTGTTTTGGTGACGCCATCATGCTTCCACTGGACATTAAGACATTGAATGATTTCAGAGAAAAAGTTGTTGTTTTAAGGCCCACACTCACACCAACACACACTCACACACACACCCTCATACACGCACACCCACACGCACACGCTCACTCGTACACAATTCTTCATGGGTATATAAATAGAGGCATAAACATCATATAATGTGAATTAAACGTCAAGAAATTGTGCAGAACTCGTGCACTGTGAACATCTGAAGTCACTGGTACTGAGAGGGCAGCATCGGGAAAGCAGCTGTGTCTAAACCGACTGGTCCTAACTTTTAATACTCTGAAGCGTTTGCCTGACGGGAGGAGTTCGAACAGGTGGTTGGCTGGATGAGATGGATCGCCAATGATGTTGCAGGCCCTTTTAACCAAACGCGTGCTGTATAGAGACGCGAGGGATGGTAAATCGCAACCAGTGATTTTAGCCGCGCGTTTTTACAATTCAAGTTGAAACTTCTCGCTCGAAGTGGCGCCTCCAAAACAGACCATGATGCCGAAGCACAGGATACTTTCAATCATGGCGCGATAGAAGTGCGCGAGTACCGTCTTGTTAAGTCCGAGTCTCTTGAACTGCCTCAAGAAGTGGAGGCACTGCTGGCACTTTTGATGATGGACATGCTGTTGGTATTTCACGACAGGTTGCTAGAAATGACCGTGCCAAGAAATTTTAATTAGTCAACCTGTTCTACGCATTCACCCTGGAATTTGATCGTTAAATTGGACTTATATTCCCGCGGAATTCAATTACCATTTCTTTTGTGTTAGAGACATTGAGCTCAAGGTTGTTATCCGAGCACCAGCCAACCATCCGCCCAACCCCCTCGCGATATGCACTTTCATCTTCACCGCAAACCGGAGATAAGACCCTCAATTGTAGTGTCGTCAGAGAACTTGACCTCTACAGAGCTGCCAACCCCTACGGAACGTCCGTAGTTTCTCCGGAAAATGTTCTTTAATTCCGCAACTACGCCATTTCAAGAAATACTACGGAAGAAAAATTTCAAAGCATACCTATTTTTTTACAAGTATCGAAACAAAGCCGCGAGAGACGTAGGCCTACTAGGTTTTCTTCAGTATCATAGACTTTCGTATAGCGCTTTGCGTGTGCGCTATTTTTAGCTCAGCAGCCACTGCGCGGTAGACTGAGAGAGAGAGAGAGAGAGAGAGAGAGAGAGAGAGCACACACAGTCCTTGCTACCAGGCAGATTTGCCAGTAGAGCTGCTACAGAGATGCAAGAGGGCAACTGTTTCTGCCCTAGCAGAAGAAAAGCCCTAACATGTCTATGCCTGTAAACCTATAACTGACAATGTTTTAAAAAAAAAAAATAAATAGCAGCTTTAACAATTTGGTTTTAAACCAATGCAGTATCCATGCCATTAGTACATGTAGTGAGCCATTGGGTTAGCTTTTCCGAACAAAATGTTAAAACTGTTTTTGTTTTTTTCAGGAACATTTCTATCATTTTAAAAATAAATATTTGAAAGTTAATGCTTTTTGTGTTGGTGTTTGGTTTTTATTTAAGCTAATATCAACATTTTAAATAATGCTCATTTTATCATGTGAAAATTCTTGTTCGTACATTTGCTACTGAAATTGAGCTGAAACTACTGATATTTTTCTTTGTTTGCTACTGAAATTTTTTTTAGGGGTTGGCAGCTCTGCCTCTAGCACAGACGGATCTGACGACGATCAATCGGGTGTTGTAATTTCCCTAGTTCCACTTTCATCAACACTTAAAATTGGGCAGCTCGGGCCGCATGAGTTAGCTCCGGAGTCGGCCCTCGACTTGAACAGCGCTTCCGCTGAAAAAGCGCAATATAAGAAGGATTAAATAAATGAAAGATGAAATATTATAGGAGAATTCATGCACACATTGTATGCTGCTGATAAACGTAATGTACTGCTCGATGTAAGTGGTACAGGGGCGATCAGTGGTTCTTGTCGTTTCCCGATATTCCGCCTTCATTACCGCTCGACTCGTCGTCTGTTCAATATATGAAAATAATTTAATAATAACAATAAAGAGCGTGAAATGATATCATAATTCGTTGTTCTGTATATTGTTTTAAATCACTCACTTATTATATGAAATTGGCCACAAGGAACCTGGACAAATGTTTGCTAATGTTATCGTGCTGCGTTTCTCTTAATGAAAAAGCTCACTGACTGTGATGATATTCTGGGGAAGATACGTTTATCTTACTAGGGGGTAAGACTTATTGATAGAGGGCGTTGAGCTACCACTATCGATCGTTCTTTTATCAGAATTCCAGAGCGATGTGAGAGACAAATCACGGTGCTTGGTCATATAAAATTTATATTTTTTCTTGTTTTTTAGTATCATTTGGCTCAATTTGAGAAACATTGATTACTAATCAAAAGACTAGATTATTATGTCTCAAGGAAAGAAAACTAATAGCTACACAACAATACAAGTAGAATGACACCAGTCGTATGTATGTAATTTCTCGTTTTATATATTCAACACAACTTTTACATGTACTTCATTAAACAGGTAAATTAATAATTCTAAGAGTTCGATGTGCTGGGAAAGTTTGTCAGCAGGTCTTCTTCATCCTATGCTACGCAAGTCTACGATTCGAATGGTCGTAGTTTACTAAATGTCTAGTGGTCGTCTAGGTTTTCTCAAGGGTAGAACTCAGTTTGCATTTGTGGGTGACTTAACTCCGGTGCTTTGGTGCGTGATGGAGTCCAGGTTGAGCGGGTGAGTCGTGTAGCTGCGAGGTTCGGACGTGGAGAGGTAGAATCTTGGTTGGTCTCCTTCTGTACCACGGGAGCAAGCGTCATGCGTTTGTCCCCACAAACCGTCCCAGAGCTGACCTGTAGAAGTCAGAACTCTGGCTACAATATTCTCGTTAGATATAAGTGTGCGGTCTCCTCTGCAAAGTGTCTATAGCATCAGACACCTGCAAGGTTTCCCATATGCACAATTCGATCCGAATCTTAAGGCTAAGATACATCAATCCACATGCACAATGTGTCAGAAACAATTATCTGTTTCTGTAACTATATATATATATATATATATATATATATATATATATATATATATATATATATATATATATATATATATATATATATATATATATATATATATATATATATATATATATATATATATATATATCATGAACATATTATAAATACATGGCAATCAATATAAAATAAACATACACATATCAAAACTACTAGTGTTATCTTACTTCTAGACTCTGGGATTCATGAAACCGTCTTTTAGTCTTCTAGCACTCTCTCGATGAGGTGGAGATTGATCAGTACAACTTATGTTAATCTGATGAATAAAATTTGATACAACAACAACAAAAGAGGTGGAGATAGGCGGACACTGCAGTTTGTTCCTTGGTTTGACCCTCACAGCTTCGTATTTCGTATTCGACTGACTAGCTAAGGTTGGGCCACCAAGGACATGCAGGGGTTCCCTAGTCTTCTGACCAATCGTTTAACTCTCGTTTTAGTTAATCTCGCATATACGGCATTATTCGTTTTTATTTGAATATTTCCTTCACCTGCCCTATTTATCAGACAGGTATAATTATCCTTGAATTGGAGTGTCAGAGGCAGAGTGTAGGATAGATTCAATCGCGATAAGCGGAGCCTACGCTACTTAGTGTTTCAGTGACCCTGGTCATAGTGGCGAAGTAAGCTAGTTAACGGGAACGACGTCCTGGTCAGTTTTGGCTCAAGTAAGCTAACTAGTCTTGGATCGCTAAGTCTGTTAGATGTTATCTGGAGACTTGTCTTTGTGACTGTCTGAAGGAGGTTAATTTAGCATGTGTGTGCTTCTCTTTAGGTAACTGGTGAATTAACGTCAAGTTTCATTCGATGATATCTATTTTGCGCTAAGCTAATTTACCATATTGTGTCGTCACTATTTCTGCTGTTACACTGACAAGAAACTGAGAAAAAAAAATTGTTAAATGTTGTTTTATTATGTATTACTCTTGTAAAATTGCCAGTCTTCGAAACAGAAAATCAATGTTTAAAATTGTTTAAAGGATCGTGCATTTTGTGTGGAAATGTTTATGGGCTTAATACATTTCCTCTGTCCAGGCACCCTATAACCCGCAGCAACGCTCACTGCCCAACCGCCCTCTGCTATTCCCTCGAATCTTTCAAACTATTTTTTTTTTACCAAGTATGGGTGTGCGTACATGTGGGTGTGAGTTTGTGTGTGTGTGTGTGGGGGGGGGGTGAGAAAAAAAAGAGCGGGGGGGTGGAGGAGGCGTTTTTTTGTTGTTTTTGTTTTTTTTGGTGGGCGTAGAGTGGAAAGAGCGGTGTACCAATGCCCTACACTTTTATAGAATCCAGTCTTATCTTTCCAACCGCAATAGTTATTATGTTGCCAGATTCTGTCAGCGAGATTGCCACGGTGAGACATGATGTACGTCTAGACTACTTTGTCTGGGGCTAACTTCTAGACCTTCTAGGGTAAACATCTTGGCCCATACATAGTCATATGTACTATATAATTCAGCAGAGATTATAATAGTTATACCACGTGCGTAGAAATGGAATAAGTTGTACCTTGTGCATAAAACCCCAACCTTCTATGTTCTGAAGATACTATTAAGTGTGGCCTGGAAAGGTCGTAAAATGGTGTAGAGTGTGTGCGGGGAGCAAGGGGAGAGAGGGGGAGAGGCCGATTATACAGCTTTGTTTTTAGTTCATTGGGGAGCTTGACGTGATTGGCTACTCCAATGGAGAATTGGTGTGGGTCAGAGGCGAAATTTTGTTCTTTACTGACTGTGAGGTGTGAATGGGACTGTCAATGCTTGCTGCATTTTCCTTGCATTCTGTTTGTTGGTGACAATTAAGATTCTGATGCTGATTCTTGCTAACATCTATTATCATAATTGTAGACCCCAAAAACGATTTCTGTGAGATGGCGCATGCAGATTAGTCTAAACCATGCCTGGGTCTAATCCATTAAAGGGGGAAGATAAATCTTTATATTATTCGCTTAAAGTCCGAGCCTTTTTACTAAAAAAACCCAAGGGAAGCGAAATCTTTTGCGTTAATATTATTATAGGTGTAAACCTAAGGTGCACAAGTCTGTCTCTGAAGTCCGGCAGGACGTCTGTCTCTGAAGTTTGGCGGGACGTCTGTGTCTGAAGTCTGGCGGGACGTCTGTCTCGGAAGTCTGGCGGGACGTCTGTGTCTGAAGAGTGTACGATTGAAGCCCTTGGGCTGGTCAGCTGTTCTCATTTTTATCACTTTCCTGACTCAGCCCTCAGACGGATTACTGTGGTGCCCCCCAGACATAATACCTCATCCTGCCATCTTTAGCTCCCTTCATTATCAACGTCAGCTCATAACTATCATAATTAAGCAGTATATACCGTGGCTTAAAAATAATTGTTAAAACACACACTCACACACACACACGCGCGCGCCATCACGCACACACCCAGACACAAAGACCAACAAATAAAAACAGCAGCCCTTTATTGTCTCAGATCATAATACTGAAGCCACTGCGATGAACAATCTACGTTGTAGAAACAATGGCGGACCATTGAATGGATTGAAAAGTTTTACAGTTCTACAGTGGGAGATGGGGGAAGGGGAAAGTCCTGTTGTTGTTGTTGTTGTTGTTGCTGCTGCTGCTGCTGTTGTTGTTGTTGTTGTTGTTGTTGTTGTTGTTGTTGTTGAGGAGGAGGAGGACTTGCAATACACCAAAATGTCCCATGCTCGTCGAAGATAACTTTCGTGGATCTCCATTCATAGCTAGATATAAATGCTATGTATACTATATGTTATCTTAAAAAATTGCTATGTATACTATATGATACCCAGACCTGATAGTTCTCCGCGAAATCGCGGAAATCCGCAAAAAGGAAAAAAAAAAAAAAGATAGGAAATGCGAAACAATCTGCGGACACTTAATTTTTTTTTTTTTTTTTTTTTTGTTGTTTTGTATTGGAAGACGAAAGTTGCTTTACTCGCTTCCGGTTTTGCGGCGCCATATTTTGTTTTGGAATAGTGTGGACGTCATCAGACTCATTGGACTTCAAAATGTCTGTCACAAGGCGTGACATAGTCGCACGTTCCGCGGAAACCTCTCTTAGATCACTATCAGGTCTGTTACCTTAAAAGTGTTAACTGAAGTCTCCAACTCATAGCGAGATAAACACTATGCGTAATATCCGTATCTTCTTATAAGTGTTAACGGAACTTAAATACATGAAAAAAGAAAGTTGCCTTGACCTTTTTAAACCTTACCATTCACCCCCTCCCCTATCCCCCTACCGCAGACTGTTTCTTCACGGTACGCTTGGCAGACAATGGATCTCGTCAGGAGTGTATTGTGTGGTGGTCGTCGTTTGTCTGAGCTGAGATATTTCCCCCGGCCTTGGAAGGAAATATTACTTAAGCCTCGGAGAGTAATCATCGGAGATTCAAGGAATAACGGCTGAAGAGTCAGTCAGTTACGCTCAAAGAGTCATCAACAAAGACTCCCAAGAAATTTGCCTCAAGAGCCAGTTACGCTGACGCATGATCTGATCCGTTTTGTACAGCAGAAGATTCGACACACAATCTGTTAAGCCGCCCCCACACCTATGAATGAATCATCGGGCGTTGAAATGCTTTCAGTGGGTATGAAACGGGATGATCAACGACTGATGACGCGTTGAACAACGTTGAAAAGTTTTAAATAAATAGACCGCGCATCTATTTGCGGACACTTACCCCTTTTTGTCAACGATGAAATTGGGTGTTTATCGTTGATCGTGGCAACCCCACCCCATCCTCCACCCCATCCCCTTTTCCCCTAAAAACATAACAACCAAAAGTAACCCCTCTCCCCCCTCCCCCCCAAAAAAAAAAAAAGAAAGAAAAGAAAACCACTCACACACACACACACGCACAACCCACCATTCGTGTTCACCAGCTTTTAGGAGCATATTGGAAATCCTGTTGTTTTGCAAAATATTCCTATTCCAGTGTGAGATGGACAGTGAAAATTTGCAACTTTTATTTTGCCCTCGACTGGATTGGAACCTATGTCCTCGGTGTGCCAGGCGAAAGCTCTACTCCTGAGCTGTGACTTTGGACAAGGGCAGTACGAGGTGGTACCAGTATGTCGACGCCCAGGGCAGTGACTACAATTGAAGTGGCTCTGTCTTATATAATTATGCACTGTTTCGAAAGATGCACTGACATTTTCATAAACTTCATCATCATATGTTAAAAAGTAGTAGTAGTAGTAGTCTATGTTAAAAAGTAGTAGTAGCAGTAGCAGCAGCAGCAGCAGCAGCAGCAGATGCACTGACCTTTTCATAAACTTCATCGTCATATGTTAAGTAGTAGTAGTAGTAGTAGTAGTAGTAGCAGTAGCAGCAGCAGCAGCAGCAGCAGCAGCAGCAGCAGTATTGTTATTATTATTATTATTTTGTCTTTGTTTTGTTGCTGTTGTTGCACACAGCGATCGTTGTTACGAACAAAATTTGGAGTAAAAAAAACAAATGAACGAGGACTGCTCTGTTATTGAAGAATCTGAAAGAGACCTTTGACTTTTTTTCGAAGAGAGGGTCGTTCATTTTTCACAGGAGAGTTGGCAGACAATGAGGATTTGACGAGACTACAGTCGTGTAGTGGAATCTCCTTGTCTGCAATATGTTCCCAGTCTGTTGACAGAGTAGCAGGAACAAGGAATCTCAAGTGCCTTTTTCGATACCACGCTAGCAGCATGGAACCTCGTCCAGTCCCAGGTCATCCGTATACTAGTAGCGAGCTAGGGCTGCTCTGCTGGAGGGGAATTATCAGCTCGTCCTTGTGTCACGGCCCAGGGCTTTCCGTACTGGTAAACAGGGTTCCACAGAAGGCAAGCCCTATTGTAGAGATTTACCTCAAGTCGTGTGTTTATATATTTTTGACTTGACGAGGTAAAATATTTTAGGAACCACTGGAGCAGTATTGCATCTATTTATAAAATAGTATTGCTGCAGTCCGAAATCTCGAAGTGAGGCTACTTGGTGTGTTTTACGACAATTTTGTTGTTTCCCTTTGAAGATTGAAAATTGAGTTGACCTTTTGGTAAGGGTAACCACGCGTAAGAGCCGGATATTCGGCCCTTAATTCACTGACTTTGGAAGAGGAGAGCTAGGTAGGTAGATTTTGCTATTGCGCATTTGTCTTGAGAGATTGCATGATGTAAGAACCTTGTACTGCTAACCTCTGATCCCTAGACACCATTCATTACTTTGTTACTTGTCAACGAGCTTGAACTTTATCCATGGATACCTGCACTATTCAAGACTACGTCGCCGTCGTCGTTGCCATCATCATCATCATCATCATCATCATCATCATCATCATCATCATCATCATCATCATCATCATCATCATCATCATCATCATCATCATCATCATCATCACTACAACCCAGTTCCTAAAACGGGACTTCCAGATCAGTACCGTGTTGTGCCGTTTTCTATTAACGGGTTTTAGCCTTTAGAATTCGGTTAAAGTATCTTTTTGAAACGTTGAACCTCTGATTGCGGGGTTAGTTGTTGCTGTAATCTCTAGGAATAGCCTATTCTCGGGAGAGTAGGGGGAGGGGATGAGGGGATTTGCAGACTCTCATTTAGTCTCCAGACTTACTGCGAGCCTAGTGGACATTGCCGTGTGTTCTGTAATGATCGTTGGGTTTACGCACCTATCACTGTATCAGTAGCGCTTTTGATTTGTAACTTCTTCAAAAGCTTCTCCGAGTGTAAGGGTTTCTTTTGATGTCACTAGGGAAGTTTTCACACGCGTGGCAATTTCTAGGGCGTCCCCACTTTTACTAACCAGACTAGACTCGTGTATAAATTATTTTTATAATGTTGGACTCGTGTGTTTCCCGGCACTCGTGTTGCTTGTCTACTGAGAGAGATGGAAAAAAATCGTTCTTGTGTCACGCACTTTTCCAGCTAGCTCAACAGCTGCTCTCAAGGCGCTGGCTATATAATGGGTCGTCCGTGCGACGGAAAGCCTACGTGCACAGATACACCTCGGTTTGTATTCTCACCCGAAGGAGTCATTCGCGCACAGTGGGCGAATTCTTCTAGACTGCCCCTTTTGATGTCTATAGACTGGAACTGTTGAGCTAGACTGTCGGATAGTGCCTTTGATACTCCGAAGACCTGGATTGCCGTCTCCAGGGAGTTGTTCACACCCAGGGGAGTTCCACGTCCCCTAGTGTCTCTATGATGGGATAAGGGGGAGGGGGAAATGGGGTGGTAACGGTAGAAGTGGCGTGGATGTTTGGGGTAGGGTGGGTGTTTAACGCTTTTCCATTCGCGGGGGGAGGGGGGAGAAGGAGATAAACGGGTTTCAGCCCAGACAGACACTTTATTGCCTACTTACATTGCCACACCAGCAGGCCTTATTGAGAACAGTAGAAAAGCAGACCGCGTAGACGAAGCCTATCCTCTCCTTCTCTCAAGTACTTGCAGAAGGCCTCCACTGGTCTCAGTCATGCTGTGTGCAGAAGAAAGAACAGAAAGGGGGTGGAGAGAGCGGAGTGGTTCACATAGAGAGGATGCGAGCCATAGGTGAAGAAATGTTGGCGAGGATTGAAAACTGAAGAGGGTTGACGTAGGGTATCCATGGCAGACTGCGCCAGTGACCAGCGAACTATAGCAATTCGTAATACAAAAGTCAAATAGGGTGGTCTGGAAGTTCGGTGGATAGTGAGCTGATTTCCTATGCCGAAGGTGGGTGGGTGTGGGATGTTACTTATTACCTACCGCTTGACTTCTGTTGATGTCGTTGGAGTCATCGGCGAAGACATCTAGGTACCATTCTCCGCCATCTACCTCTGTCCCGTCCCCTACCGCTCTCTGGGATTCTGCAAAGTTCATACCTGTCCGTACTTGGATGTTGTTCTCCCATCTCTTCCGCTGTCTTCCGCGTTTGACTGTTCCTTGCAAGGTTGGGGGTTAGCCTTTCGTTTTTGCCATAAAATATGTGATAGGAAAACAGGAACTGCTACAAAAGAAAAGAATCGTCGTTTACAACTAAAGAAAGTATTGTCCTCCTCCTCCTCCCTCCCCCTCCATCTGTGACGAGATGACTAGTTGTACCCTGCCTATTTACTATTTAGCCTTGTTTAGTCATTGAAACTTTAGAAAGTTAGAGTATTACACAGCAGCTGATTACAGTATAGGAGGTACACACACTGCGAGCTTGACGCAGGCAGTTAGTGACGTCAGCACTGTGGGCCTTGAATCTGAAAGTTTTAACCAATGGGACGCAGGCAGAGCGATTAGAGCCGGTTCTGACTGGGTCAAAACCTAGCATAGCTTAAGTCAGTGCTACGAAAGACACCGAAGTCTACACAGCTAGACCGGAGCAGAGAACTATCTTCACTCATAGACCAGGAAACAGGACTTGTGAATTTTAGAATTCACTCAAGTAGCCACGAGGCCTGACTTTGTCAAACAGGTAAATGAACATACTTCTGTTTCATCGTGATATATTTATATTATTGTTGAAATTATGTTTGTAGAATTTGCTTTGCATAGATGTGAATTGTTAATCCGAATTTGCGTGACCACGTGGCGAAACACGACCGCTTGCGCCGCCATGTTGTATACCTGACGGAACCACTGTTGTTGAACCTATATGTATGTTTGCAGACCAGTGGTTGTACCAGTGAATGTTTATATTATTATTAATTCTGTATGTGTGTAGTTAGCCACGATTTATATTTATGTATGTATAGGAAATTAGAGTTGAGATTCCAGTGGACCACGGACGTAGCAGAATGTTCGTCGCTTATGTATAGAGATGTGGAGCTATCACTGAGGGCTACTTTGGCTTTCAGTGAGACGCTCTGCACAAACCGATTATTCAGGGTTGTGCAGAATTTCATCTCTTATATTACAGACGAGCAGGCGAGCTATCCCGTGCGCCCAACTCCACAGGAAAACCAAGTTGGCTGTTTAGCCCCTACAGCACAAGACTGAGGGAGCAACCCTGGAAAACCCCCTGCAAGACCCCACAGCGTGGCAAGGGACCAAACTACACGACGACACAGCGTGTACCAGAAGCTACCTCATCAAAGGGCTTCAAACCACAAGCTAAGTGCCCAGGAATCAGTGCACTTAAACTGATAGAAAAAGGACCACAGTAGTCCACTCTTCAGAACTGTAGTAAAACGGACCACAGTAGTCCAATCTTCATGAAATCTAGAAGCCAGTGCCCGATGAAGACATAACAGCTGCCTAGACTATCAGCGATCGAATTATTTGCATTGACTGATGACATTTTAAGGTAGATTAGTACATCGAAAATCTTGTATAGAGTAGAAGAAATAAATGTGTGATTTTAACTGTTATCAAGTGGCTGGACTACATATGATTCATAGCCGTTTGAAAGCTAGTGTGACAGTGATCTTTTACCATTTTCTATCTATCTCTGTATCCCAGCCTTAACACAGACCGAGCTAAACAAATAAATTTATTAAAGTAATTCACAGGGTGACTAACTAGCAGTTCCCATCGAATAAAGCGTGAGGGTTACAGCATTCCATTGTGCAGAGCCCAGTACCCCATAAACCCCACGTGACACCATCTCTATACTTGTACTGTTTTCCCAAGGGAGGCTGTTACAGGAAATAATATGGCAATTCAATGCAGTGGAGAGCCGTAGTATTGTTTATTAGAATTCATCGTAAGACGGGGAAGCCAGTGTTCTTGTTTTATTGGTAATTAATTCCCCAAATACCCCGTTGACTAGCAGTCGTGAATGAAATCTTTAGTAAATTATTGCCAAATTCTCTCTGTGTCAGTGTCCATTTCTGTCTGTCTGTCTGTCTGTCTGTCTGTCTGTCTGTCTCTCTCTCTCTCTCTCTCTCTCTCTCTCTCTCTCTCTCTCTTTCTCTCTTTCTCTCTCTCTCTCTCTCTCTCACACACACACACAAAAAAAAACAACAACGCAATGTTTTGCCAGATTCGGTCAGCTTCTCGTATTGATTAACTACAATTAACTAATTGTAGGATAATTATGTGTGTCCTTGGCTTCTCCGTCAGCCAGAAGGAACATAGGAGACGACATTGCTACCATAAGTATTTAGTTCAGTAGGCCTTTGTATAACCCCACCCACCCCTTGGATAAATACGTTGGAGAATACATGTATGTTGAAATGGCTGATCCACACGCATCCGCTCCCAATTTCTCTCTGTGTCCTACCCCACCGCACCGCACATGGTGGGATGGAGGTGGTGGTCGCTATCAATACCGGTCCTTGTTTTGTTCGTGACAGCTGTAGCTGAAGTCTGTGAAGACACCATGCGCCCCCCCCCCCCCCCACCACCCCTCCCAAAAAAAAAAAAAAGAAAGAGAGACAAAAAAAAGAACGAAATCCATAATATGGATAGTACTATTATAAGTTCTGAGGTATGAGAGAGTGATTCTACCACTCTCGAAAACATCGATCCCCTGCATGCGGATGTTGTTAATGCAGTTGTTTGTTTGTTTGTGTGTGTGTGCGTGTGGGTGTGTGTTTGTGTGTTGAACCAAATTCTAGCACAGATTATGAATCCCAAGTGCATTTGAATTGTATTTATACAGCGCAGTTAGAGCCTATATCGGCCAGCGCCTTGAGTGGCCCTCGAGCTGGAAAAGCGCTCATTAAAAACAATTAAAATGGTTTTTCTTGTTGTTGTTGCTCTTCTTCTTCTTCTTCTTCTTCTTCTTCTTCTTCTTCTTCTTCTTCTTCTTCTTCTTCTTCTTCTTCTTCTTCTTCTTCTTCTTCTTCTTCTTTAGCAGCATACATACTCTATTTGAATTATCAGAAGAAAACAAATTCTAGATAATTAAATTTGTGTTTAGTGGGTGCACTGGTAGATATAAAATACATAAGACCAAACCGTATTTTTCCTTGAGGAAAAAAACTATCCAAACAAACAAAAAACAAAAAAACAAACGTTATGGATTTTATTTGTACACGTCATACTGTGTAGGTGTTTTATCTCTTAGCGTTGTTGATACGTATTTTTCCACTGTTGTAGGTAGTCTATAAATATTGGCAAATTACCAACAATTCATCTGTATTAATAATCTTTAGGTTGTAAGTGGCTGTGTTTACATTGCCTGAGACCGCATTGGTTAGTTCGGATGATAGTCGTTGTTTCATCGAAATGCTCATCTTCGTCTCCATTATGACCATGGTATAAACTATCACAATCGCTATATCGTCTTCCTCGTTATCATCATCGTCCTTGTTATAATAGTCTTCTTCATTATCATCGTCGTCATCACCATCATCATCATCATCATCATCATCATCATCATCATCATCATCACATGTGGAGGGAAGCAGTAACCAAATCGTGATCATCATCATCATCATCATCATCATCATCATCATCATCATCATCATCATCATCATCATCATCATCATCATCATCATCATCATCATCATCATCATCGTCGTCATCATCATCATCATCATCATCATCATCATCATCATCATCATCATCTTCACCTTGATCATTAGGTGTGGAGAGAAGCAGTAACCAAATCATCATCATCACCATCATCATCATCACCACCACCATCATCATCATCATCATCATCATCATCATCATCATCATCATCGTCATCGTCACCGTGATCTCTGTGGAGAGAGAAGCAGTTAACAACTCATCATCATCGTCGTCGTCGTCATCATCATCACCATCATCATCTTCTTTTTCTTCTTCTTCTTCTTCTTCTTCTTCTTCTTCTTCTTCTTCTTCTTCTTCTTCTTCTTCTTCTTCTTCTTCACCTCCTTGATCATTAGGTGTGGAGAGAAGCAGTAAACAAATCATCATCGATCAAGGGTAACATGGAGTAAAAAAACAAGACTGTAACAGATAGCGCCAAAGTCTGCCCAAACAGTGATCGCAGACGCTAACGACCTTCCCTGCCGTTTAATGACTGCCCCGACATGCTCCTCTGCCCGTTTAAACGTGCTCCTCTGCTTGCTCCTACATGCCCCTTCGCCCTGCACTCAATTCCATTTGCCCTCATAGTCTCTGTTACCGTAGCCATGATCTCCGCGTCTGTCCGTTTCAGCATTCAACGTTCAATCTAACTTGTTCTGTCTCAGCTGCGAAATGATTGTTTGTATATTAATGTTGTGTTGATGATTTTGTGACATCGTTTTCGGCATCATAATGCCAAGACAGAATCACTGTATATTTCCAGTATAATCAATCAACACCCCATCCCACCTTACCCATCCCACATTACCCATCCCACATGACCCATCCCCACAATCCCGAACCCCTCCTCCCCAAATCCTTCCTTTTGTGTGTGTGGTTCTTGCCCACCTCTCTCTCCCTCACAGTATCATGTTTGTTACATTTAGAGGGTAGGTATGCTCGTTTATGTTGAATGTCAATGAAGTGTATGACACGATTAATGCATGTGTGACTGTGGTAGAAAGGATGTATTTCATTGTCGCCATGCCACACCAAAATCCTTGTAACGTTTTTACTTGGTGAATAAATATTCTTATCTTATCTTATATTATCTTCAGCTCTCAATTGTGGGCACCTACGCTGTTCAGACGTCATGATACTGTGATGTATGACGATTTTTTTTAATTTTTTTTTAACTCGTAGCGCCTATGCATACGATTAACCTACATTTATTTTCGGTGTTGTTTTGTTCAGGTTGATAACAATATATTTTAAACTGTCACTTTTAATATTCTCGGGTTCACCGGTTCGTGGACTATCATCCGAAATTTTACACAGTAGTTCAGGACAGATTTCGTCCCATTCAGGAAATAAATGACAGCCCGTTGGCAAATGTCAACACCCATCTTTTGTTCATATTGCGCAATCGCGGCAATGTTGATGTGGTTGTTTTTAAAACTGAAAATTAACTGTCATTGAAAAAAAAGAAGTATGATGGTCGACTAGATTCAAAAATAATATCTGTCACGCGGGCAGTAACGATGAAATAATAGAGAGTGAAACTACGATGTCCACAAAGCTGTCAACAATTGGGGATTTCTACCCTGACACGACTCGGTAAACTGGGCACACGTGGCAGGCAAAGATTAACTGCACCTGTGCCACAAAACCTACTACTACTACTACTACTACTACTACTACTACTACTACTACTACTACTACTACTACTACTACTACTACTACTACTACTGCTGCTGCTGCTGCTGTTGCTGCTACTACTACTACTACTACTACTGCTACTACTACTACTGCTACTACTACTACGCGCTTTTTCAATTGAACTCAAAGCGCGGCGGTATGAAGAGATAGCTATTAAAGAAGTCGGAACGGAAATAAATTTAAATTTGTGAAATGTGTAAGTTGACTGCAGCCAGTAACGTTATTGGAGGTAGGGAGGAAACCGGAGTACCTGGAAAAAAAACCCAACAACTCGCTGTTCTCAAAAGTCTGGTACCTAAGTCACGTAAGTTCTTCCCACGCGGGGTTCCAACCCTGAACTCTTCGGCCTAGGAAACCAGATCTTTATGAAGTGAGCTACCAGGCCATCCCATCATTTATAAGGCACGAGGTTTGTTTGAAGGTGCATCAACAGAGAGCACAATTTTAGCCTTGATGCCAACCTCCTCCACTGTGCTGAGATCTGTATGCGTTATGAGACAACCAATTTGAGATCGGCGTAGGAAATACTCGCTGGCACACTGACACAATGTAATCGATTTTTAACCCAAAAAATGTAAAGGGGATGGGATGGAGAGGGAGGGGGGGGGAGAGGAGGGGAGAAATGAACTGTATCGGTTACCAATTGTACGTTTGTACGTCAGATAACCCGTATTGTACCACAATTAGGTGGCGCAGCTGTGTAATGGTTTGGGCACACGCTTAGCTAGTAGTGTATTAAGCAACGTCGGGAAGGGTTAGTACTTGGATGGGTGACCCAGGCATGGGAATTCATTTGAATGAAAAAAGAGGAAATTTGGCGAGGCCCGAAGGGCCGAAGCGTCTGTGGTCTAGGGGGTCTGGGGGAGCGCCATAAGCTCACCCAGCGGTGTCCGGGGCGGAGCCCCGGCCGCCAACGCATTTCGTGCATTTGAAATGCGTTTTCCTGCACTCTCAGAGTGCCTTCAAGAAGGAAATGATTTTGTTTTGCAAACAAAATACATTTATGAAATGTAAGAAATTTAGAAAATGTAAGAACAGTAACACTGTGTTCACAATTAATAGCTACAAATCACAAAAGGAATCTTCGCAGCGTACGTAGTTTGAAAAACAATGGCCGCCCACAGTCCATTCAAAATTGTAGTCGCCCGCTGTGCGCCCGCTATTGTTCACGTCAGTACCGGCTGCGGGCGCACATATGCACGCATGCACAAAGCGGGATTGGCTGGGAAGGGTGTAAGAAAGACAACTCTGCGAAGAGGCGAGCAGACGACGCATTCGCTCTCCCGAGGTACGGACTCGACTTTGGTTTTTGCAAAATTTTAAAAATCGAAAAAAAAAATAAATCTCGGAAACGATTTCTTTTTCTCGGAAAAAGCGATCGCTTGCCGATGAAATCCTCGGATCCGAGGAAAATTCCCATGCCTGGTGACCGTGCTTGGAAAGCAACCACCACATGACACATAAATATTGAAACGAGCGCCCGACACGTCCCCAGTCCGCCCAGCTGTGAATGGGTACCTGGATTTGTTTAGAACCGAGGGAGGTAAAGAAGCTAGGGAAAGGACATAGGCACCGCCCTCATTAAGCTGGCCTAAAGAAAAGGGAGGTCCCAAAAGCCTCCTCCCACCCCTACCCCCAGCAACTGAAAGGATACTGGAACACTTACCTTTCTCACGGTGATCTTGAACCACTAATAGAAAGATAAGATGCACACTGTACGTGGGCTAATTTGGGCGCTTGCGTCGTTTCACATTTCATTTTATCAGGGAGGAGGGAGGGGGAGGGTGGAGGGGTGGGAGGGGGGGGGGGAAGAAGAGCTGAAGAGTTTTACTTCGACGTAAGTCTATCTGCCATTCTATTTGCAACGAAGGTCTGCATACAAAGTCGTCTTTTACTATTTTATATCCTATACAAGCGACATTGGTTTGATAACTGCACACCTGCTGATTTTGTTGTTGGCCTCGTTCGTCATCTTCATTGGATTCATCATCATCATCATCATCATCATCATCATCATCATCATCATCATCATCATCATCATCATCATCATCATCATCATCATCATCACCGCCATCGTCGCGGCTCTACAGAAAAGCCTGAGAAGTGCAACGCCCTTGAGTATTTGTTCAGTCTAAGCAGGGTGTAAAGTGTATCAAGTCTGAAGTCCAGACGTCTTGGATCCTCATTACTCTTGTCTTAGCCGCCCAGATTCAGTGGAAACCACTTTTATGTGGGGCCAACCCTATAAGTAGTAGACTACAGTAGCTCTCAGGTGTTGCCTAATCGCGCTATAACAAAGTTAGGTGATAATTAAGCAACATTATGCATTGTTATTGTGTAGAGAGTTTGACCTGCTCAGGGCGCTGGACGAGAGGACAGGATCTAATTCAAGCCTCTCAAGGCGCCAACTTACCGCTTCCATGCCTAGGGTCTAATGCCTCAGACAGCTGAGCGATAGGGGGTTGGGGGAGATATGTCGTAGCGCTTGCTGGGTGTTTATAGGGTTTTTGAGTCTCCCATCCATCCAGAACATGAGCGTCAGGATCTGAAGGCCGTGCGATGGGATGCACGCGTCCGAAGACTATAATAATAATAATAATGTTCGTCATTTATAAGGCGCCTTAGCCTAAGGATCAAGGCGCTGGCCGATACAGGATCTAACTCAAACCGTCCGAGACGCCCACCCGCAGCCTTTGGCGCTTGGTATGACGCCCGGACAACTGAGCACAATCCTGGGCAGCCAGGGATGGGGGAGAAGGACCAAGTGCATGCTGGGTGTGTTCTTGTTACCGGCACTCACCCGTCTAGGACATGAGCGTCAGGATCTTTAAAGTCCGTTATGATGGAATGTATGTGACACACAGACTAGACCTCGGTTTATACTCTCATCCGAAGGAGTAGGAAAACAGGAGTAAAGTGTCTTTCCCAGGGACACAACACAATGGCTCGGCCAGGGCTCGATCCCGGGACCTTCAGATCCTCAAGCCGAAGCACTACCATTAGACCACAGTGCCTCCATAGACCTCTATTTATACCCTCGCCCGAAGGAGTAGTTCTGGCAACACTCTCTGTCTGTCTGTCTGTCTCTCTCTCTCTCTCTCTCTCTGTCTCTCTCTCTCTCACACATACACACACACACACCCACACACACAGATACATTTATTAGTTGGGCAAATTAGATGATAGGCAAGAACGTTAGGCAGCAAATTAAAATGATAGTTAGCTGCGGCCGAGTTTGAAAGAAACCCCCTGGGTATTTTCACTTTTCTGCTACCCTATGCAGCAACGGGAATCCCCCATGTAAGAGGGGTAACTCTTTCCGTTACCGTGAAACATACTTCCGGTTTCTTTCTCCGCGAATTGTTTATCCGAGTGTTTTGAGTGAGTTATTTCCAAATATTCCAGAATATGTCGAATCGCATGAGAAAGCGTTGGTGGGAGCATAAAGAGAATGCGTTGCAGAGAATGCCTGATGGATTTGAAGTCCCAGTTGTGACAGAGTCAAGTTTACAGTGGGAAGACAACATGTGTCACTGGCCACCGGTATCGTACCCTCACATAGTCAACTACTTCGTGTTTTGTGAAGGTTGCGACGGCGAAGCTATGGAAAACCACAAGAGTCTTCAGGTCCAGTTTCACTTTCTGTCGATGATCGTTCTTTAATCGTTGTATCGCTAGCTCTTCCATCTGACGACTGGCGTTTTCGTGGTGGCTTTCTGCCGATCTTCACTTTGCTGTCGTAACCAAGAAATAGCTGGGGAGATGGATTTTGAATGGTGGGCTCGGTCATTAAAATGAAAGGAACAGACAAAAATTGTCTTCGGTGAACGTTTTAAATGTAGTTTTGACAGCCACTCTCTTATCTGGTCACTATTTGAAGGGGTGTGCAGTTTGTAGGGCTCCTGACACACGCACTCTCCATGAACCATTGGGTAGTGATCAACGCACCTCCGAAGTCGCCACAAATACAGGCCTCTACGATTGTTTTTGCATCCTTTCACTGAGCATGTACTTCCTCCACCGTTTTTATACTTATCCCACTCGTTTTCTGGCTCTAACAATCGTCGTTTTCGGCAATTTGCCATATTTAAAAGTCACGCATCAAGCTTTGAGAAAAGCAAAACAAGCCAGACCGGAATTTGCTTTCACTCTAACCTCGTTTTGATTTATAATAACGATACCCACGAGTTTTTATGAGAGGTGCCGGAAAGTTGTGAATTGTGACTACGGTCAGCAGCGAAAGCGTTTAATGACTACATAGACCTTGTCGGACCAGACCGCCACCAGAAGGTAGCACAGCAGCCTTAACACATTTATTTTGCCTTCTGTTGGTCTATATTTCGTTTCCCGTCACACGCAGCCTTTTCATTGCGCATTTTGCCAAGGCATGACGTATTATTTACTACATACTGTTACCCATACACTGGACTACCCTCGATCGCCAAGGTCAGTACAGTAAATAAATAAATAATATTATGTTATTCTTATATTGTATTTGTTTAGTAATTTTCCCCCATGATTATTAATGGATTTTTTTTTTCAACTCGCATGCATGCAACAATGTGAGTGTATGTACTCACCAAGCGCAAGCGCAGTTCATCGAGTCAAACACTGCTCAAAGCATTGGTAATGAAATGAAGAAAGCGCAATGCAGACTAGAACCGACGTCGCCAAAGATGCACGCTTTCCACTGGCCATTGTGAACTTTCGTCGCACCCAAAAATTTGAAGAATTAAGTCAGATTCAATCCGTCGTCGCCCATGAGGCACACTTTCTGCAATCTGGCGAACAGGGCAACTCCATAAACCACTGCGTGCGTGTGGCCTTACGTGGATTTCATTGGCACTATTATAATACTTGGACTATGTAGAGTTATAGAAGATTCTTTGGCTAGAAATACAGAGCTGACGGCATCTAATCTGTGGTACTCGTTCAAAACATTTTAAAATAAACTCATCTGCCACGCTGGTCTGTTTAATATAGTAGAGCGTATGGCCACTCTCTCGATTTCTTCTCAAGCGCAAGGAGCATGACCTGTATCTGTGAATACCTATTTACCTACCTGCGCTATACAAGACTGCGTCATAGTGGCCTCGTCTTAGTCCAGTGAGGGCCATTTCATTGTCCGCTCCATTCATCCTCCGAGAGAGGATGGAAGATAGAGAGGGAAATTCCCTAAAGGTCAGCGGGATGATGTGATATATGCCTCTCTTACCCCCCTCCTTGCCCACCCTCCTAGTCTTTCCCATCAATTTCAGCGACGTCCACCTACGTAGCAAGCATTCTGAGCAGAAACATTTCCGGATTTATCGCCGTCCTCTTAACAACACTTGCACGCTGATGTTGGGGCTGCACGTTATTAGGGGGGGTGGGGGGGGGGGAGGAGTTTTGAAGTGATGTACTGACTGCGCCGTTGCAGCCATGTTGGTTTATTATAACGTAGAAAGCTGGTGACAATAAGGATGGGAAGGGGGAGATTATAGTCTATACGCTATTACAACAAGATCAATACTAAAAGTGGTGATGTGATTTACGCTATTACAATAAGATATTAAAAAGTTCGGTGATGTGTAAGGTGTACTGATGTATTTTTTTTATATGTAATTGTGATTTGTGTATAAGTTGTGAAGTATATAAGTTGTGTATTCAGACATTTTGTGTAATGTTGTATGTGTTTTATTAAAGTAAGTGATCTGATGTTTTATGGTGTTGGTAGGTAGTGCATAGGGCAGTCGTGTAGACGTTTTTTATTGTGTTATGTTTAAAGTCAAGTACTGATGGGGTTTGTTTGCTGTGAATCATGGATGAGATTGTGTGTTTTCAAAAGGAGAGAAATTGCAAAAGATGGATTAATCGGTGGTACGCTAGAGAGGTTAAATAATAAAGTTAAAGGTTACGGGAACAATTGTTTGTATATTTTAAATACGGTTTGTTCTCATTGGTAGTTTTGTATAGAAAGGAAGTGATTGTAAGGAAATCTGAACTTTGGGCGTAACACAAGGAACAAAGACTTTGAAATTTTGAGATTGGCTTTTGGTTTTAAAATTTAGTTTTAGGCTATGTTTTAAGTTGAAATGGTTCAGAAATGGGTGTGCGAGGATGTCTCCAACACTCTTCAACATCTTCCTAGACCGCATTTGATCACGAAGGCACAGTCAGCATAGGGGATAGATCTCCAATCTTCGTTTTGCGGTATTATGATAAAGTTTTGGGTTGGATGATTTTGAAGGTATTGTAATGATGAAGAATATTATGAGATGAGTTATGGGGAATTATTGAGAGATGAAGTAAAGAGAAATATAGAGGATTATGAGGAAGTTAATGATGGATTGAGAGGGATTGATATTTATGAGCCATGTGTCAGAATGGAGGGGAGTGTGGATGGGTGGGGAGTTGTTATTTTAGGTTATAGGTATTGGAATAAGAATTGAAAGTTTGGTTTGTTGATTGAATTTTGGTGGTAATTATTATAATTGGGATGATTATAATGATTTGGAAGAATTGAAAGATTATATGATGTAGGATGTGGGTGCTACAGAAGATGGCTTTGGAAAATATTTGAAGACGAATGTGACATAGATTAGGAGACAAAGTATTGGTTGAAATGGGGTTTTATTAATGAAGTATGGAATTTGTTTAGGAGAGAGGGGATGAGAATGAGAAGTGTGGAGGATTAATAAAGATATATGAGAATTATATTTATGTATAATAATAATAATAATGATAATAATAATAATAATAATAATAATAATAATAATATAAGAATAATGGGGATAAGTTAAATAAAAATTGATGATTTAAAAGAAGATTGGTTCGTCTGTCTGTTTGTTGTTGTGGATTAATTCTTGTATTTTTGGGGGGTAGTGTTGATAAGACCTCATAAATGATCAGTGAATGAATGACTTTTTCAAGGTCAAGATCACAAGGTCAACAAATGTTAGTCCAAAAATGACAAATTTTTAAATGTCGCTTTAAATTTTTTAAAATTAATATTTGAGCTTTAATAATTCTTTGATGCATGATATATTAATGAGAAATTTATATAATATTTTAAGGTTAATTACTGGAGCGGTCCGAAGTCGTGATTGGTTAGTATAGGTACTTTAAAGTGATCTTAACCCTAAACTATGAGAGATATAAAGTTGTAAATTTTATCTTTCATATATGTTTTTTTTCATAAGGTCAGTTTGCTTTGCAAAAAAACAAAAAAAAAATGGCACAGTAAAATGTCTGTTTATTTAACCCATAGTATGCAATAACATTAGGTTAGTTGATCTTGCATGAGCATGAGAGATCGCGTGAAGGTCAGGGTCATCCATACGTCAAGGTCACGGAAGGTAAAGCTCATCCCAAGGTCATCGTGTTTTTTTTTTGTTTGGGACATAATTCAACGTTTGCTGTAGTTTACTTGAGTATATGAGTGTATTTGGAGCCGGATGTCAAGGTCATCTCTAGGTCAAGAGTATAGAAAAATCACAGTCGGTATTTGCATTTTAATGCCACCGTTTTATTTTGGCTGTTCTCGGCACTCATTTTCATAGTAAATATTGCGAGTTCCATAAGGAGCTTGTGAGTCATATGGGTTCCGCCCTGCTAAGTGATCTATGAAAATATAAAGAAAAGGCAATTACATGAAGATGTGAGCGTCCAATAAATTTGAAGTCAGATTTGGCTTTTCGTAACCCAAAGGAACAAATCCGGGAAAACCTTGACCAAAAGGTGTAAAACTTGTTTTTATTTTTCTGCTTGTTGTTGTTTCTTGTTGTTGTTGTTTAATAATAATAACGGATTTTTATATAGCGGGTACTCCAGCCTACGACCAGACTCACCACGCTTTACATAGTCATTACATAAAAATACATGCACTCGATCAAACATCGCTTTTGCTACGATACACCAAAAGACGGAACAGTAAAAGTAGGAACTATTTACAACTATGTACAAAAATGACAAAAAAAGAAAAAAATGTTTCTTGTTGTTGTTGTTCTTCTTCTTCTTTTGGTAGCAGCTCGCATCAATACGCGTTGGAGTTTTAATACAGATTTTACCTTGTTGTTGCGACCACGGTAAACTGCTACGCATACATATAGCGTTTCTGAGACGCAGTTTGAGAGAGTGAAAAGATGATCTCGTCTAGTCTCAGCTGCGCTGTATGCGTCTCGCCCTAGCGGGGTTTCGATATCTTTCAAATATATATGTACTTGTTTGAACAAGATCACGTTTTATTTAATTCAAAATTTTATTTTCTGGTTTTAGTGTCCAAACTACTAAATATAGTATATAATTTGTGTGAGGGTGAAAGAGAAAGAGAGAGAAGAGCGGATGGGGGTGGAAGAAATAGAAGAGAAGGGGGAAGGAGTGGGAGTGGGTGTGTGTGTGAGAGAGAGAGAGACAGGCGGCAGGCAGACAGAGACGGAGAGAGGGTGGAACAGAGACGGAGAGAGGATGGAACAGAGACGAAAAGAGGATGGAACAGAGACGGAATGGAACAGAGACGGAGAGAGGATGGAACAGAGACGGAGAGAGGATGGAACAGAGACGGAAAGAGGATGGAACAGAGACGGAGAGAGGATGGAACAGAGACGGAAAGAGGATGGAACAGAGACGGAGAGAGGATGGAACAGAGACGGAGAGAGAATGGAACAGAGACGGAAAGAGGATGGAACAGAGACGGAGAGAGAATGGAACAGAGACGGAAAGAGGATGGAACAGAGACGGAAAGAGGATGGAACAGAGACGGAATGGAACAGAGACGGAGAGGATGTTGACTCAACATTGTTTAGAATCTGGGTTTCATCCTTATTGATTGATTGCGACATGGTTGATTGTTTAAGGATTCGCGTACTACTACCATCCGCTATGGACTATGAAGCATAACATGCTCAGTGCGGATTAATATGGCAAAAGCGTTTGCCCGTGTGCGTCGCTTATTTGTCCGCGTTTCTCCCTTTAAAACGCCACAATAATTATAGTTCCACCAAACGGCTCTCCACTTCCTTTTCTACAACCAATGCGTGTTTCCATTCGATACTTGGCTGTAAAAAAAAAAGTATACTTTTAAAGGCCAGAATTTGTTTTTATTATTATTATTATAATAATAATAATTTTTTACTGTAGTGTTTGCTTCTCCGTTCATCATCATCATCATTATCATCATCATCATCATCATCATCATCATCATCATCATCATCATCAACATCATTATTATTATTATTATTATTATTATTATTATTATTATTATTGTTGTTGTTGTTGTTGTTGTTGTTGTTGTTATTATTATTATTAATGCGTTGGTAGCCGATCACATCAATACGTATTTTTCTGAGAGATAATTAATTGTTGTACATTTTAAATTCAAATTTTGTTTTAAGTTTTGAGTCGTCTTCAAAGACAAGAAATGGCAGTCAGGTAATATTTTTTTTTTTTTTTAAAGCCACTACTACCAAATCATCTAGAAAAGCAAGTCTCATCTGGCTGAACAAGGGCTACAAATCTTCTGGAGCAAAAGCAGGAAGAAGTACCAATTTTCTGGAGAAGCAAGATCTACCAATCATCTACAGAGCAGCAAGAACTGCCAATCATCTAGAAAAGCAAGAACTACCAATCTTCTGGCGTAGCAAGAACTACACATCTTCTAGCTAAAACAGTTCTCCAATAACATTATTAGGCGCTGTAGAAGTAATAACTTAACTTCACCTACCATGTGGAAAGCACAAGGAGCACTTGTCATCCGGATGGCGACGAACGTCATTGATGTTGTTTGTGAGGCAATTATATCCGTCGTTTGCCGCACAAGGCGCTGATCGACACACAGACGACAGGCGCAACGATCCAGACAACGACAATCGTTGTGGGTTTGCCATTTTCCACAGCTCCCATCTACACCAAACCATCCTAAAGCCGGCTTCCAAGAAGTTTCGATTGAAACGAGTGCGGGAACCATATTACACAGTACGAGAGCGATTAATATCACTTAGCTTCAGAGTAGGTTGGGAATAGCCGAGCCATAGAGGAGTGGTCGGGACGTGTGTGTTTTTTGGTGTTTTTTTTTTCGCTCGCTTGTTCGTTGCGTACAAAATGAAATCTCAGTTGTGTGCTGCTGAAGAAGCAAACGATAAGAGCATTGTAGAATAATAGGTCCTTTTAATGTTGGGTGGGTTGATTTTTTTCCCCCTTTTGCTTGCAGATTCCGCACAATTGCTTGCACATTCCGCGTAGGTTTCGATCCTCGAAATTGGTTGAGAAATTTTTCTCATAGCATTATTCGACCTTTTGAACGATGTTCCCCCTCCCCCTCAATCCCCACCACGCACCCTATTCCCCGTGTCGCCTAAATAGCATGTAAACGTAAAGAACCCGGTTATTCTGCCCGAATACAGCTGACGGGGCTCGGGTCGACAAGATAGAAGCATCGTATAGCACACACAGAAATCCAAGACATAAATGTTGGCTCAAGAATTCCATTGAGTTATGGTATATGGAGCAGCGTGGGTCAGCCCAGGCCTGTTATCATACAGCGTGGTTGACATTACAAACGAGACCCTCTCCCTCCCTCAACTTGATAGAGAAGGAGACGGCTACATCTAGTCTCAGCTACTATGTATGTCCTGACCGCTGTCGTAAGCATGAGTCCTGACCGCTGTCGTGGGGATACTTCGTTCTAAGTAAGCATGAGCAGTCCTTTTTCGGTTGGTAAGGGCGCTATTTAAAACATCATTACACTTTATTTATTTAAGATTGTTATACTTTTTTTGTGTGTGCTCACTTGTTTTAAAAAAAGAGAAAAAAGTGGAATCGACATGGACGGGAAACAAAATCAAATAAGAACATTTGCCAGAAACCGATGGGAATTCTACCGTCTGCCTCTGTCTTAAAGAACTGAGGAACTACGACGTAGAATGAAAACATCAATTAAATAAAAGACCGAGAAGAAGTGTGTGGGCCGTAGCCGTCATATTTGACAGCAGAGAAGCGGCGACGCAATCATAGACCCACATAATTGGTCACCAACAACTTTGATACAGACAAAAGAGATTGTGCGGTAAAGAAGAAACATACGGAGCTTAGACTCTTAGGATGTTGTACCCACACAAAAAGTCGACTGGGGATAAATTGATTATGATGTTTGACTATGAGGTGGGGTGAGGAGATTATATTCATTGCTTAATGCATTCTTCCTTCTGTGGTTTTGAAACTGTAGAAGCTGTTAGGGAAGTTGTAGATTTTGTTAGGAGAAAGTGATCTATAATACGTAAGGGAGTTGTACGGGTACCCAGTTGTACACAAGTTCGGAACAATTCCTGTAACGGTTGTGTTGTGGTTGACTTGTGCGATTGCGGTGGGGTGGTGGTATATCTGTTTATTTCTGGGGGAACTGAATGACATAATATTTCTGTTTAAGAAATATTGGATTCTGTTGGACGAACTATTGGTTATGTTGTAAAAATGTTATGCTGGAGAGAGAGTGAGAGAGAGAGAGAGGGAGGGAGGGAGGGAGGGAGAGAGGGAGGGAGAGCAAGGAGACAGAGGCAGAAAGAGCACAAAGTGAAGAGAGCGGAAATAGGAGTGGAAAGCAAGCCTAGGAAGTATCCGGAGTAGAGGAAATCTCCTCTACCGCCATGTGCTGCTGGGCCTGACAGTGGTTACGAGTTACTATTTTGGCCTTCCTCGGGGGAGGGGCGAGAGGAGGAGGGCGGGGAATTTTATTTGTCATCCAAGCGGACAAAAAAGCGGGCTGCCGTGTCGGCAAGAGCAGCGCGAGTCAGGACATGGGGGAACAGGACCTATAGCGCATCCTGGGTGTATTGATGTTTTGGGCCCTCATTCATCTAGGACTGGAGAGTCAGTCAGGGTTTGTAAAAGTCCGTGCTATGGAATGCATGCGTTCACAGTCTCAGACTAGACGTCGGTTCTCATCTTTCTGTAGGGGCTTGGTGGATATGTGGTGCCGTGGGGTGGGGTAGAAGTAGAGATATAAGATGGATGGATGAGTTTGATGACGCTAGAAAAATTCGTTAAAACAGAAAGATGGAGAAGCCCGGACCTTAGAGATGAGAACAGAAAGTGGTGGTGGGAGGATCGAGGAGTGGTCTTGTCGCGCAAGTGAGAAAAAAACCAACGAGGCGACGTCCCAGTAATAGAAGGCCGAACACTTTAGCTAATGATGGCGATAGTATCTCGCCTGGACTAGCATGATCCACTTTCAGCTTGATCAAGTCAATTCGCTAAATTGCGAAGCCCAGGTGTTAATACGCATCTACACAGCGAGGCAGCTTTGTGCCATCTTTAGCCCGTGACACTGGGCACATTAAATCTCAAATCAAAATCGTTATTACCTCCGGGTCATTACGCTCTGCAGACTTGCTGAGGGATTTAAGAATGGGTACAGCGCGGAAATGATTATTCCTTCCTTTTGTTTCTTTCTTCTTTTAAACCACTACTTATCTCCCATCAGTCGTTACTTATTAAAGAAGTACGTAGTGCCGATCATACACGAAGTACCGTTTATTAAGTAGTTATCATCGACGGAAATTTCTGGAATAGGCTTTCCTCGTTTGGTTTCCTTGTTTCCCACGTGTAAGATTTCCTTGTGCGAATGTGGACAATACATCGTATTTGTAACTTCCTGAAGGATGTTGGTACTATCATAGATCCTTGGCAGACGTAGTTCCAAACTATGTAGCCGGGTGGTCCTGATGCTTGACAGCCTTGGCTACTGTTTCCACCCTTCTGACACCTTATTGCTGCAACCAGGTATTGCTACTCTTGTCCCGCTAACTAGTACTGAGATGGCTGGCGGTTATGTCGTTATAGCGTCGCTCCAAGATGTCAGTCAGTCTCTGTGTGTGGCCGTGTATTCATAGTGAAATGGGGTGCTAAACTTGCCTTTTTATGCACAAAATGGGGCTTTTAAGCTAGTACCCCACTTGTTTCTCCAGCGCTTCACTTTTTTTCTAAGTATATGGGAGTGCTCTTTTAGTACATGGGAGTACTCTTGCAGTGCATGGGTGTGCTCTATCCGGTACGGGCTGTTTTCTGGACAAATTTGATGTAAAATGGTTAGGGTAAGACTTAGGGTTAGGAAATGAAAGGCGCCATTTATTTTAATGAATGTCGCGCTTTTAAAGTTTTTTTGTGTGTTTTTTTTTTAAAACGCTTTCCGATTATCCGATTACTACATGTCGTCCCAAACCCCAATTTGCAATGAATACACACACACGTGTGTGTGCGCGTGTGTGTGTGTGTGTGTGTGGGTGAGTGTGTGTTTATGTGTGTTATACTTTTGGTTATACGAAAGTTGTAAAATACAGATAATTATCAGGTTAATCTTTGTTTTTATTAACGACACTGTAGTCAAAATGATGATGGTGGTACGTACGATAGTCTTTTGTTAAGTTACCGAGAATAGTTTAATCTAGTTTGGTTATGACTAGGGCGCTTTTAAAATTAATATAAACACAGAATATTATTGTTTTTATGACGCTATATATATTACTATTTTGAAAATACTAAGTAGTTTTATTTTTCTTTGATCCAAAAGTAAGTGTCTCTTGCTTATCCTGTCATTCCTCTGGAACCATAGAACCTATGGTCAACTAAACCAGTACTGTAGAATAAATCCTAAATATAAGTCCACCCTAACTAGTTTTTCCTCCTCTGTGAAGGACAAGTCGGACTGTATAAGTTATCACCCACATGCATCTTTGAATATAGCTCTAATAGTTTAGTCTAAATTCATATGTCGTTTGTTTGTTTTTTTCCTAAAGAAATATTTATATTTTATTTGTAAGGTAGGTTGTTATTTCTCATATATTATGTAGTTCTTGTGAAAAGAGGTAACATTATACCATTGAATTGATTTGAATAGAATTGAAGTGTTATGAGGGTGTCTACAGGTACTCCGGTTTCATCCCGCCCTTCATTAATGGTATTGGATGCAGTCAGTCGAAACTTTCAAAATTAAAATTGATTTATATTACAACTTCTGTAATAGCGATTTCTTCAGATCACCGCTCTTTGAGTTCCATTGAATTATTATTATTATTATTATTATTATTATTATTATTATTATCATCATCATCATTGTCATGAATTGGCTAGTTTTAACTCTGCCCAGTGACTATTTAGCCATGTGTAGTACTTGTAACAGTAGAGAAGTTAGACTATTACACAGCAGCAATTAAATTACACAGCAGACCACACACCGCGAGCCCGACCCACATCGCAGTGACTCAGCACTTGAGTTTTGAATCGGACCGTTTTAACCAATCAGAGCAGGCTCAGTGGGTAGAGCAGTTTGCCTGTGTCAGATCTTAGCACAGTTTGAATCAGTCGTGTGTGAGACGAGGAAGAAGTAACATCTCCTTAGCTAGCAGAGAACTATCTTCACTCATAGACCAGGAAGCAGGACTTTGAAATCTTAGAATTCTCTCAAGTCATCACGGGCCTGAACTTGTCAAACAGGTAAATGAACACCCTTCTGTTTCATCGTGATATATTTATATTATTGTTGAAATTATGTTTGTGGAATTTGCTATGCATAAATGTGAATTGTTAATCCGAATTTGCGGGACCACGTGGAAGAGCCTACCACGAGGCGAAACACGACCGGTTGCGCCGCCATGTTGTATCCCGTACGGAACCACTGTTGTTTAACTTATATGTATGTTTGCAGACCAGTGGCTGTACCACTGAATGTTTATATTATTATTAATTCTGTATGTGTATAGTTAGACACGATTTATATTTCTGTATGTATAGGAATTTAGAGTGAGATTCCAGTGGACCCCGGAAGTAGCAGAATGTTCGTCGCTTATGTATAGAGATGTGGAGCTATCACTGAGGGCTACTTTGGCTTTCAGTGAGACGCTCTGCACAAACCGATTATTCAGGGTTGTGCATAATTTCGTCTCTTATATTACAGACGAGCAGGCGAGCTATCCTGTGTGCCCCACTCCACAGAAACGACAAGTTGGTCGAGGAGACTCTACCGCACAAGACGGAAAGAGCTGCCTTGAAAGACACCCTGTCAGACCCCACAGCGTGGCAAGGGAACCCAACTACACAACGACAAAGGTGGACCAGAAGCTACCTCACAGAAGGACTTCGCACACACCATCTAGCAGTTAAGTGAACACGCCAAGGTGCACTTAAACTGATCATAACAGGACCACAGTAGTCCAACTCTTCAGAAACTGTAAAACGGACCACAGTAGTCCAAATCTACATGAAATATACTAGCAAAGTGCCCGAGGAAGATATAACAGCTGCCTAGACTATCAGCGATCGAACTATTAGCAGTGACTGAGACTTTTTAAGTTAGATTAGTACTTAGAGAATCTTGTATAGAGTAGAAGAAATAAATGTGTGATTTTAACTGTTATCAAGTGGCTGGACTACATATGATTCATAGCCGTGTGAAAGCTAGTGTGACAGTATCTTTTACCATTTTTCTATCTATTTCTGTACCCCAACCTTAACACAGAACGAGCTAAACAAATAAATTTATTAAAGTAATTCATAGGGTGACTTACTAGCAGTTCCCACCGAATAAACGTGAGGGTCCATAATTCCATTGTGCAGAGCCCATAAACCCCACATGACAATCATCATCATCATCATCATCATCATCATCATCATCATCATCATCATCATCATTATTATTATTATCATCATTATTATTATTATTACTATCATCTGAATTGATGTTCTAGAATAGTCTGCGTGAGCTCTTCCTTCCTAGTAAGAACATACTTGATTAAAGAAAGCCAGCAATAAAGATGGACAAGTTAAAGAAAGTTGCAGGGAAAGCAAACAACACTAAAACAACAGCAATCCAAGAATAGCATGGGCACACTTCAAATCTCCAAAACGGCTGGTACGACACCGCAGGAGCCACGGACGACAGTCTAGGTGCATCATCCCCATCAGCGTCGCGCAATGGGGTTCGGTCTCTCTTTGCCTCACTCATTCCGTAGCGCAGTAGTGGCGATCCAGTGACGAGAGACCCGACAGCCAGCGATGCGGCACTGCCGTTGTGTGGTGTGTGTAGTACGTGCGGCCAGGTTTTCCCCTCTTCAGCATCACAGTTAGTACGGAGAGCAAAGAATATATAGCTGTTGTACGTACAGCCAAGTAATCCAGCTGCCGAATGAATCAAGATTTTGCTGCTGCAGCCCTTGCGATTACGGCACGAGGTTTTAATCAGCTAGAGGTTGAAAAGCATGAGAGTGGCAGGGAAAAAACAACTGCAGGCCGGCCCGGCTCTAGCACGTGCGCTATTGGGGGGAGTCTGGTTTGTTTGGACCAAGTGTCAAGGGTGGTTAAATGCTGATGATAACAACGAACTGTTTGGTGCCGGAGAAAAAAAAATCAGAAAATAAATACAACAAAGAAGGAAGAAAGTAGGTAGGCAAAAATCGTGCTGTTGCGTTATTATTTCCGAGAAAAAATAACGCTGCTGCATTATTATTATCAAGAAAGAAGGAAAGAGAAGTTCGCGCTGGATTAAATAAAATAGGAAGGCAAAAAATAGTGCTGCTTATTTCTCTGTATATCTATTTTTCCCCCCTTCTTCTTGGAACTTCGGAATTGAAAACATGGAAAACGGTGTGCATTGTTACCTATTAACTAATGATATACAGCCGTTGATAACAAGCGATGCTGCCTTAGGGAATGAGAAAGAAGTGGCTTCTGCGTGAACTTTGATTATGCAGTAAGAAATATGAAACGGTATTTTTTTCGTTGGCGTCTGTGATCTCAATCTTATAACTTAAAACTTTTCAACTATCATACGTGTTTGATTTTGCCTTGTGGCGGATTTCTGGGTGTTGTTGTGATATGAGCTGAGTGTTGTGAGATAGGCTGTGCGTTGTGGTGCTATTGGTGATACAGTTTTGGGGAAATCGGCTTTTGTGCCGTGTGAGGCTCGGCAGGAGATATAATGGAATTATAATATTCTGCATTGTAAGAAAGTGGTTTTGAAGGTATCGTTTTCCGCTGTTATTCGTAGTAATGTAATAATAATAATAATAATAATAATAATAATAATAATAATAATAATAATAATAATAATAATAATAATAATAATAATAATAATAAAACTAATGGATGCTACACGCGCCTTACTGCTAAATCAGACTCAAAGCGCGACGATCAACATACACGCGCACATATTACAGACATTCCTACATACACAGACATTCATCACTCAAATACGTGGTGTATAGGCAAGTCGACATTAGAAGACGGAAAGGGAACTATAATTTTATTTGTCACAGTTTGGACAGACTGCAGCCAATACCGTTATTGAAGGTAAAGATAAAATCAATGAATACAATATTCAAACGTTTGGTATAAAGGTGTGCTAACAACAACAAAAAGTATTATTCGATTGTATAATTTTAATGTATACCGATCTTGATATAAAATTGATGGAGGTGATTAAGCCATTTGGATGGTGTAATTAATACTATGGATCTTTTACGAACGTTAACAGACCGACTTCTAACTGGGAGTCGTGCTATTTTTACAACCAACCTTAATGCTAGTAGTTGGCACACAAGCAAACATATTTGTCGATTTATATCAAAACTGTACTTAATGAAAAATAAAAATAAAGAAGCTTAATCTAAGGTTTTTTTCCAGTTGGGCAAGACTCATTGGGAATTTGAAACAAATAATATGTGATGTTGAAATGTGTTATTTTCGGGCCGTGGAATAATTCTGGCAAAGGGGCAAAATCATTCACAATCCACAGCTTTAGGAAGTGTTAAATCTGACTTAGAATTAGAATGTTCCGAATTTTAATGACAATTACGAAATGCGAACTTTGATACAAGCAAGAAAATAACAGAAAAATAATATACTAGATTGTAAAACAAACAAACAAACAAACAAACAAACAAAATACGAAACATTCTTTAATACTAGCGTGGGAGCAAATGAGTTTTGGATGTAAAAATTGTGATACATGAATATTGAATTGTGAATTTAAAGAAAACTGACAAATTTTTCTTAACGCTAGTGGAACGGAGTTTAAAAGAATATAAATAAAGAACAACAACAACAACAGAGATGCCAAGCACACTTTAATACTAACATAGGGCCCTAGGGACAAATGAGTTTGGATGTCAACATTGTGATATATGAGTATTACATTGCAGAATTTTAAAAACAAAATTGACAAATCTTTTTTAACGCTAGTTGAAACCGAGTTTTGAATATTATTTTTTTTTTAAATTTCAGATAAATAATTTGTTGTTTTTTTTAAAAGAAATAAACAGAATCCAATGCGTTTTAATGCTAACACAGGGGCAAATGAGTTCGAACGCAAAGTGTTGCTACACGAGTTCTTCTATTGGAAATAAGGACAACTGCCAAATCTTTAACTCTAGTGGCAGAGGAATTTGGCAGTAGAGCTGCAGGTGATACAGGAGTAAAATGTTGCTGGAATCGTGGGCCGTATCATTATCGTGAACTCATATCACGATGCTGCGTGTGTAGAGATTACTCTGATTGAGGCCACTTCTTCTACCGGGTCGCCGCAGACGGGTTTACAGTACTCGAAAGATAATTTCGCATTTCTCGAAGTGCTTGTTACTCTGGTGAAAAGTTCACAAACCCCGGTAGGACATTTTTAGTAGTAGTAGTAGTATAGTAGTACATTTATCACAAATAATGCCTGCCAAACATTTTGCCAATAACGTAGTAGTATAATAGTATGAGTACGCAATCGCAATAACCCTCCCTTTTTTAACGAGCCAAAACACTTTTGAGATAGGTTCAGAAAGGTTAATGGGGAGTTTATACAGAGTTGATGCCGGTTTATCCAAGGTTCACGTTTAAAAAAAAACACCACCACTTTGGCAATCCAGTCATCATTTTATTGGGACCAAAAGTTGGGATTAAAAAGAAAACGGCAGCATGAAGAGTATTTTAAGATTGCAGGCCATTGATAATGTATTTACAGTTACACATATTTATATTATAGCTAAAAACCAGCAGGCGGTGTTATGAAATATGATGACACGGGGAGGCAGGCCACTAACCAAGGTAACTGTCACGTGGGGTTTATGGGCTCTGCACAATGGAATTATGGACCCTCACGTTTATTCGGTGGGAACTGCTAGTAAGTCACCCTATGAATTACTTTAATAAATTTATTTGTTTAGCTCGTTCTGTGTAAAGGTTGGGGTACAGAAATAGATAGAAAAATGGTAAAAGATTACTGTCACACTAGCTTTCACACGGCTATGAATCATATGTAGTCCAGCCACTTGATAACAGTTAAAATCACACATTTATTTCTTCTACTCTATACAAGGTTCTCTAAGTACTAATCTAACTTAAAATGTCTCAGTCACTGCTAATAGTTCGATCGCTGATAGTCTAGGCAGCTGTTATATCTTCCTAGGGCACTTGCTATAATATTTCATGTAGATTTGGACTACTGTGGTCCGTTTTACAGTTTCTGAAGAGTTGGACTACTGTGGTCCTGCTATGATCAGTTTAAGTGCACCTTCGTGTTATGCACTTAACTCATGAGTGGGGGTTCGAAGTCCTTCTGTGAGGTAGCTTCTGGTCCACCTGTGTCGTTGTGTAGTTGGGTTCCCTTGCCACGCTGTGGGGTCTGACAGGGTGTCTTTCAAGGCAGCTCTTTCCGTCTTGTGCGGTAGAGGATCCTCGACCAACTTGTCGTTTCTGTGGAGTGGGGATAGCTCGGGATAGCTCTGGATAGCTCTGGATAGCTCGCCTGCTCGTCTGTAATATAAGAGACGAAAGTCTGCACAACCCTGAATAATCGGTTTGTGCAGAGCGTCTCACTGAAAGCCAAGTAGCCCTCAGTGATAGCTCCACATCTCTATACATAAGCGACGAACATTCTGCTACTTCCGGGTTCCACTGGAATTTCACTCTAAATTCCTATACATACATAAATATCAATCGTGGCTAACTATACACATACAGAATTAATAATAATATAAACATTCAGTGGTACAGCCACTGGTCTGCAAACATACATATAAGTTAAACAACAGTGGTTCCGTACGGGATACAACATGGCGGCGCAACCGGTCGTGTTTCGGCTCGTGGTCGGCTCTTCCACGTGGTACGGCAAATTCGGATTAATAATTCACATTTATGCATAGCAAATTCCACAAACATAATTTCAACAATAATACAAATATATCACGATGAAACAGAAGGGTGTTCATTTACCTGTTTGACAAGTTCAGGCCCGTGATGACTTGAGAGAATTCTAAGATTCCTAAGTCCTGCTTCCTGGTCTATGAGTGTAGAGATTTCTCTAGCTGTGGAGATGTTGACTCTACCTCTTCTCACACACGACTGACCAAAGCTGTGTTAGGCTCTGACACAGTCAAAACTGCTCTACCCACTTAGCCTGCTTCTGATTGGTTAAAACGGTCCGATTCAAAGCTCTCATTGGGTAAAATGTTTACGACTCTCGCACACAGTGCTGAGTCACTAAGCTGTGTGGGGGTCTGGCTCGCTGTGTGTACTTTTATTGCTACTGTGTAATTTACTGACTCTCTACTGTTACAAAGACTACACAAGGCTAAATAGTCAACGAGCAGAGTTAAAACTAGTCCTAACGCGACAGGCTCCCTCAACTGAAAAAAGGCGATGACTACTGGATTCGACCTTTTTCTACTACAGGGCCTAGTTTAACACTGCACTATCCTAGGGTCCTATTTACAAACTAATTAAGTTGCTCTACCTGAGCTGCAATGCTATGCCAGGTAGCTATGGACTCTAGTGACAGGGTTTTACTGGACGGGGACGAATTCTGGTGCTGTGGCCCTTAGTTGTGTTGGGTGGGCGACAGCTGCTGTGTCCTCCACGAGATGGCGACTGAGGTAGTCGGCTCCGTGGTTTTCCTTGCCGGGGATGTACTCGATTTGGAATGAGTAGGCCTGAAGGGTGAGTGCCCATCGCATCAGGCGAGAGTTCAAAGACTTGGAGGCTGCCAGGAACGATAGTGGTTGATGGTCCACCTGAACTGTGAAGTGGGTCCCATACAGGTAGAGTTGAAACTTCTGTATGGCCCAGACTAGTCCAAGGCATTCCTTCTCCGACGTGGCGTAGTGGGTCTCGGCGGGTCTCAATTTTCTGCTGGCGTAGGCGACAGGGAATAGCGTCTCTGCATTCTTGGGGTCGCGCTGTAGCAGTACTGCTCCGAGGCCTAAGTCGCTTGCGTCGGTGCGAAGAACGAATGGCTGAGTCAAATCGGGTAGGTGGAGTACTGGCGCCGATGTCATTCTGTCCTTGAGTGTTTGGAATGCTGTCTCGCATTCGGCTGTCCATACGACTTTGTCCGGGGCGATTTTCCGGGTTCCATTTGTCAGTGGTACGGCGGTGCTGTTGTAGTTGTGGATGAGCTTCTTCCGCGATGGCGATGGCCATCCATGTGTGTGTGCCGGGGGTCGCTGGTCGGTCCGTGTATTTCTTGAGGCGATTGATGTGGTGGTATCGGGCTCTCCCGTTCACCTCTACTTGGTAGACTGTCTTGGATTTCTTGGCAGTCACCCGGTACGGTCCTCTCCAAGCGATGTCCAGCTTGTTGGTTCCACTTGGAAGTAAGAGTAGCACTTGATCGCCGACTTGCAGTTCTCTGTCCTTCGCGTGGCGGTTGTAGTACTTCGCCTGACGGGCTCTTGCCTTCTTCAGTGCTTCACCAGCTTTCTTCCACGTTGCTTTGAGGGTTTCCTGCAGGTCTGCGACGTACTTGGTGGCACCTCTTGGTGTGTCGTCTATCTTGGCTTCCGTCCAACTTCTGCGTAGGGCTTCTAGCGGTCCTGCTAGAGGTCTGCCGAATAGCAATGTTGACGGGGTGTAGCCTGTGGCTGCATGGGGCGTTTCTCTGTATGCGAACAGTGCCGCATTCACGTAGGTGTCCCACGCTTCTGGATTGTCGTCGGCGACTTTCCTGAGGATGGTGAGAAGGGTTCCATTCAGTCTTTCTACTTGTCCGTTGCTGGCTGGGTGGTATGGTGGTGTGCGAATGTGATGAACTTGTATCAACTCGAACACGTCTTGCATCAGGCGGCCGGTGAACTGAGATCCGTTGTCCGTTCTAATGCTGTCCGGGAATCCGACTCTGGTAAAGATGGCGATGAGTGCATCTGCAATCTTCTTGGTGTCTATAGCTGGCAACGGGACTGCTTCGCACCACATCGTACATGCGTCGACGAGTGTGAGTAGAAATCTGTTCCTCTTCTTGGTCATGGGCAGTGGTCCTACTATGTCTACTGAGACTTGTTGGAATGGCACGCCGACTACTACCGATGGTCCTAAGGTAACTGGTACGGTGTGATGTCGCGGGGAATATCGTTGACATTGGTGGCAAGATTTCACGTAGCGCTTGACATCCTCCGTGATTCCTGGCCAATAGTAGTGTGCGCTGATTCTCTGCACTGTGGCTCCAATTCCCATGTGTCCGCTGAGTGGCATGCTGTGGCCTAATTCTAGTACTTGGGCTCGAAGGGTGGCTGGTAGTACTAGTTGGGTGTGATCTCCATCTCCTTGACGATGTAGAACTCCCTCTTCCATGTAGAAGTCTCCCTTGTGCGGGGGTGTGTGCGCCTTGGGTAGCTTCTGGAAGCACTTCGCTATCGAGGTGTCTTCTTTCTGTGCTGTTTTGATCTCTTCGAGTCCTGGATTCGGAGCGAACTCGGGCTGGGGTGGTTGGGTTTTAGCTTGGGCCCTGGTTTGCACTGCAGCTATCTCTACAGTTTTAGGGGGCGTGCCTAAGAACACATACCTACAACCTAGCACTAGATCATACAGGGGTTTCTGTAAAACAGCTGCTTGGATTCGTCCTGTGACGTACCTACTCTCTACTTCGATCCATGCTATTGGGCAAGTAGTCGTCGGTTTCGTCAAGTCTGCTCCTTGTAAGTCGACTGTCTTGTCTGTCAAGTCCGCGCGCGATACAAGAGATTCGCTAACTATCGCGTCGTATGATAGACCTGTGTCATACAGACAGTTCGCTTCTTTTCCGTTGACCTTGACCGTGTCTGTCACCGATGGGTGATCTCCGATAGTGTGTGGCTTGTTACCGCTGCTTTGAGTTAGAACTCTGTGCGCTGGCCGGCTTTCGCGCTCTTCCCTACGTTGTGCGGCCAACTTGAAACATTCTGCGGTGGAGTGATTGTTTCTATTGCAGAACGAACAATACCGTCTCTGTTCTGCGGGACCTCTTTTCCCGAATTCCGCGTTGGGTCCTTTATTTTGCCCAGGTCTGGGGTTATTCGGCTTATTCGCGGTGCGCTCTTCCCGGGTAGGGCTTCGTTTCTGTGCCTCTTTCCCGTTAGGCTTTAGGTCTCGCCTGAAGCTCTTGGCTTCTCCGTGTGCGGCCACGTACCTATCTGCGACCTTGACCAGATCTTCTAGTCTTTCTGCGCCCTGCTCTACTGAGAATGTTCTCAGCTCGGGGGTCATGGTTTCCCGTAGCTGTTCCCATACTAACAGTTCTGTCAGTCCATCATACGTTTTAGCCGTGGCTGACTGGCTAATCCACTTATCCAGCGTTGTGGACAACCGATCCGCGAACTGCGCATAGCTCTCTCCTTTCACTCTCCGGTTGGTGCGGAACTTTTGCCGGTAGCATTCTCCTGTCAGTTCGAATCCCGTTAGGAGTGCCTCTTTTACTTTGTGATAGTCAGTCACTCTGTCAGTCGGTAGCTTACTGTAGATGTCATAAGCCTTTCCTCTAAGCCCTTGACTAAGCTTAAAAGACCAATGAGTGGGATCTAGTTTGTACTCTGTTGCTAGACGCTCAAACCTAGTCAGATAGAGATCTAGACCTTCTTCTCTCTCATTGAATGTTCCCAGTGGAAATGACATTCCTTGTACAGGGTTGGATGCTACCTCTAGCTGATCTGAGTGGGAAGGGGTTGAGGAAGAACTTGAAGCTCCTGATCCCAATCTTCTTAGCTCTAACTCATGCTGTCTTTCTTTTCCCTTTTCTTCCCTCTCTTTTTCTTTTTCTGCCCGCTCTTTTTCTTTTTCTGCCCGCTCATACTCCCATCTCCTAACTTCTGCATCTCTCTCTGCTGCTAATGCTGCCTTCTTTTGTTCTACTTCTAACTCTGCTTTCTTTTGCTCTGCTTCTAATGCTAGTTTCTTCTGTTCTGCTTCTAGTTCTAATTTCTTTTGCTCTGCTTCTAAGGCTAGTTTCTTCGCCTCCCTTTCTGCTGCTCTCTCTGCCTTAGCCTCCTGTTTCTCTACCTCTGCATTGATATACGCAAATAGGTCTCCCCCTGCTAAGTGTAAAGCTTCCCCTAATTCCTTGAAACGCAATCTCAAGGCCACTGGGTCCGACATTGCCAAACGTGTCTATGAACACCCTCTGAATCAAGTGGAATACCAAAACACTAGCAATATTGCAATTCAATAAAAACAATGCAAAGACCATACAATTCGTAATCAATAATAGAATAAAACAAGAGTCAAATGGCATACAACAGTTATTTAAGCAAAACCTGCAAAAGAACAATGCAACATACAGGCACAAAAATATTTGAAGCAAAAAAGTTTTTAACTAAAGAATAGTGCACCACAACTGATCAGTGTTATACCCTTACACTATTCTAAGTTATTCTACTTCTACTGTTATCTAATTTTATTGTACTTAGGTCTGGTTATACCCAATTCCTATTATACACAGATCCTAGCTAGGCTCGCCAATTAAAGTGTCACGTGGGGTTTATGGGCTCTGCACAATGGAATTATGGACCCTCACGTTTATTCGGTGGGAACTGCTAGTAAGTCACCCTATGAATTACTTTAATAAATTTATTTGTTTAGCTCGTTCTGTGTTAAGGTTGGGGTACAGAAATAGATAGAAAAATGGTAAAAGATTACTGTCACACTAGCTTTCACACGGCTATGAATCATATGTAGTCCAGCCACTTGATAACAGTTAAAATCACACATTTATTTCTTCTACTCTATACAAGGTTCTCTAAGTACTAATCTAACTTAAAATGTCTCAGTCACTGCTAATAGTTCGATCGCTGATAGTCTAGGCAGCTGTTATATCTTCCTAGGGCACTTGCTATAATATTTCATGTAGATTTGGACTACTGTGGTCCGTTTTACAGTTTCTGAAGAGTTGGACTACTGTGGTCCTGCTATGATCAGTTTAAGTGCACCTTCGTGTTATGCACTTAACTCATGAGTGGGGGTTCGAAGTCCTTCTGTGAGGTAGCTTCTGGTCCACCTGTGTCGTTGTGTAGTTGGGTTCCCTTGCCACGCTGTGGGGTATGACAGGGTGTCTTTCAAGGCAGCTCTTTCCGTCTTGTGCGGTAGAGGATCCTCGACCAACTTGTCGTTTCTGTGGAGTGGGGATAGCTCTGGATAGCTCTGGATAGCTCTGGATAGCTCGCCTGCTCGTCTGTAATATAAGAGACGAAAGTCTGCACAACCCTGAATAATCGGTTTGTGCAGAGCGTCTCACTGAAAGCCAAGTAGCCCTCAGTGATAGCTCCACATCTCTATACATAAGCGACGAACATTCTGCTACTTCCGGGTTCCACTGGAATTTCACTCTAAATTCCTATACATACATAAATATCAATCGTGGCTAACTATACACATACAGAATTAATAATAATATAAACATTCAGTGGTACAGCCACTGGTCTGCAAACATACATATAAGTTAAACAACAGTGGTTCCGTACGGGATACAACATGGCGGCGCAACCGGTCGTGTTTCGGCTCGTGGTCGGCTCTTCCACGTGGTACGGCAAATTCGGATTAATAATTCACATTTATGCATAGCAAATTCCACAAACATAATTTCAACAATAATACAAATATATCACGATGAAACAGAAGGGTGTTCATTTACCTGTTTGACAAGTTCAGGCCCGTGATGACTTGAGAGAATTCTAAGATTCCTAAGTCCTGCTTCCTGGTCTATGAGTGTAGAGATTTCTCTAGCTGTGGAGATGTTGACTCTACCTCTTCTCACACACGACTGACCAAAGCTGTGTTAGGCTCTGACACAGTCAAAACTGCTCTACCCACTTAGCCTGCTTCTGATTGGTTAAAACGGTCCGATTCAAAGCTCTCATTGGGTAAAATGTTTACGACTCTCGCACACAGTGCTGAGTCACTAAGCTGTGTGGGGGTCTGGCTCGCTGTGTGTACTTTTATTGCTACTGTGTAATTTACTGACTCTCTACTGTTACAAAGACTACACAAGGCTAAATAGTCAACGAGCAGAGTTAAAACTAGTCCTAACGCGACAGTAACGTTTTAATGAAGTTTGGTCAACATTCGTTCAATGGTTCCAATGGACCGACCGACCAACAGACATACTTTTGGCTCGTTCTGATTTCTCCTGTCTGTTTCAAAGTATTAACAGAAAAGCCTAGAAATAATACTTTATTATTTTTTTTTAAAAAGTGCTTTGGAGTTAACCACTTTGGATTTACGAGTGTTGCATTCAGCCACACGCGGATTTTATGCGACGTTAACAAGTAGTTTGGAGTGTCGCAGCAGCTCCGTTCATTGCTGCCCCTATTCTCATTTAGAGAGCACACATATTCCCATGGCCTTGTGGTTTGACGGTACATGGTGCTTTTTAATGGAGTTTATTTATTTTTATTTATTTAATCGTTCTTATATAGCGCTTTACCAGCTCAAGAGCTGCTCAAGGCGCTGGCCGATACAGGATCTAACTCAAGCCGCCCGAGACGCCCACCCGCAGCCTTTGGGCGCATGGTCTGACGCCCGTACAACTGAGCACAATCCTGGGCAGCCAGGGATGGGGGAGAAGGACCTAAGTGCATGCTGGGTGTGTTCTTGTCACCGGCACTCACCCGTCTAGGACATGAGCGTCAGGATCTTTAAAGTCCGTTATGATGCAATGTATGCGACACAGACTAGATCTCGGTTTATACTCTCATCCGAAGGAGTTGCGAGTCCCCTGCTCCTTCCTCCTATCCCATTTTCCTCATCCCCCGTACCTTCCGCTTTATTATAGGATACAACAAACACAGCCATTTTATTTTAGAGTTTATTGAAACGACTTCTCTCCAGTCTATACAATACAATACAATGCAATACAATACAATACAATACAATACAATACAATACAATGCAGCTCTATTGTCCGATACAAACACATTGATCATTTTTGGATTCTGTATATGTGGCAATGTCCATAATGATTCTTGATGAAATATGATTCCACCTAAATATGATGGAGATTTAAAAAAAACACTTTGTGTTTACGTCAGTTGCACCTGTTTTACGAAACATTTATGTGTGAGTTCCAATGTGTGGTTTCATTAACAGAATTATGAAAACAACGTGAACAAAAAGGACTTTAAACCTGTCCTTGGATAATAATAATTACAGTGAGTGTTTGCTGCTTTAATGCGCTGATGAAAACGCTTGTTGAGAATTCCTTTTGAGTTTATATTTGAATATATATTGGGAGATTTTCTTCCTTGGTGATACGTAGGGTGCTTACTACATTCGAACATCTTCTGGGATCAACCGGATTTATCGCAAGATCTTGGTCCATGGTGATTGATACTTTCTTGTTTGAAGATTCCACTTGGATATAAAATTGGAGATTGGTGATTTGTGCCGTAGCATCATGAGAATATCTTCTTGGGTAGAAGTTTCTCGTGCGAAATATATGGGAGAATTGTGTTCCGTGGAAATACCTTTCCGCTGAAGATAGTTCTCGGATGTATTGGAGGTTTTGCTACGTGGGCTACTTATTAGGAATAATTGTGATGCCTCCTGACTTTTGAAGCAGCTGGGAAAGAAAGGAAAGCGGCAGAACCCAGGCCTTCTCCATCTGGGTGGAGCAAAGGAAGGCTAGCAGTGTGGATTTACTACCATGCCTCCAAGCTGTTGAAAGCAGCTTTGATCAGCTCTGCAATCTCCGACGAAGCTTACAATCCAGTCACGGGGTGGGGTTCGATGCCGCCCGGGTGCTGAACGAGTTTTTCAAAGGTGTTTGGCAGTTGTCGAAGAGAGCGAGGTCAGCGTGTGCCCACCAACCCTAACACCACCACGATGGCGTTTCAGAACTTCGGCATGCTGATGGTCAAGCTGGTACGATGGAAGTCCGCCAAGAGGCGTCACGAACAGGTACGGTGGTATATTTGCGCATCTCCTGCAGCCAGCGCTTTGAGCTGGAGGTGCGTTGTGTAGACCATTACTGTAAAGGGCGTGAGAGAGGGAGGGGGGGAGGTTGCAGTCATTGGCATCTTGTTGCTCATTTGTCAAATATCTTACCTGTACACGTGCATTTGTCATGTCTGGAGGTGTGATTGTTGTTTTGTTTGGAGCAAGTTTTCCCCCATTTCCGGTAGTGTAGCTCAGTAGTTCTTGGTATTGGGCAGGGCGCAGTGTTGCTGCTGCAAGTTTGCGTGTCTTGGAAAGTTTCATTTAAAAAAAGAGAAGGTTTTATCCTCTTTTGGCTATCATATGAAGCCGTTCTTTCAACTGTTAATTACGTGGGTTTACTTTACAAAAAAAAAAATTTAAACGGCGTATGATGATGATGATTGATGATGTTGATGATGATGATATCTGTTTGCTTGTTTCTTCCCGGGTATGTAAGAAAATAAATCTGCACTTCGCTCCTTCGCTGTGAGAAATAGCTGTTGGTTGCCGGCAGCTGCATGCGAAACACATCCCTCCCTCCCTCCATTTCTTCTTCCCTCCCTCTCTCCCTCCCCCTCTCTCCGCCTCTTCCTCCCCCTTCCCTCCCTCTCTCTCCCTTTCTCTCTCTCCCTCTTTCTCCCTCTCTCTCTCCATCCCACCCTCTCTCTCCCTCCCTCCCTCCCTCTCTCTCCCGCTCTCTCTCTCCCTCTGTCCCCCTCTCTGTCCCCCTCTCTCCCCCCCCTCCCCCCTCTCTCTCTCTCTCTCTCTCTCTCGCCCTCTGTAGTTTTACGACATTTGTGTTTGAAGGTTAGGATATTCACTTGTTTGTTTTCTTTGCCATTACAGGCTGAAAATATTCCTTTCCACAAACCCTTCAATAGTTCTTGGATTCTCACCCTCTGCCTGTTTTAGGGGGTAAACATGTCCTTTGTAAGCGATGCGTAACTGGGTAAAGTGAACACAGTTGTAATTAACGCTGAGGAGAAAGTTGGATAAGTGAACGTACCAGAACTTGGTACTATACTAACATGAGATACATGAAGGAAACGAGCAATGCAATAACTAATTCCGTAAACAATAAGGCGAAAATTCGCACAGTTACACGTTCAAACAGTATCCACACTCTACTCCATCACCACCGCATTTTCCACTGACCGACCCACTGACCAAGAAATAAACCACAATGCCTACCTCAACTAGGCCTGCGAGAACATGGACAAAGCCAGCTCGTTGCAACGACGTTGTCTATGGTACACGACAACCCCGCCAACGAACCCTGCTTTCTTTATTAGCAGAAGACAAACCTTGGAAAATCCCCAAGCCTCGGTCGATGTGACTTCGCGCAATGGTTAGAGCAAAAGTGAAGTGAACCACCCGTTTGAACATTAAATTAATTTACCGATTGACAGAATACATTTACTGCACTCTTAGCACGTGCTTTCTAACAAGTTGATACTAGCGCACACAATATAGGGACACACAATGTTGTAAGAAAAAAGCCACCCCAAAAGATATAAGGATCACTTCGGCGCGTGACAATGAGCCATCTTTGCTCCAAACCATCGCTGAGCTTTGCATTTTAGGCGCCTCTTCCTCATTATGTAAACAAACCACTGTGCCTTCTATACACACGTTCGCGTCAGTGCAATTTTTAGAATCGAGCTGAATGTTATTAAACAGTGATTTATTTTTCTTGCTTAAGAAGTAAATCCTATCCTATCCTATCCTATCCTATCCTATCCTATCCTATCCTATCCTATTTAAGTTAGTGTATAGAACGCTAGCGCGATTCTCCCTACATTTCGAAGCTGATTTCAGGGGTCCCTTTGTGTAGGCATGTTGTCAATGGAAGTAAATACATTATTTTATTTTGTAAACATGGCTTGTCGCTTGGTACAACTTTTTTTGTTTTGCTCTGCAGCTGTTACGCGTTTATAATGATGATGTAACGGTCTTTTAATACGATCATGCTTGTTCTTGGTCCTATTGTATCTGTCTGTGCTGTTGGACTGTCTAACGTCGTTAATGATACAGATACATATCTTATTTTTTATTTGTCCTCGGAGCATTACAAGAAAAAATTGTATTGTCTGCAGCACCTGTCGCATGTTGAAAAAAACCAAACAAACCAAAATACCAACACATTAGAACTTGTTATTGAGGTAAACAAACAACGGCTGCTACTGCAAGGACAACGGGTATTTTATGTAACGATATACTTACGGCCACTGATTATGAGCGAACGTTTGTGTTGTAGTGTCTAACTTTTGTTTTATTTAGTTTTTCGTCTTGTGGCGGTTGTTTGTTGACATATTTTGGTCCGACAGCGGCAGCGACATTTATCACGTCCGCGGTGAGGCATAGCGCGACTGTGGAGCGGCAAATGAGAGAGATTGAGGTGTGCGTTCCGTGGATGCTGTAATAAGCTAAACGTGCGGCATGCAGCAAGACTTAACGTCTTCCGCTCGTTAGCTGTGATGGAGGTGCTGTGCTCCTGGATTCCCTCGCAACTTCATTACTTACTACCCTATACCTTACTGTGAGAAATACACATTTTATTCCCTACCTCTTACAGTTTTGCAGTCTCATTTCTGCTTGGCCCCTTACCATGTGGAAAACCACCCCTAACCCATTCCATGGCGATCTCACGGTATACTGCATTCTCATATCTGCCCTAAAACCACCCCTAACCCATTAAATTGCGATCTCGCCATTGCAACTATTGCAATCTCATCTGTGCCTGAAACCATCCCTTACCCATTTCATTGCAATCTCATCTCTGCCCAAGACCTCCCCTAACCCATACCATAGCGATCTCACTATTGCAATCTCACCTCTGCCCTAAACCACCCTTAACCCATTACATTGCGATCTCACTATTGCAACTGTGGCAATCTAAAACCACTCATAACAATTCCATTGTGATGTCACTATTGCAACTGTGGCAATCTCATCTCTGTCTAAAACCACTCATAACAATTCCATTGTGATGTCACTATTGCAACTGTGGCAATCTCATCTGTCCACATTAAAACCACCCCTAACTCATTCCATTGCGATCTCATTATTGCAGTCTCATTTCTGCCCCAAATCACGCTTAACCCATTCCATTGCCAGGGTTCAGCCTGACACAAAAAAGCTATGGGCCATTGGGCCCCTCAGATCAAATTTCAATGGGCCATGATTTCAGCAGTAATTTACGTACATGTAAAAGATAACCTGGAGATATTATTACAGAAATTAAAACAAAATAGATTATTGTGAGTGTGCATGTGTTGTGAAGCATGTTTACCAACAAAACACTAACCAGAACAGGGATCAGTATTTTGAGTTTTTGCTAGCCGAAGTCGGAAGCCGGCGTTTGATTGGTTAGTATGTTTTCTGTTTTTAGGTTAAGGGTTAGGGTTAGTGTTAGGGTTAGGGATAGCTTCAAAAATTGGAAAATGTCAAAAATGGTTTTCATGTTTTACTTCTCGTCGTCTGCATCGACAGCAAACTAGGCCGCCATTGTCGTAGCGCAGAGGTCAATGGCATGACTAAAAATACTGACCAATCAACAGCCGGCTTCCGACTACTGCTATCGGCATGTGTATTTTGACTTGACTCGGGGCTCACACAATCATCTTGCGTAGGATTAGCGGCGGTCGACTGTAGTTTAACAGCAGCAAACGACAGCCTAGACTGTCCTACCTCAAGTTTAGGTATTTTGAGGGAGAGGGGGGGGGGGGGGGGTGTCATATTCAAAGCGGCACAAAGAAAAACACAAAATCCTCCTTGCACGGACACAACATACGCGCAGACGATAGCAAATTCTGATTTGGAAGAATCGTACAACACTTCTTATTGGCTAAAAGATCAACATCCGGGCCCTCATAGCCAATCTTTGAACTTGCCTTAGCAAAAGCACGTTTGTCGCCTCCAATACAGTGCACTGTTATTGTGGTGGCGCACTGGTACCAAAAATCGAAGCGCCATTCGGCCCCTGGCAAGAATTGTAGATGGGTCATTTTTAATTTTTATGCGTCAATGGCGCAGGGCGCGCTAGTAAACTGATCCCTGATTGCGATCTCACTCCTACCCACACCTCAGATCGTTTCTTTCAACGATTTCTAACAGGCGCATAACTAGTGGGCCTTTCTCAGTTAATCATTATTCTAGGTTTATTTTATTTTATTTCATTTTTTTAAAATTAGTTTTAAATTTTTACATTTGAAACTAATTTTCTATTTCCACTTTTTTTTAGAGATAATACTGTTACCAGTTTCTATGCTTACAGTCTATTAGTCATTGTGTTTTAAGTAGGCTACTATTCAAGATCTGCAACTACAACTACAACAATTAACAGCAACAACAAGAACAACAACAATAATATTTTAAAAAAAATGTTTTAAGTTAGTTTATAGAACGCTAGCGCGATTCTCCGTACGTTTGAAAGCTGAATTCAGTGGTCTATTTGTGTAGGCATGTTGTCATTGGAAATGTCGGGAGGGCGTACAATATCACACAGTCTGCCAAGGGTAAACACCCACACTCACAAATTCTCACACTCGTCACAAAACGTTGAAGATTGGAAGATTGTTCAAAACGTCTCCTTTTTTTTTATTTGCTCATCATGGATCATGGACACCACCACCTTCGCCTACCTTATCCCACCTCCCGTAGTTCTGTTTGCCTACCATACATACATAGATATAATTATATACATACATACATATCACTATATGCATTCACACATACATACATACATACATACATACATACATACATACATACATACATACATACATACATACATACACACACACACACATACGCACATACAATAATCGTTTTTATATAGCTCCTTTTTCCAGCTCGATCTGCTCAAGGCGTTGTCCGATACAGGATCTAACTCTTTCCGCTCCTGTTGTCTTCCCCTTCGCCCCTTTCTACACATCACAAGTTAGTTTCCCTCAAGTGTTAGTCCTCTTTGTCCAACAACAATAAACCATAAAATACAATGACACACTTTTTAAACCAACGATGTAGAATGCCGTGATGAAGGTTTAATTTAAGGACCAAAACTTCGGCATATCAATAATAATTGTCAAACAAAATTGAATGGATAACAATTGTCGGTTTTGATAGTGTTTTATAGCTCCACTCTTTCAGGCTCAGAGAACTGCTCAAGGAGGCACCCCCTACACTGCTTTTCTGGAGTTGTGTATGTGCCTGGAAGAATGTGTTATACCAGCAGTGCTGACATGCTTGGATCCTGTCCCGGCACCAGCTCGTTTCACACCGCGTACCGCTCCCCTACTAAATACTCAAGACTCAAATGTTCAAGACTAAATTTTTACTTACTTTATTGGCTCCCGATGAGCTGGGGATCTGTGGTTGTTGTTGTTGTTGTTAGTAGTAGTGAATGAATGAGTGACAACTTATACACTACTACTACTACTACTACTACTACTACTACTACTACTACTACTACTACTACTACTACTACTACTACTACTACTACTACTCCTACTACTACTACTACTACTACTACTGCTGCTGCTGCTGCTGCTGCTGCTGGTACTACTACTACTACTACTACTACTACTATTGTTATGAACATGTATGCGCCTAATCTAGACTTATCTCTTGGGGCCTACATGAAAACAGAATAACATTTCACTATAAAACAAAAGGAGGAAAACTCTTCAACTATAACAAGCTTATATATGAAACAAAACCACCACCAACCTAATGACTCTCTAACACACACAAACCCGTGTAACAAACGCCGTTGTAATGACTTTTTTGAAACCCTAAGCCAAACCCTAACTCTAACCCTAACCCTTAACCTAACCCTAAGCCTAACACAGCCTAACCCTAGACCCTAACGGAAAACTGTTTTGACACTCTGACTCTTTCTCTCCCTCACACACACAAACACACATTCTCTCTCTCTCTCTCTCTCTCTCTCTCTCTCTCTCTCATTTAGTCACTCACACACAAACACAACACACGCGAACCATGACTTTGCAGATTTGTTTCATTCATTTCAATCAGTGGAAGAATAATGTTTTGCGCAGTGAGATATAATACACATGCAAACCAATAACAAATAATGACATCCGCAGGCTGGTGGAAATGTAACTCTTTTATTTTTAAAGTTGCTAAGTTCACTTTGGTAACTAGTGTTGCATTAGCACCAGCAGCAACATAACAATCACAGCAACACACAAATCGTTGTCTGTGATTGCTTCATGATGATACTTGATATTGCCACCATCATCAAGAGCAGCAACAGCAGCAGCAACTGGTCGCAGCAGTTCCTGCTGCTGCTAATGATGATGGTGGTGGTGATGATGATGATGATGATGATGATGATGATGATGATGATGATGATGATGATGATGATTAAAGGCAGTATGTCCGATTTGTATGATATCTTTCTTTGGTCTATCTGCTGTTTTTATTTTGTTTGTTGGTGGGATTCTCCTCTGATCTTGCTTGTCCCCTCACAATTTCTTTACAGCAGAAAAAGACTTGTATTATTATGATAATTAAAGAGAAGGGATGATGAAAGATGCACTGAATTCCAGCTGTACGTGTGTGGAAGGAGGAAGAGAGAGACAGAGAGGGGAAGAGGAGAGAGAGAAAGAGAGAGAGGGGGGCGGGCGGGGAAATCAATGAATGATTTTTTTTTTGGTGGTTGTTTTTAAGGAAGAAAAAGGATGAAGTTGGTGGAAGAAGCACAAAGAAGAACAACATGAACGAAGCGGAACTTGTTGGTAAGAAAGTCGAGAAGATCATAGCCGAATGAACTGTCAGCGAATAAAGACCCAAAGTACCGATGCCAGCGATTGTTGTTGATGCGTGAAGTGCGAGTCTTATTTTTTTAAGAGGGGGAAAAAAAATTGTAAACAGAGTTGAAGAGGTGACGTGCGCCGGTAATGACCGAGGTCGTGTTTATGTCTGTAGGCCAACCTCTGGCGTCCCTTAAACACCCCCTCCCCCTCCACGCTCCCCCCATCCCACACACACATTATTTCACAGTCCCTGTAACTCCGTGTTCTTTTCATGTCGACACTTTAGGAAATTACACTCAACTGGCGGAAGAGGGAGAAGGCCTCGCCTCGTCACAGCTACGCTGTATGCGTTCTTGCACTCAGAACAAACCTGTTCCTTGGGGGAGGAGGAGAGAGAGAGAGGGAGGAAGGGGGAGAAAAAGAAGAGAGAGACAGACAGACAGACAGACAGAAAGAGAAGGGAGAGATGCGGATAACAACTCAGACTTAATGATAATTGATGTTCGTTATAATTTATATGAAAAATATTCGACACAACTTATGATATACACTGACGGATCGGTCCTTGAAAGTGGTAATGCTGGAGCAGGTTTTGTTATTCGTGAATTTAAAAATTACAGAATCATTTTTATTTAGGACAAGGATATATTCAATTTTCACTGCAGAATTGATACCAATACTCGTGGCTTTAAATAAAATAATAAATATACCATTAAATTTATATAGTGTAGTTATATGTGTAGACTCAAAATCTGTTTTAGAGGAATTAAATTCTAATAGCAGTAAAGACAGAAAAGAAATAATTTTTGAAATTAAGTACTTGATTCATAGTATTATAACTAATGGAACACATGTTAACTTTTGTTGGGTTCCTTCTCATTGTGGTTTTCTCTTCAATGACTGGGCTGATCGAGCTGCGAAACATGGTGCCGAAAACAATCATGTAGTAATGTTAAAAATATCATTGTCAGTTAAAGAAATGCAAGTTTTAACTGAAAAGGAAGTTAAAAAGATAATCTCCTATTTGAGCAACATAATGGAATTCCCAGGTCGGTAGTGTCGATGGCTTATAGAATATATCTAAATTCTGTAAGAACTAAATATTGTAAAAAATATCAAATGTGTATGTAATGAAATGTCTTCTTTGAAACATGTTTTATTTCAATGCAATCAATTGCGTGATAGCTTACCTAACACTATGACATCTTTGGACAATATTAGTTTTGATGTATGCATTAGTTTAGCGAAAACGTTTATTGGTTCTTCAATTGGTCAGTATCTATGATAACTGATTTTTTTTCTTTATCATTTTGGTGAAAAAGACATTAAAACAAACAAACAAACAGAGAGGCGGAGAGGTCGAAGGAGGTGATGGTAGTTTATTCATTTAACTTTTCGGTCGTTGGGGTAAGCTTTGTGGACCTTTTTTTTTTTTTTTCTTCTGGTCCAGTTGGATTTTTACCACAGTATCTTCTTCTCGTCAGTGATCAGCTGGCTGGATGTTACTAGTGTTACATTGGAATAGAGAGAAGGGACCTCCTCTTCGCACTGTTTATATTACCTTTCATCGCATAAATCTCCAAAGAACCAGTTACCCATCAGTACTTTGGTGGGTTAACGTTGCAGTGCGCAAGTCAGCCTGTCTCTCGTGAGATTCGACAATCAACCCGTCCGAGTTGTGACCGTTCGTAACTCACCGGTAACAAGAGCTAGCGTGCGCTTTTCAAGGGTCGTAGCTCCTTGAGCATCTTCTTGAGTACGTTATGCAAGAGTTGCTTTTTGCTCAGCCTTGGAGACACACAGCCGTGTAGTTAAGTATCCTATCTTCCTATCCTATCTCGTAACTCGAAGGGCGTTGGGGCACCACAGATGATGCTCTGGTGACGTGGCCATGCCATCGGAGTTTACGTTTCTTCACCACTGTGAACCTGTCATCGTGTTGTCCAATGGCTTGTGTGATGGTCTGTCGGACTTCGTTGTTGGTGATATGCTGGGTATAGGAAATGTCCAGAAGTCTTCTGTAGCACCTCATCTCCATGCTTTTTTTTTTTTCGTTGTAGATCTGCTATGAGGGTCCATGCTTTGCAAGCGTATAGGAAGACAAAGATGACAAGGGAGCGCAGCAGCCTCACCTTGAAGTGTAGACTGATGGTTCTGTCTTTCCAAATGGGCCATCTTGCTGTTGTTCTTGTTCAGACTGTTCTCTATTTTCTGGCATTAATCTTCTATCCAGTTCTCCTTTGCTTTGCGCATGCCTTTTCTTTTTCGAAAATCACTGTTGATTTTATGGTAGGCATCAGCTCCCTGTGAAGTGTTCTTTTTCTTTTTCATCTCTTATCGTTTGTCACATAGGTCTAAAAGTTCAGGTGTGATCCACGGTATCTTCTTTGGGCGGTGCTCGGAATACATTCAGCACTAATCGGCCTTTTCCATTTCAGCCTGTTGGTATTCGACCCTTCCCTGGCCTTCCCTCTCTCCCTCCCCCCTCTCTCTCTCTCTCATACACACACGCATACACACACACACACACACACATCGAACGTTTACAATACTAAATTTAAAACAAGTGACATTCCCTCACCTTTAGAGCGTGCGCGTGTGTGTATGTGTGTGTGTGTGTGGTTGTGAAGTGTGGGGAGGGAGAGAGAGAGAGAGTGAGAGAGTTAATACACATAAAAAAACCACTAAGATTACAAAGTATTCTCATTTGAATTGCATCGGTTTGTGTAGTTGTTGGTGTATATGTGTGTGTGTGTTTGTGCTGACAATGTGAGTATTGAATTTCATCCTTTTCCCTCTCCGTCTCTCACCATCTTTTTTCTCTCTCTCTATCTCTGTCTGTCTCTCTCTCTCTCTCTGTGTCTCTGTCTGTCTGTCTGTCTCTCTCTCTCTCTCTCTCTCTCTCTCTCTCTCTCTCTCTCTCTCTCTCTCTCTCTTTCCCGCTCTCTCACCTCCTTCATCTGGTTTGCTTGAGAAGGAACTTTTAAACTCGTTTTCTTTTTTTCCAAGACCCTGTCTCACTTCCTTTTAAACTTTCCTTCCCCCTTTGACATTTTAGAAACTTTGTAACAATGTTTTTTTTTGTTTTCATTATTTTTGTTTTTCTTCCTGTACCGTTTTCTTTGATTCCATTTCCTCTTCTTCTTCCATTTCCTTCCACCCACAGGGGACAAGGGATCAGTTGCCCCCTCCCCCCACCCCACTCTTCCCGTCTTTTCTTTTTACTGACCCTCTGCCCGTCCCCTCTCCCAACCCTCGTTACGGTGCCTTGGGGAGCCTTACGCTGTCAACGGCTTTTTTTTTTTATTTAGGCGGGGACGTGGGGCGAGTGTGGTGGGAAGCTGAACATGTCACCATGCCCACAATGTCGGGTGCATACTGTATAGCAGGAGTCTGGCCTCGTATAGCCAACATATTATGCCGGGTGACCTAACGTAGTTGGTAACTGCAGTCTCGCCTTCTGTTTTTCAAGTCGGGACGGGGGAGGGGAGGGGGAGAAGAAAGCGATGACGTAATAATACTTCAAGAAAATCTGCTATCTGTCGTTTGTAACCAGCGGCAGAGATGGTGTGGCCAGGCGAACGTATGTCTCCGTCAGTCTGTTACGCAGTGTAAGTCGGGTGTAATAAGGCTTTCCAGCAAACATTATCATTTGGTCACATATAGTGATGATGATGATGATGATGATGATGATGATGATGATGATGATGATGATGATGATGATTTATTGATTGATTGATTGATTGATTGATTGATTGATGATGATGATGATGATGATGATGATGATGATGATGATGATGATGATGATGATGATGATGATGAGGAGGAGGAGGAGGAGGAGACTTGTAAGGCGCTTTATCCACGAAGATCATAATAATATATTTTTAAAAAAATTATCTTGTGCAACATTTATTCACAAAGACCCGTTGCCCATACTAGTGCATTCATTCCTATTTTACCAAAAGGTAACATGTATACATTGAGGTACATATGCAGGCAACCATGCTTCAAGCGCGCTGTATGCAATGTTGTTGTTGTTGTTTATTTTCTGCATCTGAGACTTCTGTAATTGTGGTTAGTTTCTCAAACGGGGGGAACTATGTATTTTCAGCGGGGTGCGACATACTTCAATAATGGTACTGGACGCAGTCAATATAAAAAGTTCTTCCCCCCTCACCCCCCCCCCCCACCGCCCCCCCCCCCAAAAAAAAAATCGATTTTTACCACTTCGCTGTCGTAATAGTCTGATGTTGGGGCATAGGCCTGGATGATGGTGATATTGAAAGGGGTTGCTCTCAGACGGATGGTAATGAGTCTACTGGAGACTGGGCGGCAACCCATGACTGTGGTTAGAATGTTCTTGTGGACCAAGAATCCAACGCCGTGTTCGTGAATATCATCTCTACCGCTGTAATAAAGCTTGTGGCCTTTGTCGGTCGTTGTTTTACCTATGCCTTTCCTGCGCAGTTCGCTGACATTTCAGGTTCCTATGACGATGTTATTTGTGGTGCGGATCTTGCTAAGTTGTCCATCAGTAGCACACTTGTCACCTCCGTCCTGGTGGCCAACTAAAGGCGCGGTTCTTGTTGACCCGGGCGACGACCGATCCGGTATAAAGTAAATGGTTTTATTCATCATGCAGTGTGTCTTGGGCAAGAAAGACCTGGCAGGGCCCAATCCTCTCCAGGCTGTTGGCCACAGCCGATATCCACGAATACAGTGTGGCTCGCCTTGACCCCGAGATTGTGGTCGTTGAACCTGTAGTAAAACGAGGTTCCTCCGTCCTGGCCGGTGACTTCTGTGTAGAAGATTTTCGCCCAGTGATGCCGTGCTGACATCACCCCTGTTAGTCGCCTCTTACGACACGTCGGGAAACGTTGGGTCTATTCTAATCAGTGCCCGAACCCACATGTGCTATCCTTGTGAAAATTTACTAATAAATTTTTTAATTTTAATTTCACTACAACAAGGCACTTGTATGCGTGTGTAACAGACCACACGTGTTGCGTGTAATCAAGCGTGTGGGGGGAGTTTAGGTTGACTTCTAAAACTCGTGAAGTCACACTCTGATTGGTCCTAATAACTCCGGCTTAGGTATTTTTGCAGATAAACGTGCTCTATTCTTGTGAAATTTTACGTTTAACCAGCACGCAGGAAAATACATAAGGAAGTCATAAGCGTAACACAAGTGTGGCCGGACCTTGACTTACACTTTAATTATTTATTTTAACATTTTTATTTAGCGCTTTTGAGCTCCAGAGCTGCCCACGTACTGCCTTGGGTACACAGTCTGACGCTCAGACGACTGAGCACAATCCTAAGCAATACAGGGGATCCTGGATAGGGGGTACGGGTGGAGGAGGAGGTAGGAAAGGAAAGCTATACAGGGTGGGCCAATAAAATGTTACCTCTTTTTCATTGTACATAACTTTTTACTGTGAGAACGTTTTCAAACATTTTCTTCACAGAAAGGTCACTGAAGCACCAAGTTATCATTTGATATCAAAGATTTCCCACTTTTTTTCACTCGTTCTGTACACAGTTTACTAATTGATGATATGCTCAATCCACGCTCCACTTCTGTGGATTACAGTTGCAACGCGCACATCGAAGTTTGTGATGACTGTCACGTGGGGTTTATGGGCTCTGCACAATGGAATTATGGACCCTCACGTTTATTCGGTGGGAACTGCTAGTAAGTCACCCTATGAATTACTTTAATAAATTTATTTGTTCAGCTCGTTCTGTGTTAAGGTTGGGGTACAGAAATAGATAGAAAAATGGTAAAAGAATACTGTCACACTAGCTTTCACACGGCTATGAATCCTATGTAGACCAGCCACTTGATAACAGTTAAACTCACACATTTATTTCTTCTACTCTATACAAAATTCTCTAAGTACTAATCTAACTTAAAAAGTCTCAGTCACTGCTAATAGTTCGATCGCTGATAGTCTAGGTAGCTGTTATTTCTTCCTTGGGCACTTTCTATTCGAATTCATGTAGATTTGGACTACTGTGGTCCGTTTTACAGTTTCTGAAGAGTTGGACTACTGTGGTCCTGCTATGATCAGTTTAAGTGCACCTTCGCCTTATGCACTTAACTCATGTGTGGGGTGTTCGAAGTCCTTCTGTGAGGTAGCTTCTGGTCCACCTGTGTCGTTGTGTAGTTGGGTTCCCTTGCCACGCTGTGGGGTCTGACAGGGAGTTTTCCAAGGCAGCTCTTTCCGTCTGGTGCGGTAGAGTCTCCTCACCCAGCTAGTCGTTTCTGTGGAGTGGGATAGCTCGGGATAGCTCGGGATAGCTCGGGATAGCTCGCCTGCTCGTCTGGAATATAAGAGACGAAATTCTGCACAACCCTGAATAATCGGTTTGTGCAGAGCGTCTCACTGAAAGCCAAAGTAGCCCTCAGTGATAGCTCCACATCTCTATACATAAGCGACGAACATTCTGCTACTTCCGGGTTCCACTGGAATCTCACTCTAAATTCCTATACATACATAAATATAAATCGTGTCTAACTATACACATACAGAATTAATAATAATATAAACATTCAGTGGTACAGCCACTGGTCTGCAAACATACATATAAGTTAAACAACAGTGGTTCCGTACGGCATACAACATGGCGGCGCAACCGGTCGTGTTTCGCCTCGTGGTAGGCTCTTCCACGTGGTACGGCAAATTCGGATTAATAATTCACATTTATGCATAGCAAATTCTTCAAACATAATTTCAACAATAATATAAATATATCACGATGAAACAGAAGGGTGTTCATTTACCTGTCTGACAAGTTCAGGCCCGTTGTGACTTGATAGAATTCTATGCTTCTAAGTCCTGCTTCCTGGTCTAAGTGTGTAGAGATTTCTCTGCCAGCTTTCTAGCTGTTAACACTTCGGTGTATTCCTCCCAACTGACCAAAGCTGTGTTAGGTTTCGGACCCAGTCAAACTGGCTCGAACCGCTTTGCCTAAGCTATCATTGGGTAAAATGTTCAGATTCAAAACTCAAGTGCTGACGTCACTGCGCTGTGTGTGTGGCTCAGGCTCGCAGTGTGCTGTAATTTAATTGCTGCTGTGTACTATACTAACTCTCTACTGTTACAAAGACTACACAATGCTAAATAGTCGATAGGCAGAGTTTAAACTAGCCAATTCGTGACAGGCTCCCTCAACTGAAAAAAGGCGATGACTACTGGATTCGACCTTTTTCTACTACAGTGCCTAGTTTAACGCTGCACTATCCTAGGGTCCTATTTACAAACTAATTAAGTTGCTCTACCTGAGCTGCAATGCTGTGCCAGGTAGCTATGGACACTAGTGACAGGGTTTTACTGGGCGGGGACGAATTCTGGTGCTGTGGCCCGTAGTTGTGTTGGGTGGGCGACAGCTGCTGTGTCCTCCACGAGATGGCGACTGAGGTAGTCGGCTCCGTGGTTTTCTTTGCCGGGGATGTACTCGATTTGGAATGAGTATGCCTGAAGGGTGAGTGCCCATCTCATCAGGCGAGAGTTCAAAGACTTGGAGGCTGCCAGGAACGATAGTGGTTGGTGGTCCACCTGAACTGTGAAGTGGGTCCCATACAGGTAGAGTTGAAACTTCTGTATGGCCCAGACTAGTCCAAGACATTCTTTCTCCGACGTGGCGTAGTGGGTCTCGGCGGGTCTCAATTTTCTGCTGGCGTAGGCGACAGGGAATAGCGTCTCTGCATTCTTGGGGTCGCGCTGTAGCAGTACTGCTCCGAGGCCTAAGTCGCTTGCGTCGGTGCGAAGAACGAATGGCTGAGTCAAATCGGGTAGGTGGAGTACTGGCGCCGATGTCATTCTGTCCTTGAGTGTTTGGAATGCTGTCTCGCATTCGGCTGTCCATACGACTTTGTCCGGGGCGATTTTCCGGGTTCCATTTGTTAGTGGCACGGCGATGCTGTTGTAGTTGTGGATGAGCTTCTTCCGCGATGGCGATGGCCATCCAGGTGTGTGTGCCGGGGGTCGCTGTTCTGTCGATGTATTTCTTGAGGCGATTGATGTGGTGGTATCGGGCTCTCCCGTTCACCTCTACTTGGTAGACTGTCTTGGATTTCTTGGCAGTCACCCGGTACGGTCCTCTCCAAGCGATGTCCAGCTTGTTGGTTCCACTTGGAAGTAAGAGTAGCACTTGATCGCCGACTTGCAGTTCTCTGTCCTTCGCGTGGCGGTTGTAGTACTTCGCCTGACGGGCTCTTGCCTTCTTCAGTGCTTCACCAGCTTTCTTCCACGTTGCTTTGAGGGTTTCCTGCAGGTCTGCGACGTACTTGGTGGCACCTCTTGGTGTGTCGTCTATCTTGGCCTCCGTCCAACTTCTGCGTAGGGCTTCTAGCGGTCCTGCTAGAGGTCTGCCGAAAAGCAAAGTTGACGGGGTGTAGCCTGTGGCTGCATGGGGCGTTTCTCGGTATGCGAACAGTGCCGCATTCACGTAGGTGTCCCACGCTTCTGGATTGTCGTCGGCGACTTTCCTGAGGATGGTGAGAAGGGTTCCATTCAGTCTTTCTACTTGTCCGTTGCTGGCGGGGTGGTATGGTGGTGTGCGAATGTGATGAACTTGTATCAACTCGAACACGTCTTGCATCAGGCGGCCGGTGAACTGAGATCCGTTGTCCGTTCTAATGCTGTCCGGGAATCCGACTCTGGTAAAGATGGCGATGAGTGCATCTGCAATCTTCTTGGTGTCGATCGCTGGCAACGGGACTGCTTCGCACCACATCGTACATGCGTCGACGAGTGTGAGTAGAAATCTGTTCCGCTTCTTGGTCATGGGCAGAGGTCCTACTATGTCTACTGAGACTTGCTGGAATGGTACGCCGACTACTACCGATGGTCCTAAGGTAACTGGTACGGTGTGATGTCGCGGGGAATATCGTTGACATTGGTGGCAAGATTTCACGTAGCGCTTGACATCCTCCGTGATTCCTGGCCAATAGTAGTGTGCGCTGATTCTCTGCACTGTGGCTCCAATTCCCATGTGTCCGCTGAGTGGCATGCTGTGGCCTAGTTCTAGTACTTGGGCTCGAAGGGTGGCTGGCAGTACTAGTTGGGTGTGATCATCTCCTTGTCGATGTAGAACTCCCTCTTCCATGTAGAAGTCTCCCTTGTGCGGGGGTGTGTGCGCCTTGGGTAGCTTCTGGAAGCACTTCGCTATCGAGGTGTCTTCTTTCTGTGCTGTTTTGATCTCTTCGAGTCCTGGATTCGGAGCGAACTCGGGCTGGGGTGGTTGGGTTTTAGCTTGGGCCCTGGTTTGCACTGCAGCTATCTCTACAGTTTTTGGGGGCGTGCCTAAGAACACATACCTACAACCTAGCACTAGATCATACAGGGGTTTCTGTAAAACAGCTGCTTGGATTCGTCCTGTGACGTACCTACTCTCTACTTCTATCCAAGCTATTGGGCAAGTAGTCGTCGGTTTCGTCAAGTCTGCTCCTTGTAGTTCGACTGTCTTGTCTGTCAAGTCCGCGCGCGATACCAGAGATTCGCTAACTATCGCGTCGTATGATAGACCTGTGTCATACAGACAGTTCGCTTCTTTTCCGTTGACCTTGACCGTGTCTGTCACCGATGGGTGATCTCCGATCGTGTGTGGCTTGTTACCGCTACTTTGAGTTAGAACTCTGTGCGCTGGCCGGCTTTCGCGCTCTTCCCTACGTTGTGCGGCCAACTTGAAACATTCTGCGGTGGAGTGATTGTTTCTGTTGCAGAACGAACAATACCGTCTCTGTTCTGCGGGACCTCTTTTCCCGAATTCCGTGTTGGGTCCTTTATTTTGCCCAGGTCTGGGGTTATTCGGCTTATTCGCGGTGCGCTCTTCTCGGTTAGGGCTTCGTTTCTGTGCCTCTTTCCCGTTAGGCTTTAGGTCTCGCCTGAAGCTCTTGGCTTCTCCGTGTGCGGCCACGTACCTATCTGCGACCTTGACCAGATCTTCCAGTCTTTCCGCGCCCTGTTCTACTGAGAATGTCCTCAGCTCGGGGGTCATGGTTTCCCGTAGCTGTTCCCATACTAACAGTTCTGTCAGTCCATCATACGTCTTTGCCGTGGCTGACTGGCTAATCCACTTATCCAGCGTTGTGGACAACCGATCCGCGAACTGCGCATAGCTCTCTCCTTTCACTCTCCGGTTGGTGCGGAACTTTTGCCGGTAGCATTCTCCTGTTAGTTCGAATCCCGTTAGGAGTGCCTCTTTTACTTTGTGATAGTCAGTCACTCTGTCAGTCGGTAGCTTACTGTAGATGTCATAAGCCTTTCCTCTAAGCCCTTGACTAAGCTTAAAAGACCAATGAGTGGGATCTAGTTTGTACTCTGTTGCTAGACGCTCAAACCTAGTCAGATAGAGATCTAGACCTTCTTCTCTCTCATTGAATGTTCCCAGTGGAAATGACATTCCTTGTACAGGGTTGGGTGCTACCTCTAGCTGATCTGAGTGGGGAGGGGTTGAGGAAGAACTTGAAGCTCCTGATCCCAATCTTCTTAGCTCTAACTCATGCTGTCTTTCTTTTTCCTTTTCTTCCCTCTCTTTTTCTTTTTCTGCCCTTTCTTTTTCTTTTTCTGCCCTTTCTTTTTCTTTTTCTGCCCGCTCATACTCCCTTCTCCTAACTTCTGCTTCTCTCTCTGCTGCTACTGCTGCCTTCTTCTGTTCTACTTCTAATTCTAGTTTCTTCTGCTCTGCTTCTAATTCTAATTTCCTCGTTTCTCTCTCTGCCTCTAATTTCTTCTGCTCTGCTTCTAGTTCTGCTTTTCTCTGTTCTGCTTCGAGTTTCTTCTGTTCTCTCTCGGCTGCTCTCTCTGCCTTAGCCTCCTGTTTCTCTACCTCTGCATTTATATACGCAATTAGGTCTCCCCCTGCTAAGTGTAAAGCTTCTCCCAATTCCTTGAAGCGCAATCTCAAGGCCACTGGGTCCGACATTGCCAAACGTGTCTATGAACGCCCTCTGAATCAAGTGGAATACCAAAACACTAGCAATATTGCAATTCAATAAAAACAATGCAAAGACCCTAAAATTCGTAATCAATAATAGAATAAAACAAGAGTCAAATGGCATACAACAGTTATTTAAGCAAAACCTGCAAAAGAACAATGCAACATACCGACACAAAAATATTTGAAGCAAAAAAAGTTTTTAACTAAAGAATAGTGCACCACAACTGATCAGTGTTATACCCTTACACTATTCTAAGTTATTCTACTACTGCTGTTATCTAATTTTATTGTACTTAGATCCGGTTATACCCAATTCCTATTACACAGATCCTGGCAGGCTCGCCAATTAAAGTGTCACGTGGGGTTTATGGGCTCTGCACAATGGAATTATGGACCCTCACGTTTATTCGGTGGGAACTGCTAGTAAGTCACCCTATGAATTACTTTAATAAATTTATTTGTTCAGCTCGTTCTGTGTTAAGGTTGGGGTACAGAAATAGATAGAAAAATGGTAAAAGAATACTGTCACACTAGCTTTCACACGGCTATGAATCCTATGTAGACCAGCCACTTGATAACAGTTAAACTCACACATTTATTTCTTCTACTCTATACAAAATTCTCTAAGTACTAATCTAACTTAAAAAGTCTCAGTCACTGCTAATAGTTCGATCGCTGATAGTCTAGGTAGCTGTTATTTCTTCCTTGGGCACTTTCTATTCGAATTCATGTAGATTTGGACTACTGTGGTCCGTTTTACAGTTTCTGAAGAGTTGGACTACTGTGGTCCTGCTATGATCAGTTTAAGTGCACCTTCGCCTTATGCACTTAACTCATGTGTGGGGTGTTCGAAGTCCTTCTGTGAGGTAGCTTCTGGTCCACCTGTGTCGTTGTGTAGTTGGGTTCCCTTGCCACGCTGTGGGGTCTGACAGGGAGTTTTCCAAGGCAGCTCTTTCCGTCTGGTGCGGTAGAGTCTCCTCACCCAGCTAGTCGTTTCTGTGGAGTGGGATAGCTCGGGATAGCTCGGGATAGCTCGGGATAGCTCGCCTGCTCGTCTGGAATATAAGAGACGAAATTCTGCACAACCCTGAATAATCGGTTTGTGCAGAGCGTCTCACTGAAAGCCAAAGTAGCCCTCAGTGATAGCTCCACATCTCTATACATAAGCGACGAACATTCTGCTACTTCCGGGTTCCACTGGAATCTCACTCTAAATTCCTATACATACATAAATATAAATCGTGTCTAACTATACACATACAGAATTAATAATAATATAAACATTCAGTGGTACAGCCACTGGTCTGCAAACATACATATAAGTTAAACAACAGTGGTTCCGTACGGCATACAACATGGCGGCGCAACCGGTCGTGTTTCGCCTCGTGGTAGGCTCTTCCACGTGGTACGGCAAATTCGGATTAATAATTCACATTTATGCATAGCAAATTCTTCAAACATAATTTCAACAATAATATAAATATATCACGATGAAACAGAAGGGTGTTCATTTACCTGTCTGACAAGTTCAGGCCCGTTGTGACTTGATAGAATTCTATGCTTCTAAGTCCTGCTTCCTGGTCTAAGTGTGTAGAGATTTCTCTGCCAGCTTTCTAGCTGTTAACACTTCGGTGTATTCCTCCCAACTGACCAAAGCTGTGTTAGGTTTCGGACCCAGTCAAACTGGCTCGAACCGCTTTGCCTAAGCTATCATTGGGTAAAATGTTCAGATTCAAAACTCAAGTGCTGACGTCACTGCGCTGTGTGTGTGGCTCAGGCTCGCAGTGTGCTGTAATTTAATTGCTGCTGTGTACTATACTAACTCTCTACTGTTACAAAGACTACACAATGCTAAATAGTCGATAGGCAGAGTTTAAACTAGCCAATTCGTGACAATGACAATGCCACACATCTCAAGTGAGATTCTCCGAATTTGCTGACGGATGTTGGTCTTCAGGGCCCAATGGTATGTGGGTTGTTGTAGTACACTCTCTCCTTCATGTTCCCCCATAGGAAGTAGTCTGCGGGAGAAAGATCAGGGGAGTAGGCAAGTCATGACTTGTCTGTGCGCCATGAGATAAGCCAATCTCCATGAAATAATTGTTTGAGGAAATCCAGTGTATTTTATGTATTTATTTCAATATTTAGACTGCCAGGGCCCTACACAAAGTAGAATGGCCATTTAGGCAGTGAAATGGCCACAAGGCTCACATTGTAAAACAATTTTAAAAAGATAAATAAAATTTAACACCCTCTCACACACACTAATAGACCCACACCCACACAATATACATACTACCCAAAGAATCAAGAACAATTAAAGTATGGCGAAAAATTACATTTAAAAACCCATCGTTGAGCAGTCGCTCAAGAGAAAGGAAAATATTAAGAAGCAATAAGAATTTAAAGTAAACATAATGAATAAAATAATATAGCATAATTATATAATACATTTATATACAGAAAAAACATCTAAAAACATATTTACAAATGTATACATACAAATACATACATTTACATACGAATATAGCCCTAATATAACAACAATAATTTAATAACAATAATAATAATAATAATAATAATAATAATAATAATAATAATAATAATAATAATAATAATAATAATAATAACAATAATAATAATAACAATAACAACAATAATAATAATAATAATAATAATAATAATAATAATAATAATAATAATAATAATAACAATAACAACAACAATAATAATAATAATAATAATAATAATAATAATAATAATAATTTATAATAATAATAATAATAATGATAATAACAATAATAATAATAATAATAATAATAATAATAATAATAATAATAATAATAATAATAATAATAATAATAATAACAGCAACAACGTTATAAAACAAATAGTGACGAGACAGAGCAAGACATAAATCACCACAGTACAAAACCAAATGGAGGAGTAAATTATACCAATACAATGCAATAAAAATCCACAATGTCGTAAACATAAGCTACAAACTGTACACTACAAACTACAAACTGTACACTCTACGACAACAAAGGGTACGACTAAACACACACACACACACATACACCCGCACACACACCACCCAACCCACCCACACACACACACACACACATACACAGACACACACACACACACACACACACACACACACACTACCCGAGCACATTGATACATACAAAAACTTCATTTTTTTTAATATAAGAGATAAGCTAGATTAGTTCATTTATTGTAGCGGCGAGCAATAGTACTACTTGTATGTCAACCATGAACATCAACCGTCATCGGAGTGGAAGCGCCGCCGCAACATCAATCCCACAGCACGGATAGCGCGGAAAAGACAGGACAACGTCGCCCACAAACATAATACTGGACTGTACAATAATAATAAATAATCTTTTTTCAACTTAGTCAGGTCTAAAGAAAAATAAATGTACTGGTTACCCCCCACCCCCCACCCCCCACCCCTTCCAAAGATGAACTTTACGACACAAATACAGTGATAAGACTGTTATTTCTAATTACTCATTTCTCTGGACACACATTTTAGGTTAAATAATGTACGTGTATAAGCAAATTATTTTATTTATTTATATTAAAACTCCAAGCAAGGGAAAAGAACTTATTTAGAAAGGGCAGTATAACTTGCTTAAGACCTCATAACAATATACATTTATAAAAAAGATAAACATAAAAAGAAAAGTAGATACTTCAATAAAATAGCAATGACAATTTAAAAATTAAAAGTCTCGAGTCTTGTGCGACTGCACGCTGATGTTTCATCTTCACACACACCCGACTATCTCACGTTCCTGGCTCCGTCATCAACCTCTCTCCTCATCCCCTCCCCCTCTCCCCCACTCCACCCACCCTTTCTCCTTCCCCTCGTGGCACCGAACTGTTTTCACTGAAAGGAGGCCAATGTTTTCTTTGCTGATCCGAAGAAAATGGATGTATAATTTAACATGGCAAAAGAGTGTATCACTGAATATCCCAACCCTCTTCCACACACTTGTCCCTCCGCCAACAGCCCTACACTAAAACACCAATGCTGCTCTCGAAAACCTCCCTCAAGAAGGCGACGACCAATCTCCAGCCCAGCCTTGGATGCCTCACAATGAGAGAACGTCTATTTATTTCTATATCATGGTTTCGGGCCAGCCTGTACACTGACGTCCTTGGCCCAACTAGAGCGTCACATTTCATGATGTGGGAATAGTCCAATGGTTGACTGCATGTACATGTATGTCGGATAAAACGTGTCTTGTAGGTTTTTGCTCTGAGACGATAAAACAGTGGTAGTAGTTCCCGTGGGAGGTTGGGAAAGGTTCCTTTGCTGCTGATGTCCGGTTCAATCCAGTCCCTCGCCGCAGCCAGCTTTCTGTATTGTTCACCCCATAGTTCCATGGCTGCTCTCTTCAACCTTGCTGTGGCTTCACTGACTGTGAGACCAATGTTTGTGGTAACCGAAGGTAAGCTGGCTCCCTGCTTGGCCGCCTCGTCTGCCTTGTCGTTTCCACCAATGTTGGCGTGACTCGGGATCCACTGCATATGGACCCTACAGCCCCTGAGGAACAGCTGATGGATTAACGTGTGTATGTCGATTGTAATGTTTTTCCTGTTTGACGTCGGCCTCTGCAGGGCTTGGAGGGCAGACTTAGAATCTGACAGAATTACAACATTTGGTATGCTATGAGGTAGATCCGTAACGTAAGTTATTGCCATAAGGATGGCGTACAGTTCTGCAGAGTATATTGATATACTATCATTTAGACGGTACTGTTTTGTCACGTTTAGCACGGGTATATAGAAACCACACCCAACATGGCCGTTATCAAGTTTAGACCCATCCGTATATATCTGGAGGGCGGAGCCAAATTCAGAGTTTATTCTTGTTTTTGCTATATTACTTAACAATAACTGATGCTGATGTTTGGACAATCCACAGGGCTCTAGGTCGCAGCTGATGCTGGCACGTTCCATCAGCCAAGGCGGAAAAGGATATGTGGGTACTTGAACAATTTGGTTTCTGCTTACATTCGCCTTTTTACAGATTTCATCTGTGTAATTGGCTATAGATTCTGTCCTTGCGTCGATTCTAGGAGTCCGTTTTCTCTTGGCATTTACAGGGTCAAGCCTGTTGTCAAAACTGATGTCAAGCTCTTCAGAAGTGGAGTTTAAGACCGTGTTTGCCCTTATAACGTACTGACTGACCATGAGTTTTCTATTTATTTCCAGAGGTAACCAGCCGACTTCTCTATAAATGACTTCCTGTGGGGTGTTATTTGGAACGTCTAAGGCATATCTCAAGAATTTACATTCTTTTATTTGCAGTTTGGCCAGAGTAGAAACACTGGCGGAGAAGAAAGCCTCCTGACCATACGACAATCGACTCCGCACCAAAGCGCCAATGATATGTACAATGTTCTGTTTGTGGTTTGCACCTTCTGTGTTTTTCAGGATTTTCAACAAATTCCACACTGCATTTGTTTTTGTGACAAGGTGTTTGATGTGATTGTTCCATGTCAGCTTTTCATCAATAACAACCCCCAAGAACTTCACCTGTACTGACGGGAAAATCGTACAATTGTTAATGTTAATGAAAAGATCGCGCCCGTCGAATCTGCTTCTGTTGAACACCATGAAGACCGTTTTGTCGGCTGCTAGTTCAAAGCCTTTCTTTCGCATGTAGCTTTCAATCATATCTACATTCTCTTGAAAGCGATATCTGATAATTCTGGTCACATACTGGGACTTCAAGTTTCTGAAATTTTCGTTTGTCCACAAGGTCAGATCATCTGCGTACAATAATGACTTTGCGTTTTTGAGTGGTATCGTCTCAATATCATGCAGCATGATGGCGAACATTGTCGGCGCCACTACGCTGCCTTGCGGAATCCCCATGTCTGTTCTCTTTGAGCCTGACACAGCAGAACCCACTCGGACCTTGAAAGAACGGTCCCCAAGGAACGCTTTGCAAAAATTATACAGTCTTCCGCTGATTCCTATATTGGCCATTTTGTGTAGCAGCCTAGCGTGCCAAACTGCGTCGTACGCTCGACGTACGTCGTAAAATGCCGCCATGGTGGTTTTGTTCTTGGCAAGGGATCGCTTTACGTGTGACGTCAGTTTGACTATGTGATCCACACAACCACGACCTCGCCTGAAGCCCGCTTGAGTGGAGGGAATAATATTATTTTTCTCCAAATAGAATTCCAGACGTGATTTGATGAGTCGTTCATATATTTTGCCCAAGTGAGGTGTGAGTGATATAGGGCGATAGCTCCGCGGATCAGAAAGCGGTTTTCCCTGCTTTAGGACTGCGATCACTGTAGCCTGTTTCCAAGCTGAAGGTAGAGTACCGCTATCCCAGCATCGGCTGTACAACCCCAGCAGTGCTTGGCGCATTTTAGGTGGAAAGTGAACGATCATTCTATATGATATTGGGTCCAGTCCTGTGGCCTTATTTACATTCTTCACGTACTGAATGCTTTGTTCAAGCTCCAGCATGGTGAAATCTCGGTTGAAAGGCAAGTCGTCGGCAGGAGCCGGGTCGACGTATTTAATTTCTTCAGTCTTACGATAATTCTGTAGCTCTGGGGCCAAGGAATCAGTCTGGCTAGCCTGGGCGAACACGCAGGCCATAACTTCTGCCTTTTCTGCGTCAGATTTGGTTTTAGTGCCGTCAACACACAGAGGCCTTTCAGCTGGGCAGTATCGCTGTTTAATGTTTTTAACTTTCTGCCACAGGGTTTTGCAGTCTGTGTAGTGGTTAATGTTCTCACTGATATAACTTTTCCAGTGTCTACGCTTTGCTTCAGCTATGATTTTCTTACAGTTTATTCTGCTTGCTTTGACTTCCTTGTAATGTTCTTCCGTTTGATTTCTCTTGTATTTATTAAAGGCTCTGCGCTTACTCCGAACGGCAGCGTTGCACTCCTCGTCCCACCAAGGGTTGGGTGGGAAAAAAATCCAGTGCAAAAATTGATTATGTTTGGTATCAAATGATAATTTGGACATTTTTGTGAATAAAATTTTCGAAAACGCTCTCATTTAAAAAAAACTTATTTACGATTTAAAACTGGTAACATTTTATTGGGCCACCCTGTACACTGAAAGAACCATCACACATTGCAACCTTTGTTTAATTTGAAATTTCACGTTGTTGTTTTTTTCTTCTGTATTGCTCTATGAGCTCTAGTGAGGAAGGGCGTTTTACGAACGTTAATTATTATTATTATGAATTATTATTATTATTAGTAGTAGTATTATTAGAATTATTAGTATTATTAGTATTATTATTATTAGTAGTATTAGTATTATTATTATAGCGCTTTTCCAGCTCAACAGCTGATCAAAGGCGCTGGACGATTACAGGAAGTGATTCAAGCCGCTTGAGGCACCCACTTGCAGCGCTTGGGCGCACTGTGTGAGGTCCAGACAACTGAGCACAATCCTGGGCGATCGGGGATGAGGGAGATGGGACCTAGCACTTGCTGGGTGTATTTGTGGAGCCGGCACTCGCCCGTCTGGGACATAAGCGTCAGGATCACTAAAGTCCCTGCGGTGGAATGCCTGCGTCAACAGACTTGACCTCGGTTTATTCTCTCATTGGAAGGACAAGAGTTTGTTTTGTTTTTTGTTTTTTCCCGTGGTCTTTATTGTCCGTTTGTTGTACAAATAGCAATCAGACTATTAATAATTGATTTTTGATGGAGAGTGTGTATATGACCTCTTCTTGACCTTTGGTTCTCTTGCTTGTGCAAATTGGAACCAGAACACATTCATGTTTGTTATTATATTATAGACCTTTTTAATTTCATTTGATATGTGTTGCTCGTTTGCTTTTTATCAGTCAGGAATATTAAGAGTTTGGCGGCAACTAAATTTCTAGGCTGCCACAGAATGTTCAACGACTCATTTTGGAAATTCCAGCGTTCTTTTTGCGATTGCATACCGTTGAGAGGAATACTGAATGGCCAGTTTTGACTTCGTGTAATTTTGTTACATTGTTTTGTTTGTTTGCTCGTACATCAGAGTATCGATGGTAATTGGTTTTATTTCCAGTGCTTGTTGTGTATATCCGTATCTTCTCTTATCTTTGTTTTTTGTAAAGAACACCACCCTAACTATTGAATGGGTCAAAATCGATTGCTCTAGTTTCGTGTTAACCTTTCGCGCACCGGCTTATATAAATATCAAATAGGAAATGATAGCGGGATGTAATGGATTTTTCAAGTTGCGGGTCTTCCGTTTGTCCGTTTGCTTTGAAAACGCGCGTGTGGGTACGATAGCATTGTTGAAATCCGGAACATCGATTTCCATTTGCTTTTTTTCACCCTGAGGCTGTCTTGTTTTCAGGATAGGCAATTATTAGCAGGTTATAGCCCTATCTCCACTGGTTGTGGATCTCCTAGCGTTGGCCAGAGTGAGAGAGAGAGGTGGAGGAGGACCGGGTGGGTATGGAGGTTTAATTTGACCTGGGGTTAAGAGAGAGGAAGGAAGAATTTCATCTCATTCTTTCGTTTTCTTTCTTTCTGTGTGATGCCTGAAGATAGAAGTGGCAAAGTAAGACTTAACACAGGGAGGTAGACAAAACTGTGGTGGGTGGGTGTGGGTGAGGTGAGTGAGTGGGGGAGGAAGGGGTTAGTTGGTGGGGGATTTGAGGGTACGAAAACCAGAAAGAAGGATGGGGAGATGAAAGAAAAATATTATTATTGCATTTTATAGGAGGCGCGTGTGCCAGTCTGCTTTCGCGAGTCTGCCATGTGCACCTTTTAAATCTACAATATTCTGTTTATTCCTACGCCCTGCATGCACAGACAAATAATATAACGTGTGGTCGGTTTAACCATGCACCTTAAGCTAGTAACAATAAAGAGTAAGAAGGCAGCATTCTCACCAGTCGATGTAGTTTATGAGATCAGAAATAAACAAATGTACATTCCGACAGAGCTGCATGCTTCGTCTCCACCTTGTAGAAGGCACGTTTGAAATTTTTTATTATTATTTTATATTGACTGCGTCTAGTACCATTATTGAAGGGAGGGAGGAAACCGGAGTGCCCGGGAAAAACCCTCGGTGACCTCAATAGTCTCGTACCTAAGTCACATACGTTCGCCCCTTGCGGGATTCGAACCTTCGGCATAGGAAACCGGCGACTAATCCACTGCGCCACGAGGTCACGACGATGCAAACAGTATTCAGAACTTACAATGGTGTTTGAAAACTAACTCCCTATTGAAAAATGCTTTTAAACGTTAGCAAATATTACTGCATTTGCATGCAACGAACATGTAGTATGATCCCTACAGTGGTACAATGTTATGGCTGATCTATGATCTCATCATCCAGGAACGAGAGCAGACATATGATGGTCCGTCGCCTGACACTTGCTCTTACGTCGTCTTTAGGTCTGGTGTCAGCTTGGCACGCTCATGCAGGTTAGGGGACGGGCCATTATGGACTACGCTGGATGTGAGATGAATTCAGAGTTTGGCAGTTACATTCTACCAAGGTCATATTCTACCACGGTTAGGGTCACACTACAAGTTTGTTTCATGCACCTGCAGTACTATAATATTTACCTAAAGTTAGAAGCCATTTGTAATAGGAAGTTACTCTTCAACCCTCTGAACATTATAATTTTTTTTACGAAGGTAAAGCAGCAAATGATTTTTTGACTCCCATGTCTAGCAATATAAATGCACTCACTTAAAAAAAAAAAAAAAAAAAAAAAAAACGAAAAAAATAACTTTCAGATTTTTGAAAATCTGCGCGAGATAAGTCTTTAATAGTCCCAAAAAGACATTTTTAAAAAATGTGTTTCCGTTCGTCTTGTCTGTCCGCCCTCAGGACGAGCAAAACTTGCAAGTGGATTAATATCTCAGAACCTGTTTTAATTATCACAACCAAACTTGATAAGATGGTGTATATCCATGAGATCTCATAAATGATCAGTGATTGAATGACCACTTCAAAGTCAAGGTCACTTTAAAGTCAAAGTCACAGAATAAATTAATGTTAGTAAAAAAAAAAATTTCAAAAAAAAATTAATTGTTTCCATAACTTATTAATATTGAACTCATGATTCTTTGACGCATGATAGATATTATTGAGACACACATCCCAGGCAAATTTGGTCAACCTCAATCCAAGGTCAAGGTCACTGGAGCTGTATAAAATCAGTATAAGTACTTTGACCTTGACCCTGAACAATGAGATATAAAGTTCAAACTTGTTGCATTTAGAGATTGATAGATTGATCTTTTTATATATGTTCAATTTTTGCGTTGATCTTGAAGGTCAAGGTCATTTTTAGGCCTTGCAAAAACATACCAAAAATTAGTCAGCGTGCAGTGGAATGGCTGTATTTAATAATAATAATTAACATTTATACAGCGCCGTTTCTCACTACAGCTCAAAGCGCTTTACAGAATGAATAAATAAATGCATAAATAAAGCAAAAGCAACCTATGAAATACCAAATCACAGCGCACACACACACACACAAACATACACACACACAAACATACACACACGCACGCACGCACACACACACAAACATACACACACACACACACACAACGAACACAATTGTGTTTTAAGTATTTGACGAAGAAAAGTTCAGGATCGAGATTTAAAAATAGATACTTTTGAAAATGTGTGTTTTTAGTCTAGAGCGAAAGGAAAAAGATAGTTCGACAGAGCACAGAGCTAAAGGAAGAGAATTCCAAAGGGTAAGGGCTGAGAAGCAGAATGAGCGTTCGCCAAAAGTTGTTGTTTTCATACGGAGAATACGACGACTATTTAACCCCATAGTATTCAAAACCCATGGGGTTATTTGACCATACATGAGCATGGGAGGTCACAGAAGTTTGTGTTTTTGGTTGGTATAATAAAACTTTTGCAGTAGTTTATTTGACATTACATGAATGTGTTTGGAGCCGGAGGTCAGGTCAACTCAAGGTCAAGAGCATAGAAAGATCAAAGTCGGTATCACTTTGCATTTTAATGCCACTGTTTCGGTTTTCTTTTTTTTTCTTTTTCTGGACAGTCATTTTCATGGTAAATATTGCAAGTTCCACAAGGAGCATGTGAGTCGTATGGGCTTTGCCCTTCTAGTTTCTTTTACAAACGAAACGAAACAGGAAATTATTATTGTTTTACAAACGAAAAGAGATTCCTGGAAGGGAGACGCCATCCTTTCTAGAGTACTGCGTAAGGACGTCGTCGCCCCACATAATCCCTGTCTCGCACAGCGTTGGGGAGACTCAACGAGTACCTACCTGTAGAGAGGCGAACTCAAACCTTTGATAATCTCAGCTGCGCAGTATGTATTTTGCTTCTGGAATGGTATAATTTGGCAATGCCCGCAAGAATTCCCCGGGCATTTCGTCTCCTATAATCATTTGTAAATATTCCTTTCAGCTCTTATCTTCATCTAATCGAATTTTGCATGATTCACTCACAACGCACCAACAAATTATTGCCTCTTGCAAGTTCTAATCATGTATCAAACTCTAACCCTCTCTCTCTCTGTCTCACTCTCTGTCTCTTTCTCTCTGTCGCTCTCTCTCTCTCTCTTGGACCTAGCTAGTCCAATGGTATAATTAGTTCTTTTGTTTACACTAGTCTGAAAGTGTCCCCATCAAATGCCATCTTATTGTTTATAGACATTCTCTCTCTCTTTCTCTTTCTCTCTCTCTCTCTTTCTCTTTCTCTCTCTCTCTCTCTCTCTCTCTCTCTCTCTCTCTCTCTCTCTCTCTCCCCGCTGAATCGATGTGTAAACATTTGCAGTACCCTATATAGTGCCTCTAGTAACTATTATCTTGACAGTTATAAAAATGAATCTAGACTGATAAGCAAACATCCTCTCTCTTTGGCCTATCGAACAGTGTAATTCCGAGTGAACCGAGCTAAACCATAAAATATAAGTATTCTCGTATAATCATTGGCTCGGAAGAGTCCGCTGGACTTAAAGCAATATTTATGTAATGTAATGTAATATATAATATTAATCATTTATTCTCTCTCTCTCCCTCTCTCCCTCTCTCTCTCTCTCTCTCTCTCTCTCTCTCTCTCTCTCTCTCTCTCACTAACAGAAATCTATAATTTTGAGTGGACTGAACTAACCCATGAAATAGAATTACTGTCTTACAATCAATTGTTAAAAATTGTTATATATATATATATATATATATATATATATATATATATATATATATATATATATATATATATATATATATATATATATATATATATATATATATATATATATAATAACTGTCTCTCTCGGTCTCCCTATGCTCATATCAAACCTCACATTGATTATGCATCAACAATATGGGACGGCTGCAGTGAAGCCTTGTTAAAAAAAAATTAATTCTATTCACCGCAGAGCTGCAAAATTAGTTATCCCCAACGCTTCCATCACAACTGATTCAAAACTAAAAATAGCTGGCATGCTCCCCCTTAACAAACATCTAAATTACAATAAAGCCGTTTTAATGTATAAAATAATTAACAATAGAGCTCCTGCTTATTTGAAAGCACTTTTTAGCACGTCATCATCTCGTTATTCATCTTCACGACATAATTTAACATTTCCAAGATCACGCTTAGACATATTTAAAACATCTCTGTCCTATTCTGGTCCAAGCGTGTGGAATCCTCTACCAGAAGAGGTCAAGAAAAGTAAATCATTACCATCTTTTAAAACAAGGCTCCATAAATATTTAAGCTCCCTTTGCTCTTAATATTTAAGATGATTGTATACCTCTTTGTTCTTCCCTACCCTGCCACAATTTAAGTTACTAAGAAGATGTGAATTTACATGTGTGTGTGTGTGTGTGTGTGTGTGCGTGTGCGTGTGTGGTTGTGCTTGTGTGTGCGGAGGGAAGAGGAGATGGTCGGGGAGGGGAAGAAGGGTAAGAGTATGTGTATTAAAATGCATTAATTTGCTTATTGATTTGTTACCGTAGTTACGGAATATGTTTGTTTCAAATTCTTTTATGTTAATTATTTTGTTTGTTTTGCATTGTTTATTAAGGACTAGCTGTAAGACAGGTCCAAAGGACCTAATGCTATTATCCTATTAAAGGTTTCGACTTCGACTTCGACTTCCCTCCCCCTAACTCTCTCCTCTATCTCTCCCCTCTCTCTGCCCTCATCTCTCTTTCTCTCCTCTCCCTCTCTCTCACTCCCAATCTCTCTCTAAATCGTAATATACCCTATACTACCAGTGTCTCCAACAAACATTTTTTTCTTACAATTTCTTCTTATCATGGAACTGCGACCTGTCTAGCAGCTTGATGATTCTGTAACCAGACGTTATAATACATGTATAACTTCTTCCATTCTTCCTTCAGTCGTAGCACGGAAATTCATACCAGTCCTACAGAGATACACAGTAGATAGAAGAGGTTTCTACGTCAACGCTGAAAGCGACAAGGGGAGATGACATCTAGCAATGAAATTGTAGATGCTATACTAAACCCATACACTGTAGCCGGCAGAACAAACAATGTCATCAGCCAGCATTTCAATATCAAACGTTGCCATTAAGTTCTGTATTCCGATCGCTATCTCTTCCTTCCCTCCTTCCTGCCTTAAAAAACGAGAGTGGAGAGAGAGAGAGAGAGAGAGAGAGAGAGAGAGAGAGAGAGAGAGAGAGAGAGAGAGAGAGAGAGAGAGAGAGAAAGAGAGAGAGAGAGCAATTCAAAATCAAACGCCACTACATTTTGTTCCAGACCGGTATGTTAACAAGCTGAAGAAGAAGTAGTAGTAGTAGTAGTAGTAGTTGTAGTTGTTGTTGTTGTTGTTGTTGTTGTTGTTGTTAAGAATAAGAAGTAGCTGTACCAATTACTCGAACATGTTGTTCCAGACATATAGGTTAACAATCTCAAGAAGAAGAACAAGAAGAAGAACGACAACAAAAACAAAACAACATGAACTTGTAGTAGTGAAGTAGTAGTAGCAGTGGCGGTAAAGATGGAAGTATAAGATGTTTTTCATAAGCATGCAGTCAGCACGAAATCAACACAACGTCTACCTTCTGTTCCACATTTATTACGTTCATCTGCCGCACTGATCACGTTTAGTAATATAATAAGTTTCAGCTTCAGAGCCTTTTTCTGTGCTGTAGCCCATGCCCCTGATCTTTTCCTTACCCCCATTCCGCTAACTAATTTTTTTTCTTCTTTCAAACTGATATTTAAGGTCACACAGGCCAATATCGACTTCGGAGACACGGCCAAAGTTTTAAACTGGGCGAATGAAGGTTTGATCAAAGTTTGATCACTTGACTTACTTCTCTCTCTTCCCCCTTCTCCTCCCTGCTCCTTCCACCTTTTTTCCTCTCCCCCCCCCCCTTCCTCGTCCACCCTCGTCTCTCTCTATCTCTCACCCTTTCTTTTTCCTCGATTCAATTTAGATTGTTCTCTTTCGCCTCTCCCGACCTCACCCTGATGCAATTTAAATGGCCGGTCGGGTAACTTCCGTTTCGTAGAAAAAAAAAGGCCTCACATCGTTAAGAAGAAAGAAAAACAGGAACACAGTATCTTGGGAAAAGGTGGAGGTTTTGAGTCTTTCAGGACCAGCGACCAGAGCACCCCTAACCACTACATGTAGCAACGCGGCGCATTGGTCGTCAATTTAAACCGCTTACATTGGACAGCCGTCGCCCGAAGAAATCCTACACAGAAAGGGGGTGGGAAATGGGGTTCAGGTAGTTGGGTTCATCTTACACAGAGAGAGAGAGAGAGAGAGAGAGAGAGAGAGAGAGAGAGAGAGAGAGAGAGAGAGAGAGAGAGAGAAAGAGACAGAGAGAGAGAGAAAGAGACAGAGAGACAGAGAGCACGCAATTCATAAACTCTAAAAAGTAGATTTGAAGATAAGATTTAAGTATCTTAGTATCTTTCAACCTCTCTCCTTCTCCTCCTCCCCCACCCTCCTTCCTTACCCCACCCTCTCACCCATTCCCCGTTATAAAGGTGAGAAACCAGTTAAAAGGGTATTGAAGGAAGTACAGGGTGTGTGTGTGTGCGTGGAGGGAGAGGGAGAGAAATGAAACTTTGAAATTTTATTAAGGTGTATATGTATTTATTTATTGTGAGAGATAGAGAGAGAGAGAAAGAGAGAGGGACCCACACTCACACACACCCACACACGCGCACACACGCACACACACAAACAACCTCCCATCATCAAATTTGATGTTAGTAGTGATGTAATTTGTGTTCCAAAGTCTTGAGCATGAAGATTGTTGAGAAACCAGTCAAAAGGGTATTGCGCACACAAAAGAGCAGCACCCCATGTATATCAAAGTTAACGTAGTTATGTGGTTTCTGTGCTACAACAGCCGGAGCATGGGAAGAAAAAAAATGTTAGGGAAGCCCCTGCAAGACATGTCTTTATCTCGTTCAGACGGTGTTTGGGGCCATGAGGTTTACAGGGTTGGACGAAAAGGGAAGGGGGGAGGGTGGCCCGCTGGGAAAATGGCATTGCTGGAAACCTGCGCATTACGCAGGAAACTCTTGATACCGCACACAACAAACACCCACTATCAAGAGACCTATAGAAATCAATCAGTGCCGACATTCAGTTACAAACTGTCGTAGCGTCGAGCCACGATGAACCATATTTTCAACACTGTTGAAACGGGTAGCGTGGCTGTAGAAGAACGTTCGCTTTTGTGTGGACAGCCCCAAAACGTTCAACAGTGTTGAGGAGTGTTGCTTGCTTCCCAACTGCTCGTGATCGCGAAAACGTGTAATTTGACAACTGATCAGTCCTGCCAAACAATGTTGTTATTGTTGTTGATGTTGTTGCAGAACAATCCGGATTCCATTCCCGTAGTGAAGGTATTGGGAGGGGGTGAGGGCGAGGGGGAAATTTACACGCAAGTTGACTTTTCTGTGATACCCTATTCCACTGTCCTCCGCATCGCCTCTGGGGCGCGTTAAAGAAACCGGTCATTCCCTGTCAAAAGTGTAGACCGTAGCTTCAAATAAACATGCATACTGGTCCATCAGAGGTGGTGGCTCCGTCGAACGTCCGCTGTGCAGGCTTGCAGCAAGAGCATGTTTTGGCCGGCATTGGTAACAATCCTGACTTACGCCAACGACTCAACGACTTTATGAAGAAGTTTTTTCACATGGTCGGCGGCACGCTATACAAGAAGGTTTATAATTAAAAAAACAACTATGCAAGAACACCTTACTCTCATAATCTTCATCTTAAGTATATAAAAATGCTGCATAATCACAGAGAACGTGAGAATATTTGAGACTCTCCTGAAGTCTCAGACACTCAGACTGTTGTGCTACAACAGCCGCCAGTGCACGCAATGTCGTTGATAATCTTCTCGCCAAACTTTGAGAAGGCCAAGCAACCCTTTTCATGGGCGAAATGAATTTCCCAACACTTCACCTGCGCCTCTACGTGGACCTCTTTATACAAGTTGCGAAAACGCACACGAATCCACTATCTCCGGTACAGCATTTGCAATTAGTCAAGAGGCATGACAAATAAAGAAATAAAGCTAGACAGAAAGAAATAAATATGCCAATAGGATACATATGTATCACACACGATGATCGTAACGCAGCCGCTATTATTCCAAACTTTCGAGGAATAGCCTACGATTGCTTAATTATCCTCGGCAGAAATGGCGAGTTTCTAGTGTTATGGTAAATAAATAAATAAATAAATAAATGTGCCAGTGGGATACATTTGTATCACGTACGAGGATCGAATGCAGCCGCGATTACTCCCAACTTTTGAGAAATAACCTTACGGCTTCATATTGTTGTTGGCAGAAATGGCGAGTGTGTAGCGTTATTGCAGATGCACCACACTGACAAGGAGACGCCTCCAGCTTTGTATAATTATGTGCTCTTCGATCTGAACGGAGTTGGGAAACAGATATTTGCTGTTTTCTGGGAGGTTAGCGCTCTGCTTGTAAATAATGGAAAAGCTGAACTATTGCCTGATTGATTAACTGACGGACTGATTGTTTGAAGGAATGAATGCTTTAAAGCGCTTACTTATCTATGGGGTCACACAGAAGCTAAAGACCTCACAAGTGATGCAGAAGAGCAAACTCTATCTTTATTTATTTTTTTACTATCCCCACTTCCAACTACCCACTCCTCTCTCTCTCTCTCTCTCTCTCTCTCTCTCTCTCTCTCTCTCTCTCTCTGGCGGAAGATGGGCGGAGATACAGTTTGGGGTGTGTGGGCGGGGTGGGGAGTGTGAGGGAGGGTTGCGGGTGGTGAAGAACGAAGACAGCGGGAATCAAAAAGGAAGGAAGCGAGATTGAGACTCCGATCCTTCCAATTGCATGGTGTGTGGCAGGGGGTGTGAGGACAGGTTGTTACAAATGCATGGGAAGCTTGACACAGAACCTTGTCTTTCTAGTCCTCAAAACGCATTATGGAAATTAGACACCGGCTAATTCAACAAAAACTATTGTGGGTGGCGGAGAGACGAGAGAGAGAAAGAGAGAGAGAGAGAGAGAGAGAGAGAGAGAGAGAGAGAGAGAGAGAGAGAGAGAGAGAGAAGGATGGCGATGTGAACTGATCTGTGATAAGGAGAATATATATTTATATATCTATCTATCATCATCATTATCATCGTCATCATCATCATCATCATCATCATCATCATCATCATCATCATCATCATCATCATCATCATCAAATAGAGTTGCAGCATTTCTATTTCAAGAGGAATAAAAACACGTGTAGAGAAAGGGAGAGATTTGGAGGAATTATTTATGATATTTTGAGAGGAGCAGAATGACATTTGTAGAGAAGGAAAACAAGAAAAGGCAAAAGAAAAAGGGAACACACACACGCGCACACACACACGCGCGCACACACACACATGTGGAGGTGGGGTGGGTGGAAGTGATGGTGAGCGTGTGTGGAAGACTGACTTGTTTTGAAAAATTACATTTGTGCATGGAGGTTGTATGCTACACGAAACCTGCAACATGTATCTTCATCTGAATATTTTTGGGGCTTAGAATAAAAAAGTTTTTTTTTCCTTACATTCTAAATAGCATGTTCACGGAATACAAAAAAAGGTTTTGCTGTTTTTAATCATTTGTCAAACTTAGTTGTTATTACCCAAAATCGTGTTTTTGCTGTTGGTCGAGTCCTCTAGGCCAAAGGAGGGTGGGGGACATTAGTGGCCCCTAGCAGTACGCAGGCTTGCAGAAAGTGCGCTTCTTAGACAATGCGGGTTTAATGCTGACTTTGGCCAGCGCTTTGGGCCTTGAGTACCTCTTAAAACTTATATTTCACTTCACCTTTCAGCGTATATTGAAAGACTAAAACAATCCATTCGCTGGTGAGGAACTAAGAAGATGATGTCCACTGATTTTTGTGTTGTAACAATGACGAGACCAATGAGTACTAAAGACTTTAGTACTCCTTGGACGAGACATATAATTGTAGGGAAACGACTGAAACCACAGACACTTCACTGGTGTTTATTCCGTATTATTCTAACATTGCAAACGAACAATCCATAGAAATTGGTTGCAACTAGAAATTTCAGATCTATGTCGACTCGACGGCCGCCCGGCGTAATAAATCCTTCAATTTGTTTTAATGGCAGGGCCCATAATTTATTCCTTACCTCATTCGCGAGGATTGCGCTTAGTTACCCGGAGCGTCAGACGGTGCGCTAAAAAGCAGCAAGTGGGCGTGTTGGGGAGCGGGTGTTAGATTTGTATCATCGACCGGCTCCTTGAGCAGCTCTTGAGCTGGAAATGCGCTTTGTAAGAACGATAAGATGGCTGGTAACTCCTGACGAAGCGTTTATAGCGCAAAACAGGATTAGGGAATCATCAATTCAAGTCAGTTCAACCAATCTTTATTACCATCTAAGAAATTATGCACATCCATCTGTGTCGCATTTCAATAAATAAAAGCATGCAAAATAAACTACAAATCATTTAAAAAAAGAAAACAACAACAACCAACAACAATTTAATTTAATCGTTCTTATATAGCGCTTTTCCAGCTCAAGAGCTGCTCAAGGCGCTGGCCGATACAGGCTCTAACTCAAGCCGCCCGAGACGCCCACCCGCAGCCTTTGGGCGCATGGTCTGACGCCCGGACAACTGAGCACAATCCTGGGCAGCCAGGGATGGGGGAGAAGGACCTAGGTGCATGCTGGGTGTGTTCTTGTCACCGGCACTCACCCGTCTAGGACATGAGCGTCAGGATCTTTAAAGTCCGTTATGATGGAATGTATGCGACACAGACTAGACCTCGGTTTATACTCTCATCCGAAGGAGTAGGAAAACAGGAGTAAAGTGTCTTTCCCAGGGACACAACACAATGGCCCGGCCACTACAACAAAAAAGTAACACATTAAAAACAAAAATCTATAAAATGTAGAGATGTATTCATTTTTTGTCACCTTATACATCCCAATCACTCATGTATGCCATAATACAAACGTACAAACAAACGTTATTAATAAATTCATTGAAAATACAATATCAGCAATACAGTAGTTATCCTTATCCTATCCAATCTTATCCCGTAACTCGAAAGATGTTGGGGCACCACAGATGATCGTATAACCAGCTTACTCCATCTTTCTTTGTACTCAGCAACCCTCACGGCTTCGCTCAATCGCAAGCCAGTCCAATACACTAATTATTGCACCTATCCTATCCTATCCTATCCTATCCTATCCTTTCTTATCCCGTAACTCAAAAGTCGTTGGGGCACCACAGATGATCGTTTAACATTATTGCACAACAAAATATTAAAACGATATCAGTTACTACAACCCCCCAAAAAAAAAAGAAGAAGAAGAAAGCACAATGACGGCACAGGGAAACAGTTCTTTTAATCTGCTGCGCTTATCTACTTCAACTTTTTTTTTTAAACTTGTCTTCCTGACAGATAGTGCAAATTTTCCTTCGGGTTGATGTGTGTATATATATATTGAATAATAGATTAGGTGTGGTGCGGCAGTACTTTGTATGAGATGGCAGAGGACTTGATTGCGTGCAATACAATACCCGGTGCGTCGAGAGTGTGAGGTAGATAGTAGAAACAAGTTGCAGAGTTCTGTACATGTTAGACGATGGAAGACGTTTCGTAAAAGCGCATTGTCAGCGATAAATGCTTTAGAAGTGTGCGGGTGCTGATGGATGACTTCAAAAAAACACTCTGGCTGATGAGTTAGTTCCTTCCCTTTTTCTTCATTTTGATGTGAAGAGACGGTAGGATTTTGTTTCATGTTTGATGATGGCCTTTAGGATGCTGTGTGTGAGGGAGAGTAGGGAAGGGAAGGAGAGGGGGGATGTTTGTGTGGGTGTGCTAGTTTGTGTGTGTGTAACGTGTGAAAAGGCTGTACTTTTTGTTTTAGGTTAGAAGACGAGCAGCGGCAAGGTGATCGGATTGTTTGCCCCCTTCTTGCTTTTGTTTTTAGCCGAGTTTCGTTCCCAATGGGATCATAGATTTTATTCCCAGGCACACCATGATCTGGGAAATCCAATAATCCGTTGAAGTAGCAGGCCCATAGAAAGGGAAACAGAGATTTGTTGTATTTTATTGTGTGGTATTGCATGGTTGGGGTTGGTACGGTATGGACACACGTTCTCTGCCGACTGTGCTGTCCTGCTCCTCCCTTGACCCAACGAAGTAACGCGCTATTATTAGAAAACCAATAACAAATACTAGTAATTTTAACGGCAATGGTAGCCTCTAACAGTGAAACAATTATGAAAAAGTTGCACCAGTAATGAGGTCCGAAGATGCCGTGCTTTTCATCTGGTGCATACGCTCAGTTGAAAGCCAGACCAAAAATACTGAAAAGATGCAGGGTTTTTTCTGGTGACTTCTCAGTTGCTAGCCAGACCACAGATAATCTAAAGATTCATTTTTTATCAGGTGCACTCAAGTGCCCTAGACCAAAAATAATCTAAATATCGGGTGACATTTCAACACCAGTTGCTCTCCATTCACACTTATAATCTACAGATACATTTTGTTTTGGGTGCGCTCAATTACTAACTAGATCAAAGATAATCCGAATTTGCAGTTTTGTTTAGTGCTGTCAGTTTCCGCTCCGGAAATTCATTACATTACATTACATTACATTACATTACATGGTTATTCAATATTGCTTTAGGTCCAGCGGACTCTTCCGTGCCAAATCAGGACCAGACAAGTGAAAAGGACTCACCCTGATCCGCATAAAAGATCTGCCGAAACAACCCTAGTGGTAACACTGAAGGTAATCTACAAGCCAGTCACTTTACAATAAAGACATCCCAAGCAGGGGACGCTGAGGCTATACTGTAATTTATCGACCCCCCCCCCCCCCCCCTTACAAAAACACAATAGAATATACATGTAAAGATCATTATAAAATATCTACAAAACACATACATATAAAATGCCTACATTGCCAAATAATGACATCATAGGAAGCCCCAGTGACCACCTAGCAGAAAAGCATCCAATATTCCCAAGCTGATCCAACAGACCTCACAAATAAATGAGGAGTTTTGTCCCGAAGAGTTTTGAAGGAAAAAGGTAGGTGACTGATCTAGCGAAGAAGAAGATAGTATAGTAGATTGATAGAACAGAGTGGGAATGAGAAAGAACAAAGGAGAAAGACAGCGACAGTGGGAATTTAAAGCACTAAATTTCCAGAAAGTGGGGATACTATTTATTTTGAAACCCCGGCAGCCCTACGGGGGGCCGGAAATTCATAGACACATTGTAATTGAGATCCTTTATCCAATTGTGGACGGGGTGGGGTACCTGAGGTTTGCTAACTAGCGATAGTCATACCTCACTGGCTGGCAGTAAAGAAAGGAAAGACACATTGACAGAGATCTCAGAAAAGCAAACTAAAGAGTGGTGGTCTCGTGGGTTAGTCGCCCGTTTCCTTTGCCGAAGGTCGCGGGTTCGATTCCCGCAAGGAACGAGCTCATGTGACTTAGTTTGGAGACTATTCAGGTTTTCTACGGGTACTTCTGTTTCCTCCCTCTTTTCAATAATGGGGCAGTCAATCTAAAATTTATTTAAAAACAAAAATCAAAGATCGATTTCCTTTCTCTTTTAATAGCGACCTCTATGTCTTTTTTTTTTTTAAAAAAATTAAATTTTATTGTAATGCACCACATGTTTGAGTAATAGATGTGCGTTTATTGTATGTGTGAATGGGTGAAACATGTAAGCCTGTACAGATCGCCGCGCTTTGAGACTGATAGGTGATTTGGAGAAAGGCGCGTATATAGAATGCATTATTATTATTATTATTATTATTATTAGTATTATTATTATTATTATTATTATTATTATTATTATTATTATTATTACTACTACTACTACAGGCCTTTTTATATAGCGCTTACCTATTAATCTAGCTCTAAGCGCTTAACAATTTACTTTTAAAACCCTTTAAAGAACTATAACTGCGACTAAAATCAATCAGATAATGACATAAAAAGTAAGTTAAGACACACATATAATAATAATAATAATTATTATTATTATTATTATTATTATTATTATTATTATTATTATTATTATTATTATTATTATGCGCAATGGGAGATGACTGATCACGCTTGGGACAGATTGTCTCCCTTGAGTCTGCCCCTTTGATGGTTTAGTCTGGCCTTGGGTGGCTCTTGCTGTGCAGAATCCTTTGGTGGAAATCGTGGATTAGGCAGGGCAAGGCGACACGACATAATGTTATCCCCGCCTGACCATTCGTCTTCTGCTTTTGGTGGTGAGCAGGATTGCTTTGTCGGTTGGCATTTTATGCAGGTTTGTGGCGGTGAACTGCAAAGAGTGTCGGGGCACCAGTAGCCGGCAATCCGGTTTACTATCAACATGCTTCAAGGTAAAAAACAGTTGTACGTCCCTAATGTGAGGGATAATGAAAAATAGCAGTGCGGGTTGAGCCGTGTAGTCAAGGACGTGGCCGAGAGTCGAAAGTCTAATACTCGGCTACATTATTATTATTATTATTATTATTAGTAGTAGTAGTAGTAGTAGTAGTAGTAGTAGTAGTAGTAGTAGTAGTAGTAGTAGTAGTAGTAGTAGTAGTAGTAGTAGTAGTAGTAGTAGTAGTAGTAGGGAACATTACTCTTTGAACTGATCCAGTCATTAGGAAAAAGCGCTATATAAATAGCCTCCTCCTCCTCTTCTTCTTCTTCTTCTTCTTCTTCTTCTTCTTCTTCTTCTTCTTCTTCTTCTTCTTCTTCTTCTTATTCTTCTTCTTCTCCTTCTTCTTCTATTATTAAAAACTGTGATTCTCTTCTTCTGCTTGATGATGATGATGGTGGTGGTTGATGATGATCTTCTTCTTCTTCGTGATCGTGGATGGACGCCAAGAGTGTGGTGTGGCGTAGCCTTGAAAGACCTAGTTACGAAGCCTTCATAGAGTTCGAAAGCCTTCTTGGTTTGTTTTGTTTGTTTTTACCCTTGTCTTTTTTACCCTTGTCTTTAAAAATTTTTTTTAATTATGATTATTGTGATGATGATAATGATGATGATGATGATGATGATGATGATGATGATAATGAGGAGGAGGAGGAGAAGGAGGAGGAGGATTATTATATCAGTACAACTTCCGTTAATCTGATGATTAAAAATTGATATAACACTCCTTGTGGGTTTTTCTTCTTGTTTTTCTTGGTTGTTCCACCACCCCACTCTCCCTTCAACACCTCTCCAAGCCTTCCCACACTCCAAACGATTAATTGGATGAGGTAATGTCCACCTTCTTTTTCTTGTTCTTTTCTGTTTTCTCCTCCTTCTTCTTTCTGTTTCCATCTTTTTCTTTCTCACTTTGCTCAGTTTTTATCGCAGAATTGTATTGTACAGAGCTAGTAATAGCAGAGCATAAAGGTATTACGTCATTTTTCTTTATCATAGAATTGTGATCAATAATGTTATGTAATAATGCTGGACTCGCATGCGTGCAAACACACAAACACACACACACTTACGCACGCACACACACACACACGCGCGCGCACACACACACACACACACACACACACACACACACACAGTTATGGGCCGTAATCGTTGGTTCTTTTAGCGAGAAAAGGCGTTTGGGACAGGGCATCCCTTTTCCATGGGCCAGCTTAATGAGGGAGGTTCCCATCTCCTTTCCATCGTTGCCTTACCTTCTCCGCTTCTGGACATATATAGCCAAGACCCATTCACAGGTGTGTGGTTGGCGGTGTGTTGGGCGGATTGGGTTGTGTGGCTCGCTTGCTCAACTCCATTCTTTAGGCCAGTTGACGGTTGCCTTCCAAGTATGGTCACCCATCCAAGCACTAACCGAGCTCGACGGTTGGTTAAAGAAAACATTTATAGACTGCGCCCAAAACTCTCTACTCTACTTGCGCCTCCCTAAACAAAGATAATTTCTATTAAATGAGACCTGCGCGGCTCCTGACGGAGCAGATAATTGCATTTCAGAAAGATAATAATAACATGCATAAATCATGAGGTTGGGGAATATTGAATAGAGAATGATAAATTATGGTCAGCCTTTATAGTGAATCGCGTTTGCCTTGTTGAACATGAGGAACAGAGCAGGCAGAGGGAGTGATTGTGAACAGAGGTGGATGGTCGCTAGTATGGTGGGGTGGAGGGGGGGGGGCAAGGGTGGAGGGAAGCACATGCAGCGTGACTGGGATTAGGCAATGCCTTTTTTCTCTCTCTAGTACCTGAGGTTTCGCCTGCTCTCAGTTACGATGTATGATTTGTGCAACCCCGTATGCCATTTTGAGGCCATGAGTGAGAATCACGATATTGGATTACCAAAATGTCTAAACCGGTGATGTGGAATAGGACCCGATGCAGAGAACTCTCGGAATCAAAGCACATACATCTGAAAGCTAAGAGTATGTGTATGTCACGATGGCCAGCCATTTTCATTGTTATTTTCTTTGGCTGGTGTCTCGGAGCAATGAAAACAGAACCTCCAGCCCTCGCCTTGCCCACAGACAGAATCAACAGAGACACAGTGAGATACAGCCATCATCATACATATTAATATAACATCACCCACAAGCTTCGGTCCAGCGAGGTCCAGCCAGTGTCCAATGCTCGCTGTGAGACTGACACGAGGAAATGGAGTCTTCCGTTCTGTGGACTGATCAGAGATGGGGGAGGGAGGGCGGGATCAGAGTAGTGAGTTGGGGATAGGTTAGTGGGATTTGGGGGGAGGGGAGGGGGAGGGATTGACCATCACATTTTTGTCGTATACCAAATATCTGTGGGCTCACACAGAATCAACAAATTCAACCAGACGACAAACAGTAAGCCCCCATTCCATCCTCCCACCCCACCCCACCCCACCCCCGTTAGCTTTGTCTCCGGTCACGGTGTCAGACTGATCAATACCGAATTGGAAATCAGAGTGACCATAACGATTGCGCACCCTGATTTATTAGTTCCCGAGCTTTAAGCTATTGTTTTTGGCTTTGTCCGTCCGTCCAGTGTCCGGCGTCCGTTGGTGATATTTGCATACTTTTCTCTGAAACTAATGGAGAATTTATTTGAAACTTTTTATTTAGTTAGGAAATAGTGAACCCTACCAGATGTCCAAACAAAAAAACAAAAAAAATGCCTATCGGGTGACGTCATCATGGTGACGTAATAATTGGTTGTGTTGTTTTTCTAATCCTATTTTCTATTAAACTACTGAAGGGGTTTGGTTCAAGTTTCGTATGTACTTAAACTTTACTTGTGCCTTCAAAGTTAAACCAAACTTATGCAAATCTAATGACGTAATAATGATGTCATTTTAAAAAAAGAACATTTTAAAATATTTTAAATTAAACACAAAATTTCTTGTCATTAGAGTGTACAGATGCCTTTTACGAAACTATGGAATATTGAGTGACGTAATCGTTTGACGTCATCATGGTGACGTCCTAATTGTATTTTTTTTCTAATCCTATTTTTTTTAACCAGTTTACTGAAGGGATTTTGTTCAAGTTTGGTATATACTTATAATTTCCCTATGCCTCCAACGTAAAACCAAATTTATGAAAATCGAGTGACGTAACAATGACCTTATAATTTATTTTTTAAAATGTTATATTCTTTTTAAACTTTTGTATGCAATGAGAGTGTACAAATGTATTGAGCCTTAGTCAAAACGTACGTATATCGAGTGACCTCACGCAAGGGGACTTTGCACCCGTTAGGGTCTCTAGCACTTCTGGTTTTGGTTCTTGTTAGTAGTAGTAGTAGTAATAGTAGTAGTAGTAGTAGTAGTGTGTTATTGTTAGTAGTGTGTATGTGTAGTAGTAGTAGTAGTAGTAGTAGTAGTAGTAGTAGTAGTAGTAGTAGTAGTAGTAGTAGTAGTGGCTTTGGCAAGTGAGGGGGTGTAGAGGTTAGTGTGTGTTGTTGTTTGTAGATTATAGTCACACGACACTTTCGCATATAGGTGACTACTGGACCGATTTATACTGACACCAGCGGGCCAGTTGTTGGTAAAGGGGAAAATAATATGATCACACGTTGACCAATCCGGGATTCGAACCAGCGACCTTTCGGTTACTAGCAAGACGCTCTTATCAACTGAGCTACCCGGCACCTCTTTTAGTGTGTGAGAGTGGTCGTGGATGCTTTATGAGTGGTGGTTTATGGATGGTGGTGGTTGTGAGAGTGGTTACGTTTTGGGGGGAGCAGAGGTGTGATAGCAGCAGCTTGTGATCGGATTTGTGCCTAACCTCATCAGCTCAGCCCGCCTGTGAGGTGTGTGTAGCGTGAACACTATAAAGCCCTCCAACATTTGATTGTAGCTCCAATCTTTCTGATTGACTGACTGACTGACTCACTGTCTGACTGACTGACCTCCGGATTGATTGGCTGTCTTTGATTTGTTTTTGTTTTATTTTATTTTATATTTTGTATTTGCTTTATTGGGAAATTGTGGGCCGCCTCCCCTGGGAAAGACGTAGTCGCAGCCTGTGGCGCGCCCAAACCCAAACTATGGTTGTTGTTGTTTTTTTTGGCTGGAGAGGCACACCGGAGTACCCGGAAAACCCCCCCGAGACGTGTCCCGAGATCCTCTCTCACAATCACAATCTTTATTGTCGCAACACCACAGCAAGGGAATTGTTACTTTATGGATGGTAAACTCTTTTTATTTTGTATATATTATAAACGCTGCTTCAGTTAGCTTTGTTGTAATTTCAGACCAATGAAGCAGCCCTCAGTTCGAATTAGAACCTAGACGCTGGAAGATCCTTTTCCTTAGTTCCCATTGTCCTGGGTACCGCGGCACTACGGTTGCCATGCTTTCGCCGAACAATTGGATCTGAATTTCCCTTTCACGAAGCCTCAACTTGAGAACAGACATTGGCCAATCGACTGCCTAGTGCATAGATAGCCTGGATCACTCGCCTGCAGATATGGCACTTTCGCTATCTGGCCGCCACACTGAGGATCACGTTTGGTAGCTGCTTATGCTCTGTATTCAAAGCTGTTTACACGTAAGCATGTTACTTATTTCCGCCAAGCCAATTTTACTGCAAGTACAACTAGTACATGACGCGTCAAGTCACCTTTTTTTTCTTCTATCCACAGTCTGTGCTGTTATCGTGTGTGTGTGTGTGTGTGTGTGTGTGTGTGTGTGTGTGTGTGTGTGTGTGTGAGAGAGAGAGAGAGAGAGAGAGAGAGTTGGAAAGAAAGAGGCTTTACACTTTTTTTAATTATTGGAGATAAAGATTTTAGACTAATTATAAAATCTAATCTTCCAACAGAGAGAGCGAGAGAGAGAGAGAGAGAGAGAGAGAGAGAGAGAGAGAGAGAGAGAGAGAGAGAGAGAGAGAGAGAGAGAGAGAGAGAGAGAGAGAGAGAGTATTTTGTACTTATAGTTTTATTTTCCACCCCGGCCTGTTCCGACAATCGATGGGGCGTTGAAGACCTTGTTCTTGTGCCTTTGTTTTGTTCCGGAACATGCACTCAACATTCCTGCGAGGTGCCGTAGCGCATAAACCAACGTTGGCATAATTGTCATCATCATCATCATCATCATCATCATCATCATCATCATCATCATCATCATCATCATCATCATCATCATCATCAGCTGCTGCTGCTGCCAGCACTCGAACAGCTATGAACTCTTCACCATGTTTTGGCTCATCGATTTGAACTTTTCCACTTCATTTGTTTTTTTGTTTTGCGACGTCAATTACAGCAGCAGCTCTTATCTAAGGTAGCTTAGAAAAATGATGTGATATCATCATCATCATCATCATCATCATCATCATCATCATCATCATCATCATCATCATCATCATCATCATCATCACGATCACCATCATCAGCATCATCGTGGTCGCCGTCGCGTCATCATCATCATTATTATCATCGTGGTCGTCATCATTATCGTCGTCGTCTTTATGATGATGATGATGATGATGATGATGATGATGATGATGATGATGATGACTCATCATTATTATCATTGCTCGAAAGTCCACAGCTCACTAGAAGACGTAAGACTTATTTATGCCACATCAAACAAGGTAGCAAGAGCAGGAAGCGGTAGCAGCAGTAGCACTAATAATTGGAGTTTGCAAAAATGAAATTCCACACATATGCCAGTGAGGAAATGCGAGCGTTCATACTTTGTACAATTGCCAGCCTAGTCATAATTATAATCGTAATCAGCATATATCTGCTCCCTTCACGCATTCTTCTTCTTCTTCTTCTTCTTCTTCTTCTTCTTCTTCTTCTTCTTCTTCTTCTTCTTCTTCTTCTTCTTCTTCTTCTTCCTCCTCCTCCTCCTCCTCCTCCTCCTATTCACCACCACTATCAACAACAACAATTAAACATCATTATCAACAACAGCGGCAGCAGCAGCCGTAACTGAAAGCATGTCATTTCCCACCCACTTTCCAACGATTGGGGCCGATGATGGCGGTGATGCAGCTGGGCTGTTTGTTCGTTGAAAGCCAAACAGAGCGGGGAGACGCTGTTGGCTGCTGGTTTTATTGCTTTGCTCTGTGGCACCATCGTCATGCCGTTCTCATTGTTGAAGTGCAGCAGACGTTATGTGTGCCTGTATCCGTCGACCTTACCTGTCTGTCGCTCTCTCCGTTGTTGTCAGTTGGGGTGGCTGTTAAGAGTATGTGATCGATTTGACACACCTTAACTTACCTCTTCTTTCCTTTCCGTCTCCCCCCTTTCCCCTTTTCCCTTTCATTATCTTCCCCCCTCTCCTCCCAACTAAACTTATCTTCTCTACGCTTTCGTCGTGATCGTTGTCGTTGTTTGCATCATCATCAAACATCATCATCATCACCAGCATCGTCATCACCATCATCATCATCATCATCATCATCATCATCATCATCATCATCATCATCGTCATCATCATCATCATCATCATGATGTTTGGAAACACCGATCTTTCATCGCATGGACTTTAAAGATCCCGACGCCTATGTCCTAGACGGGTGAGTGCCGACTACAGCAATACACCTAGCAAGGTCCCTTCTTTCCCATGCGCGTTTGCCCAGGATGGTGCTCAGTGGTCTGGGCGTCATGCGATGCCCCCAAAGGCTGCAGATGGACCCTCGGGCGGCCGGAGTTCGATCCTGCTTCCTGTTAGATCCTGAGCAGCTCGGCCGTCAAAGGCGCTATGTTAAAGCTATTACATAAATAAATACGCCTTCAAGCACAGACGACGGCACAACTATCTAGGCGAGTGGAAAGAGTGAGTACGGTACCGCGACGCTGCCTGGTGGGAAACAGTTCGAAACCCATTTTCCTAATATTGTCAGTAGACCACTGCCACTACCTGTGTAAGTTCTGAAAACAATGTAAACAACATCCTTGATGAGAGGAGCCTGTAATCCAGTTCAAATTCATTGAGCACTCCCTCCCTCCTCCTTACCTTTTACACTTTCATCATTATCATCATCATCATTAGCAGCATCGTCATCATCAACATGACCATCCTCTTTTCTTCTTCTTCTTCTTACATCAACGAGATATTAAATGTTTTGTTTTATTTATTTTTTTTTTAATTAATAAGGCGTCAGTGTCAGTTAGATTTCAAGAGACGGGCTCCATCAAGTGTTGAGGACCAATAATGTATGTTTGCGTGGCTTGGCGTGTAAAAGGGCCGCTGTATCGCAGACGCCACGCTGTGTTTGACGTGAACACGCCAGCTAAAAACATGTGGTCAGAGTCGATCCACGCTGTGATGAGATAGATGCTGCCACACCCGGTTGAGTCGACTTACTGAGTGGTTGAAAAGTTCCTCCCTATTGGAAATGACGTACATCTTTTATAAATAGGACTGCATTTGCATGAAACAAAAATATATTGTGATCCTTTATGGTAGTGAAATGAAAATTGCTGATCTCCGATTTCATACCACAGTGACGAGAGCTGCTCATAATGGCCCGTCGCCCGACACTTTGTCTTTTTGTTATGCCAGATGAGCTCGCTCACGTAGTGCCAGGTCAGGCGAGGTGAAATTAGGGATCAGCAGTGAGTTTCTACCACTGGGATTATAATATGTTTTGTTGCACGCAAATGCAGTAATATATACGCAAGTTAAAAGCGACGTTCAATAGGGAGTACCTTTCAACCACCAATACTACTAGCAATTGCGGATTTGAAACCGAAAGGGGGGAAAGATGGTTATAGGAACATCACATCTACCCCTTGGGGTCATGAGCAATCTTGCCACTGTAGATTGTTCTAACCTATAAAGGGAAAAGTAAAAGCCCCAGTTGAAAACCTGTCTTGCCTTTGTAGGCATGACAGATTCACTGCGGCAACAGTACCCCCGTTGGAGTGCCGGGGGTTTCAGTATAAATAGTATCCCCACTTTATGGAAATTTAGTGCTTTAAATTCCCACTGTCGCTATCTTCCTCATTTACTCTTTCCCATTCCTGCTCTGTCCTATCACTCTGCTATACTATCTTCTTCTTCGCTAGATCAATGACCTACCTTTTTTCTTGAAAACTCTTCCTGGACAGGACTCCTTGTTTGTGTATGAGGTCTGTTGGATCAGCTTGGGAGTGTTGGACGCTTTCTGCTGGGTGGTCACTAGGGCTTCCTATGATGTTAGTATTTAGCACTATAGGCATTTTATATGTATGTGTTTTGTTGATAATTTATAATGATGGTTGTATTCTATTTTGTTTTTGTAACCGGGGGTTCGCGTAGTTGAGGTAAACCCTCAGCCGTCCCCTGCGTGGGATGTCTTTATTGTAAAGTGACTGGCCGGTGGAGGGCATTCAATTTTTCCACTAGGGTTGTTTCAGCAGATCTTTTATGCGGATCAGGGGTTGTCCGGTCCTGATTTGGCTCGGAAGAGTCCGCTGGACCTAAAGCAACAATCAATCAATCAATCAACATCACATCTTCATTATTGCTGCTCACATTTTACGGTTTGGTTTTCCTGGGAATAATTATTGTAGTTTGCTGCTGCTCTTTCTCGATAGCTACTAAGCTGAGCTCACGCTGCTGCTGTAGAATAGAACATAGAATTGCACAGCCATAATTGAAGACTCTTTCTTTTGCGTTTTCCCCCTTTGTATTGTTGTAATCTCTCTCAGCCTGAGGATTGATTTATCACTTGTTATTAATCATGAAGTCATGTGTGCAAATTTCATTAATGGAACGGACCTGTCTGTATTCATTGTCAGGAAGACAATTTTATACCTCCTACAGAAAAAAAAATCTTCATTTTGGGTCAGATTGATCGCCATGTCGTCGTCGTCATCATCATCATCATCACCATCATCATCGTCATCATCATCATCATCATCATCATCATCATCATCATCATCATCATCATCATCATCATCATCATCTTCTTCTTCTTCTTCTTCTTCTTCTTCTGGACTTCTTCTTCTTCTTCTTCTTCTTCTTCTTCTTCTTCTTCTTCTTCTTCTTCTTCAAATGACATCAGCACCACTCTCAAACATATTCAAGTTTTGCATGATAACCCCATCCACGCTAACCACTCTCACCACAATTATCGTCGGCGTCATCACCGTTGTCGTCGTCATCACCAACATCGTCGTCATCCTTCTCTTTATCATCATCATCATCATCATGATCTTCTTCTTCTTCTTCTTCTTCTTCTTCTTCTTCTTCTTCTTCTTCTTCTTCTTCTTCTTCTTCTTCTTCTTCTTCTTCACCCTCCTCCTCCTTCTAAAGTGTGACTTTGAACTGAACATCCAAAGCATACATGCATACCCTGAGGCCATTGCAGTCTTCACAACGTAGCTTGTCGTTATTTCTAATATTTCATCGCTCCATTATGACGATTAATCACCTGGCGTATTTTCTATTATTGCTAGGCTTGCCACGTCATGCTACACACATTTCCACCTCTGCTTGGCATTGCCTTTTTTTTTTTGCCAGTGTCATTTTCCAATACAGTACATGACATTACCCTCCAAACAAAGTTGAGATTTTTGTCACGTTCTTTCTGCGCTTCATTGCTCTCTCTCTCTCTCTCTCTCTCTCTCTCTCTCTCTCTCTCTCTCTCTCTCTCTCTCTCTCTCTCTCTCTCTCTCGCTCTCAAAGTTATGTATACAGTAATGACATATATGATAACAAAGTCTTTCGTGTAATAATAATAATAATAATAATAATAATAATAATAATAATAATAATTATTATTATTATTATTATTATTATTATTGTTGTTGTTTTGTGTTGTTGTTATTATTATAAGGGTAAGGGATGGGGAGTGTTGGGGGGTCTAAAATTGTATAAAGTGTGTGGGCGGGCATTTGTTTGCGAGTTATATGATTTCCAAGTTAATGTTAAAGATACTTTATGATGTTAACCTGTTAAGGGACAGATTGGAAGATTAGACTTATTAATTAGTGTTAAATCTTAATCCCTAATAAAAAGTTTAAACTCTCTCTCTCTCTCTCTCTCTCTCTCTCTCTCTCTCTCTCTCTCTCTCTCTCTCTCTCTCTCTCCCCTATTTCCCTCACTCCTTTTTCTGTCTGTCTCTCTATATCTCTTTCCTTTCTCTCACCCCATTCTCTTTCTTTCCCTCCAACCCCCTCATTCTCTCTCTCTTTTCCCTCCCACCCTTCCCGTTCTTTCTCTCCCCCTCTCCCCTCCGCCGCACAAATCTCCTTGCGTATTTTATCTCTTTACCATACCGTCTTTCTCTGTCAGTTTCTGGCTCATGAACTGTTTTGGGAGAACGTCAGTAGTCACACATTTAGTGTAGCGGAGCATAAACGAAGCTTCTTCCCTCTGTAGAGTAAGAAAGGAAGAAGAAGCCATCGTGTCTAGTCACAGATGCGCTGTATGAGCACGGCAATAAGGGGAATTAAACGGCTGGGAATTCTTGAAGTTTGTTCCCCTCACTTGACAGCTACTCATCTCGCGTGCTGCACTTTTACACAGGTAGAACAAACAGGTGGTGGCGACGACCTGGTCGCGCTGGAAGACCAAAAACCTGTATTGGATTCCATGGTAGCGATGCGTCTGTTCCAGGTTTAGTTCCAGCTTTTTTGGTTGTCTCACTTTGTGCATTGCAGTATTGATTTTGCACGGCTCTGCGTAACTTACATTTTTGCTGCGACCAGTTGCAGAAATCAACGCCAGTGATTCTTTTTGTTGTTGTTGTTGTTGTTGTTGTTGTTGTTGTTGTTGTTGTTGTTGTTGTAAGATGGTGTATAGCCAGCCATGAGACCTCGAAAATGATCAGTGAATGAATGACTTCACTTCAAGGTCGAGATCACAGGGTCATCAAATGATAGACCAAAATGACTATATTTTCAAAAAAAATAACTTTATTTTGTAGGTTTAATAATATTGATCTTTTGATTTTTTAATGCATGATAGATATCAACGAGGCACACATAGTATGCACTTTAGGTCAACCTCACTCCAAGATCAAGGTCATTGGAGCTGTCCAAAATCGGTTTACATAGGTACTTTGAAGTGACCTTTACCTTAAACTATGTAAACTATGTAGTTATAAAGTCCAAATTTGTTGTATTTAGAGATTGAGCTTTCATATATGTTCCGTGTTTGCGTTGATCTTGAAGGTCAATGTCATTTTAGGCCTTGCCAAATCATACAAAAAATATTATATGTCATCGTACAGTGGAATGGCTGTTTATTTAACCCATCGTATGCAACAACATTGGGTTATTTGATCAAATATGCATCAGATATCACATGAAGCTCAAGGTCATCCCAAGGTCAAGGTCTAGGTCACTGAAGGTAAAGGTCATTCCAATGTCACCTTTTTTTCTTTTTCTTTTTTTTGGGGGGATGGGGGGTGGGGAGGGTTGGATAATACAACTTTTGCTGTACTTTATTTAATATTACACGAGTGTATTTGGAGCCGGAAATCAATGTCATCTCAAGGTCAAGAGCATAAAAAGAGCAAAGTCGATATTACTTTGCATTTTAATGCCACCATTTCATTTCTTTTTTCTGGAGACTCATTTTCATGTTAAATATTGCGAGTTCCATAAGCAGCATGCGAGTCTAATGATATGGGCTTAGCTCTTCTAGGTCTTAAATAGCCGGCAGCGGTTGCAGTTCATAATTATAACAACCTATTTCTCAATGCTAAGTGCTGCGTATCGCAATTTATCTATCGTGTCATAATAGTGCGACCACAGCCTGCACGTGGACGTCCCAAGTAGTTTGCAGTTAGATCCTGTATCGTCCAGCGCCTTGAGCAGAGCAGCACTTGAGCTGGAAAAGCGCTATATAAGAGCGATTAAATAAAATAATATTTAAATAATGGCAAACGGTGTTGGTGTTGTGCTACACGCGCTCCGCTCCGCGAAGTGGTATACAATTGCTGTAATGAGTGTGAGAGCGTGCAAAAAATAAATAAATAAATAAATAAATAAATAAATAAAATAATATTAAAAATGAAAAAAATAATTTACAAATAAAGATTGCGAGTGCGTGCGTTTTGGAGGCGAGTAATGGCTGCGTACATGACCGACACAGGTACTGGCGCTGTTTACGGTTTGCCTTCAGACCACGACGGCGAGTAAACAGCACCAGCAACAACGACGCCATCCTGTTTATTTCACTCTTTTAATGAATTGATGTTGCACGGTGCCAACAGCACCGCGGGATTACTGGGTGCATGTGTACTGATGAAGTAGGCTTACAGATGAGTAGAGGTGGGGATAAAGGAAAGAATGATGGAGTTTTGCCTCGGGTATATGTGTACTGAGAGAGAGAGAGAGAGAGAGAGAGAGAGAGAGAGAGAGAGAGAGAGAGAGAGAAAGTGTGTGTAGAGTACATTACATGGTTATTGCTTTAGGTCCAGCGGACTCTTCCGAGCCAAATCAGGACCAGTGTGTGTAGATAACAAGAGAAAATAAAGAAGACAGCACCCTTCGCATGAGAGTATAAACCGAGGTCTAGTCTGTGAACGCAACGTCCCCTATTCACAAATTTCCGGCACCTCTCATAAAAACTCGTGGGTATCGCCATTATAAATTAAAACGAGGTTATATGAAACCAAGTTCCGGTTTGGCTTGTTTTGCTTTTCTCAAAGCTTGATGCGTGACTTTTAAATATGGCAAATTGCCGAAAACGACGATTGTTAGAGCCAGAAAACGAGTGGGATAAGTATAAAAACGGTGGAGGAAGTACATGCTCAGTGAAAGAATGCAAAAAACAATCGTAGAGGCCTGTATTTGTGGCGACTTCGGAGGTGCGTCGATCATCGACAGAAATGAAACAGGACCTGAAAACTCTTGTAGTTTTCCATAGCTTCGCCGTCGCAACCTTCACAAAACACGAAGTAACTGACTATGTTAGGCTAGCGTTGTGGCCAAGTGGGCTAAGTCGGGACTAACTTGCCTTGTCCACAAGCCAGAAACCAATGGCACCTGACAGGTGTGGGTTCGAGCCAGCATCTGGGCGTTATGTTTTTCCGAATATTTTTCAAAAATTCACAAATAATGTTAGGTAGGTAGGGTTTAGGCGCGCCACTGGCGATAGAAAGGGATAATAAACTGCAGCCAAAAAAAAAATAAAAATATGTGAGGGTACGATACAGGTGGCCAGTGACACATGTTATTATTCTTGAATATTTGGAAATAACTCACTAAAACACGCGGAGAAAAAAAACCGGAAGTATTTTTCATAGAGGGGATTCCCGTTGGTGCATAGGATAGCAGAAAAGTGTGAATACGCTACGGTGTCCGGGGACATTAATCTACATAACGAAACGAATGTGGACGCACGCATTCCATGGCACGGACATTAAAGATCCTGACGCTCGTGTCCTAGACGGGGGAGTACCGGCTACACAAGCATATAGCCTACCAAACAAGCACTAGGTCCCTTCTCTCACATCCCCGGTCACCCAGGATTATGCTCCCGTTGTCTGAGCGTCAGACAGTGCGCCTCATGCTGCAAATGGGCGCCTCGGGCAGCTCCAGTTAGATCAGATATCGGCCAGCGCCTTGAGCAGCTCTTGAACTGGAAAAATGCTATGTAAAATGATATCAAAATGATTTAACAAAAAATAGGGCCATATATATATATATATATATATATATATATATATATATATATATATATATATATATATATATATATATATATATATATATATATATATATATATATATATATATATATATATATATATATATATATCAGGGTGGGGAACTCTCCTCGGATCTGCTGATTTCAGAGGAATTCGGCAGCCATTTCAGAGGAAAAAAAAAGAGTTCAGAGGAAAAAAAATTTGTCCGTTTCCGAATCCAGTAGACCTATTATTACAAGTACCCATCCGTGTCTACCTTTTACTTTCTCATTGCTAGAACGGGCCCGCTAGAACTGAATGCGTGCAACATCTACCCGCCCGCTCTTGTTGATTCTTACGACCACATAAACGCGACTTGCTTAGAGCGGGTGAAATGGTGTGGAACGCGTTTTCGGCTGTTATCATGGCGTGTGTGTCCAGAATAGTTCAGCGCGGGGATGTTTTTGAAGAGGGGACCATTGCCAATAAATGGAAGTGGGAGTGGATTAACAAAACAACAAAAATTGAGGACGAGGACCAGCGAATCGGTGACTGCTTTCGGAAAATAGATAGGAGTGGCACAGCTCGATGCATCTTTTGCAACAAGGAGCTGAGCTATGCAAATCGTGGCTTGTCGACACTGGTCGAGCACATGCTGACCAAAATGCATCAACACGCAATGAAAGCCACAAAACAGCAGTGCCGACTTCCAGGTAGGCTTTTATTTTTAATTTATAAACACATACCTTTTTCCTTACGGTTGTTGAATAATTTATTATGCACGGGATGTTGATGGCTTTCATATTTGGTTGGTTCAGTTCACTATACATTTACTGCACTGTTACTATGCCACTCTTGGTATGGCTTAAAAACGTGCACATTTTCCGGGGGGCTTTGCCCCCCTGGACCACCTACAAGGGCCCTGCCCCTTGACCCCGCCGGGGCCTAGGCGGCCCCTGGACCCCGGCCTTTTCAGAGTTTTTCTCAATGAGTTGTTCCCCACCCTGATATATACACACACACACACTTTTGTGTGTTTGGGTGTGCGCGCGCGTGTGTGAAATATAACCTTATATATATTATTAATAATAATAATATGTATGTGGGTGTGTGTGTGTAAGAGAGAGAGACCTTGGGGATGGAGGGGGGGGGGGGGTGAGGAATTAGCCGATTAAGAAATGAATCGCAATATAAAATTGAAACGTAGCGGGGTTAGGATTTAATGCAGGTAATAAATAAAGACTACGACCCATGCAGCCTATTCCTCTAACGTTTGTCCATCAATAATACCAGTAAGACCAGTAGCGGACAAGATAGACTCAGTGTGTGCACAAGGCGTTTCAGTCTTGTTGGCAACAAGCGCCTCACAACGCATATGCTTATTAGTATCACGATTTATTTATTATCACAACCAGGCAGATTGGACGTTATATATCTCAGAGGTAGACTATAAAACACAGCCCCAAACTACCCGTCTATGTGAAACTGAGCCCAATATACCCGCTGGGTGTAAAGCGCAGCCAAACATGATATCCAATTTGTGTTGTGCACAGCTGTTCCCGTTATATGGTGTAGCTTTCAAGGATTAAAAAGCAGACGCGATAAATCTCAGCAGTTAAGTGGAAAGATCTCACATCAAAATGTCGACCTGACGGAATAGATGAACCCAAGCATCATCATAAGATATACCCGCTCTCGTTCTCATTGTCCCGGACATTACATACTGTCTGTTTATGGCACACGTGCAAATACAGTCATGAATTAAACGTCAGATACCGCTGCCAGAGAGAGAGAGAGGGAGAGGGAGGGAGATGGAGGGGTGGAATACAGGGGGGAGGGGAGAACATAAAACTTCTATGCAAGAACACCTGTACTGAAATCACTTCTCTCTCTCTCTCTCTCTCTCTCTCTCTCTCTCTCTCTCTCTCTCTCTCTCTCTCTCTCTCTCTCTCTCTCTCTCTCTCACTCCTTAACCCTCCGCTCCCTGTCTTCCTCCCATTAAATCGTGCTTGTGGTTTGGTGTATTTTTGTTCTTCAATTTTTACATAAAATGTGTGGTGTGTGTGTGTGTATTCGTTCTTGTCTGTGGCCTAATATGCTTTGGTTTATTTTGTTGCCCGGTGAGGGGAGGGGGAGAAAAAGAGAGAGAGCTGATACCGTGCTGATGCTAGACATAATTATAGTCTCAAGCCCGCTACACTGTTTTTTTCTTGTTTTTTTTTCTTTATTTCATCATTCTTATATAGCGCTTTTCCAGCTCAAGAGCTGCTCAAGGCGCTGGTCGATACAGGATCTAACTCAAGCAACCTTTGGGCGCATAGTCTGACGCCCAGACGACTGAGCACTGTCCTGGGCGGCCGGGGATGGGGAGAAGGGACCTAGTGCGTGCTGGGTGTATTTGTGTAGCCGGTACTCACTCGTCTAGAACATAAGCCTAAGGATCTTTAAAGTCGTGCGTGTGCACACTAGACCTCGGTTTATATCCTCATCCGAAGGAGTAGTGTGTGTCTGTAACATATAGATATTATTTTGTTATGAATTCTGAGTCTGTGTGTGTCTGTAACATATAGGTATTATTTTGTTATGAATCCTGAGTCTGTGTGTGTCTGTAACATATAGGTATTATTTTGTTATGAATCCTGAGTCTGTGTGTGTCTGTAACATATAGGTATTATTTTGTTATGAATCCTGAATCTGTGTGTGTCTGTAACATATAGGTATTATTTTGTTATGAATCCTGAATCTGTGTGTGTCTGTAACATATAGGTATTATTTTGTTATGAATCCTGAATCTGTGTTTGTAACATATAGGTATTATTTTGTTATGAATCCTGAGTCTGTGTGTGTCTGTAACATATAGGTATTATTTTGTTATGAATCCTGAGTCTGTGTTTGTAACATATAGGTATTATTTTGTTATAAATCCTGAGTCTGTGTGTGTCTGTAACACATAGGTATTATTTTGATATGAATCCTGAGTCTGTGTGTGTAACATATAGGTATTATTTTGATATGAATCCTGAGTCTGTGTTTGTAACATATAGGTATTATTTTGTTATGAATCCTGAGTCTGTGTGTGTTTGTAACATATAGGTATTATTTTGTTATGAATCCCGAATCTGTGTTTGTATGTGACATATATGTAGTATTTTGTTATGGATCATAAACCTGTGTTTGTAACGTACAGTGAACATTTTGTTGTGAATCTTGTCTTTGTCTTCGTGACCTTGTTAAATAGGGTTGCATTTAGTCAACTAAATGTAAGAACTAAGTATGTGTATGTTATCATAATCAATGTGGACGTAGCACTGGCTAGATTGCATTACTGATGACCCATCTCTTGTTCTGTGTCCCAGGGTCTGACGGACGTGACAGTCGTCCTGGAGGACTACACTGCCAGCGGGGTGGGGGAGCTGAGCGTCCGGCAGGGCCATCAGGTCGAGGTGGTGGAGGCCGCCCCTCCAGTGGGCCCCACCCAGGCCGCGGGGGATTGGTGCCTGATCCGTACCATGCCGCCCGACGGCGCAGACCCTGCTCAGGGACTGGTGCCTGTTGTTGTGCTCAGACCTATCCCCGTACTCTGCAAGCCTGGCGCACGCAACAGCATGGATCTCGATGGTAAATTTATACAGATTTGTTACCTGTTAACGACTATAGTCTCTTACAATGGCTGTACTGGCAAAAGAGAAACTGTTCAACACAGGCATTCTTCATCTACACTACCTTAAAACACCCGACCTTTGATTTGTTTTCTCTCTGTGCCTCTCTTTCTATCCCTCACCCCATTCACCCCCATCTCTCTCCATCCCTCTCTCTGTCTGTGTTTTTTCCACACCCCACACCCCAACACATACACACACTCCACCTTAATGACGAGGCCTTGCCAGGTGAAAATACAAAGCAGTACGGTAATATTTAAACGGAGCCGTTGGAGTGAGATCCGAACGCGTTTTGATGTAAGGGAGGTAAGCAAGCCTTTGCTTTGTGGTTTTCAGAAGCTGTCGGGGAAGTACCTGGCGCGCTCAACACCTCCTCTTCCTCCCCCGTCACCAAGCGACGCAGCTTCAGGTATCGCTGACTTTGAAATGCATTCATTTATTTGTCAATTTTAGACGTTAATAGGAATTTTTGTGTTGGTTTATTTTACACACGATAAGCAATTATCACCCACAGAAATAAAGAGCCACAACTGTTGGTACAAAAGCGTGATGGGACAGAAGATCACAGATTGCTTCCCTTTAGCTGCTGTGCTAAGGTTTTGCTCACCTAATCTTGCCACGTAGTTTTAGTCTCCAAAACGTGTCACGATAATTTTCTTTAGGTTGTCGCCAAAACCTAACATATATTTCTGGATGTTATTTACAACTGGTCTGAAATTACATGTACATGGACAGACGTTAAAATATTATCCTATTCCGTAACTCGGAGGTCGTAGGGGCATCACAGATTTTCGTTTAACCAGCGTACTCCATCTTTCCCTGTCCTCAGCAACCCTGATTGTTTCGCTTAGTGTCAAACCAGTCCACTCGATTCTCGAATGTTGTCCTCCCACCTCTTTTTTGGTCTCCCTCTTCTTCTACCTCCTTGCACGACGTTAAAATACATTATTAAATTTAATTGAATTCTTATTTACAACAATGTCATCATACCTTCAGGACTGAAAAGGTTTTAAGGCATGAAATAAATTGTGAATACAACGAAAGTATTTACTTGTATTTAATTATCTGTCCATCTTCTTGCCTTTCTGTCTGCATTATGCAGAAATATTAATAAACCATCGTCTTTTGGTTTTCCCTGCAGAAAATGGCTAACAAACCCAGTACGAAAGCTGAGCCATGGAAAGATCGAGAAACAAGGGGTACAACTCTTGGAGGCTTCACGTACGCCAAAGGGAGAGAAACGTCCGATTGTGGCCCTTTTGTCAGAGAAGGTAAGTCTTTTCTGTCTCTGTCGTGTTTGTCTTTGTCGCGCTGTTGGTTCACGCTTTACCATTTCTCTGCAGGTTTTATTGGTATGCCATCATAAGGCAATATTGGAAAATCTGGCTTTTTATGAAAGCATTTTACAATGGCAGATAATTTTGTGCAAGCATTTTTAAAAACGACAACGAACAACTATCTTTTCCATGTAGAATTATGTATCAAATGATTTCAATTGTTTAAAGGAGGTTTGTTAGTTAAACAAATATGGATTAATTATATTTCATTGCATTGGCAAAATGCAAGCTTTTGGCAAAACAGTATGTGCTGAAGAGAACGTGAGCAGTTCTGTTTGAAGTTGAATTTATTTTAATCCAGATTTTGGTTAAGTTTATAATAAAAAATGCTTAATTCATACTTACACAGTGTGCAAGTCTTTCATTAAAAAAAAAATCCTTTGTGGCATACATTTTTGTTTCTTCTTAATGTTAACAATTGATGAATTATCAATGCATTTCCTACTTAACAATGTGTGTCTTTCATAAAATGTGTTCTGACATTTAAAAAAAAAAAATTGGTTTTGTTGTGTGGATCTTTTTTCACCATTTATGAAACTATGTTCATGTTCATCTCCTGTATTTGTCCGTCCTATATGTCGTCATTGTTGTGTTGATTGTTTGGTCCAATGTCTTTGGGTGTTTGTGGCTTTGTGTGTGAGTGTGTGTATATGTTGACATTTTGGTTTGACTATGTTCATCCAAAACACTCTAGCCTTGGATACATTCAGCACTTCACTCCATGAAGTGAGTCGCAAAAAGGAAATTGTATACACATTGGAATTATACAGTGATGACGTTTGGCGCTAAACTTCGGATGTGATGAGGTAAGTGCTCTGAAGTCCTCCCTCAAACTGCCAGAAAACTGTTTTCTCAATTTTTGTCTTTCTCTGGACTGCTTTTCTGTGCAGATTATTTTGTGATGTTTTGTATCAAGGGCCAAGGCTTATTTCGTACAATAAAATATTGTGACCTTTCATAAGAAAACCAAGGTGTTAGTATAAACACCCCATGAGAGAGAGAGAGAGAGAGAGAGAGAGAGAGAGAGAGAGAGAGAGAGAGAGAGTGTGAGTGAGTGAGTGAGTGAGTGAGTGAGTGAGTGAGTGAGTGAGTGAGTGAGTGAGTGAGTGAGTGAGTGAGTGAGAGAGAGAGAGAGAGAGAGAGAGAGAGAGAGAGAGAGAGAGAGAGAGAGAGAGAGAGAGAGAGAGAGAGAAAGAATTCGATTATGAATGTTTTATTCAGGCCTATGCCCCCTATTGAACAGGTGTGTACATTGAATTTAATAACAAGATAACCATACATAACAAACACTCAATCAGAGGAAACAAATATACAAAAAAATAAGATGGTATGAGAGGGAGAGAGAAGAGGGGTATAGGGAGGTATAGAGGCAGTAAGACAATATCAGAGAGAGAGAGAGAGAGAGAGAGAAGGGCTTGGGGTAGGCTGGGATTGGGGAGAGATGGGGAGTAGACTGTAGAAGGGGAGTGGAGGTGAGGGTGTGTTTGATGTTTGAATTGATAGGCATCGAAGGGGAGATGCACTGAGATTTGCAGTGATGACGTCGTCTTCTATGGGGGGAGGATGGGGGGTGCCTTTCAACTTTCAGCAAGGAAACAGGTGCAGAGTGCCATAATAAGTGATGCGGTTCTTGACACTGCAGCAACTGCAGCTCTTCTTACCTGTGAGGTAACACTCTTGTATAAGCAGCGATACTGTGGCTGCACACAGCCCAAGAAATAATTGTGAATAATAATAATAAATAATACAGGATGCTCTCGCGCGCTTTTTCTTCCGTCCTACTCAAAACGTGGCGACCTGAAGAGATCGCTATTAAACAAGTCGGTATTTAGAAATCAATGGGTTATATTTTTTGAAATGGTAGATTTATTTTTTTAATTGTAGATGACTTGACTGCATCCAATACGGTTATACCGTAGTTGAGACTGGACGTGCCAGCCCTTTTCCCTACTTAAAAGAGGGAGTATAAAAGGTCTGGTCTAGTCTCAACCACGCTGTTTGATCAAGATAATATATATATATATATATATATATATATATATATATATATATATATATATATATATATATATATATATATATATATATAAAATAAATATACAATCCATTAAATCAAGACCATTTAAAAAGTATATGAAATATACTGATCATCTGTTTATATATATAAATATTGTTATATTGTTGTTGTTGTTATTATTATTGTTATTATTATTATTAAAGTTTAGAAGAAAGTAAATTGTAAACGTGTATGTAATAGATCTAGCACAAATTCTTTGTTTTCCTCCTGCTTTCTTTTATTCTTTTGTGTTCTTGTAGTCATTCCCTCTCCTTTCCCCCCCCCCCTCCTCCCCGCCTTCTCTCTCTCTTATTTTTCTTCTTTTTCTTTTTCTTCTTCTTCTTCTTCTTGATAGCAGTCTTTCTGTCTTTCTGTCTTTCTTCTTTCTTCTTCTTCTTCTTCTTCTTTTTTGTAGATGTTGAAGATTGTGCTACCAAGTAGATTTGGTTCAGCCAAGAAACTGTTGCTTCAATTGACAAGACCACACGACACTGTCAGACAACCTTATAAAAACCGTTTAAAATGAAATTCTCTGTGTGTGTGTGTGTGTGTGTGTGTGTGTGTGTGTGTGTGTGTGTGTGTGTGTGTGTGTGTGTGTGTTGCGCGCGCGTGTGTGTTTGTGAGTGTTTGTGTTTCACATTGAAAACGGGATAAGAGCAGCAATATTGTTTATTAGTTCCACTATTGGATTTCCCCCATCCCAGTTTTTTTTTCATAAAGATTAAGCTTACATGAAAAAAGACAGCAAAAAGAACATTATTAAGTTATTATCTGATCTGATCTCGCACGCACACACGCACACACACACACACACACACACATCCACTCGTAAGTTAATATTTTTTGGTCTGAGTTAATAAGTCCTAAGATCAAAGAAGGTAGCCTACCTTCTTTGCTAAGATGGACAATTCAGCCTTGCAGTTGACGATATTGACATGCTTGCTTCGTTGTGCTAATAAGAAGGTTGTGTGTATCTGCCATATGAACGAACACCTGGCCAGAAGACTTGCCTTTCTCAGGCTGTATGGGTTTATTATATAACTTGTTATTCTGTCTGCCCTGCGCTAGTTTACAAGCCACCGGTCTGACCACCTATAAATGAACTGACAATGCATTGGGTAGAGAATGTTTTTGTGAACAACGACTTAAAATGTAAAACAAGGGGGGCTGTTTTCGTGTGCGATTTTCTCTGGGTACAAGACTTAGTCAATGTTTGTGATTTTTTTTTTTAAATTGTTAATTGTTCATTGACCGCTAAGAGTTACAATTGACAGACACTTTTTTTATTTTAGCTGAGGGAGGACTGAGGGTGGGGGGAGGTGGTAGCGAGAGAGAGAAAGACATCCCACACTTCCCCATCCACTTACCCACCCTTTCGCAAAACCCCATCCCTTTAACCACATTAAACCTCCATTGACAATTCCCACACAGGCCCACAATTACAAAGCGCGTAAATAAATAAAATAATAAATATAATAAATAATAAAATAATAAAGATGATTATTAATTATTAATATTATTATTATTATTATTATTATTATTATTATTATTATTATTATTATTATTATCATTATTCTCATCACCTCTCTGTTCTCTCTGTCCTCTCTCTCTCTCTCTCTCTCTCTCTCTCTCTCTCTCCCCTCTACTTCAACATTATGTAAGTAAAAGAGTAATCGAGAAATAAAAAGAGGGAGGATAGAGATCAATAACTGGCCAGGCGCACGGCGCAACATTCGAAAGTGACGATAAAGACAAGGGTCAGGAATATTACTATCTAAAAAACAACCGCCCACCTCCACCCCCCTCCTCCCTCCTCAACTCCCTTTCTCAAAATAAAAATATAATGTAAATATGTTGTGTATAAAATTTTGACATTCACCCTCCCCTCTCCCACCCATTTAAACAATTGCTACACTCTCGCTTTTTGTCTTCAGCTAAAAACAAAAAAGCTGTAAATAAAACACTGAGAAAAAAATAATTATCTTTGATGTATTGTCCTTTTCAAGCGCAATGATGAGTTTTTATTAATAAATTACAAGACTAAATTATAATCATTTTATTATTATCATCATCATCATCATTATCATCATCATCATCATCACCTCTCTCTCTCTCTCTGTCTGTCTCTCTCTCTCTCAACTCTCTCTCTCAAATCAAAGCTCCTCTTCATTATTCCTCCCCTCATCCAGTCCTAAAGTCATTGAGATGTATTTGTTTTGTAAGTAAAAGAGTCAAAAAACGACAGCGATTGATCGAGAACAGGAGAGAGGGGAGAGAGGGAGGGAGGGAGAGAGGGAGAGGGAGAGAGAGATCAATAACTGCGACCTGCGAGGCGCCACGGCGCAACATTCGAAAGTGACGATCCCCATAGAGCAACCATACAGGGTCAGGACTTGAAGCCAAAACAGAATCCCGCTAAACCACAATAGGCACACCGCTCCCTCCTCTACCACAACCCCCCCTTTCCTTTTTTTCAGTCACACCTGTGTACTTCTTCCTTCTCTTACTCCTACTTCTCCTTTTGAAAATGCATAATCACAACCCACTTAGTACCTTTATGATATTCTCTTCACGTACTTCTCCAGCAGTAAATAACAAAACACACAAAAATAAATATAAATATGTTGTTGTTGTTGTTGTAAAATTATAAATCCGCTAAATGACGGTGTTTAGAAAGGCGACAGACACCCTCTCTGCATCCCCGTCCATTTAAACAATTGCTACACTCTCGCTTTTTGTCTTCCTTCAGATTAAAACAAAAATCTGGTAAATCCAGTCCACTGAGAAAAAATAACGATTTCCCGTTCATCACAATCTTTCTCTGTCTAGTCTCTCTCTCCGGCTCTTTCACTCCCGTTGTCCCTTTTCAAGCGCAATGAGCATGACCTTTTTCCCTTGGATACTTGCGCTATACAAGACTACATCATCATCATCATCATCATCATCATCATCATCATCATCATCATCATCATCATCATCATCATCATCTCTACCTCTCAGTCTCTCTCTCGGATTAACTCTTTTTAAATGTTACGTGTGATGGAGACAAAAATGGGTCCCAAAAACGTCCCCTCTTCCAACCTCTCCCCCCAAATCCACAATAAAAGCCTGCTGACATACAGCGCTAATAGCAAATCAGTAATTAGCAACGCTAAAAGCACTTTTTTAGGCTGGATCACAGTACAACTCTGTGTGTGCGTGTGCGCGCGTATATGAAGAGAGAGACAGAGAGAGAGAGATGGGGGGGCGGGGGGAGTTGGGGGGGGGATGGGGGGCGGGGGGAGTTGGGGGGGGGTTAGTATTACTATAGATGCGTTGAGGCTATCGACCCTGTGATTGGATCCTAATAGAAGTTTAATAGCGCGTCCTCTGCGCCCCCTCCTACCCACCTTCACCCCCACTCTCACTCTCTCCAACTCTCCTCTTACCCCAACCTGATCCACACTGCTCATACAATTATTAAAACAATCATTCATTGCCGTCGTCATTCCTGTGACTTTCAGTTCAGCACACCATTGGCATTTTGTGTAAAGCCTAAAATGTATTGAATTGATTTGGGCTGGACCCGCAGTCATTTCTCTAGGGTTACCCTATACCTACAGCCCCACAGTTTTAGAAAGCGTTCTTCGACCAGGCGCAGTATTTTTGAAGAAATGCAGTCAAGTTAAGGCAGCAACAATGTATAGCCTTTAAAAGGGGGAAAGATGTGGATGACATCAGTACATTTAGAAATAAGTGACACATTTATATTAATTAACAAATAGACCAGAGGGCCCCACAACGAACATTGAAGTTGAACGTCTACAACCCCATTGGTGATACTGCAGGCTAGAAATGCGAGGTGGGGGAGTGAGGTGGGGGAGGGTATTACTATCCCAGGGGAAAAAAGGATAGTTACCTAAATCAGTATTGCACCACCAGATCAATCCATACTTCGATGGACAATGTAAAGTTATGGACACTTTATTTTGTTTTGCCCATCACTGAATTCGAACCTGAGGCATCGGGGTTCCAAGCAAAGATCAGAAGGCTTTTAGAATGAGATAAACAATAGATATACGTTAAAAAAAAAAAACAACTCAAATGTTTAGAGCAGAGCACAGCTATGACAAATGAGTATGTACCGATTTCCACAAGTGTCTTCTATTTTCATTGACCTAGTAGAGTGTGACTAAAGCTTAAAGCTGATATCGCCTAATAATTGACCAATCACAGATGACGATGTCTCTAATTTATAGTAAGAATGCAGGACCTACTTTAGACCATTTAAGAATCGCAGCTCCTATGCCCTTTCTGCAACTGACTGAAAAACCAAGTGGTCTTGTATTTTGTAAGACGCGTGAAAACAGCAAGATTTTATTCCCAAGCCGTCACTAATGTCACAAATACTTCTACTATCTCAAGGGAAGGAGGCGTCAAAAGAGTCAATGGACCGACTGAATCAGAACTGGCATTGTTTTTTATTGGCTGCCTAAGCTAGTTGACTGAAGACTAAGGCCTACGGTTTGAACGAAGCGGAGGCGAATCAATGAAAGGAAACTTTCACCGTTTTTCACTGGTGAAGTTTGGCTGAAGATACCTGTCATGTGTCACGTTCTGGTGTTGATGTTCTTTACTCTGTACTGTGTATGTGTGTGAGGGGGTAGGCGGATGGGTTCTTGGGTGGGTGGGTGTGCGCGGTGCGTTTATGCTTGTGTGCGTGCTGAATACATTTGAAGGAAAGCTTCTGATTTTTGGGACTACTGGTTGCGCCTTTGAATGACTTTATTAGAAAGCAATATGTAAAGTGGTCGTAAACACACACATCTTTCTCCTCTAGTCTAATTTCTATTCCGTGTGGTTTTTTTTCAGTTGAAGAAATCGATACATAAATGTTATTAGCATTTTAGACGTGGAATATTAAAAATGGTCACAGCTCGATCGGACAATTTTACACTCAAAGCGCGGTCGTAATATTGTCCGATCTGGATTGACAGTTTTCCATATCCCACGCCAAGCTGCGAATAACGTATTATGTGTCATTCTTCCTTTACTGGGGGGTGGGGTGGGGTGGCGGGAGAAGGAAGTTTGGGGAGAGGGAGAGAAAGAGAGAGAGTGAGAGTGAGAGAGAGGACCTCGTGAATGATGCTCATGCCGAAGAACCTAGAAAGAAAGAGACTTGTAGCAAAAAGCGTTCTTCTTGTCGCTTTGCATATTTCGTGTCTGGTGGAAGTTCTTGTTTGGTGAAGAATATATTACTGTCTTCTGGCAGTTTCTGATTAGTGGTAGTACTTGGTTGTTTTTTTTTAGAAGCAGGGGGCTGGTACTTAGATTGCGTGTTTGAAGTCCGTTGTATATACTATTTTCAGCGGCTTCCTTTTCCTGTCTTCAGATCCTTTGATCTGACAATTGTTGATGTCCTCTGACGATGCCCGTTTCTTTTTTGCCTTCTTTACTCTCCCTTCATCATCATCATCATCATCATCATCATCATCATCATCATCATCATCATCATCATCATCATCATCACCAGCAGCAGCAGCAGCAGCAATTAGTATCATCATCAACACTACAATCGGCATAATAATAACCGTAATCATTTTCATCATCATCGTTATTAGCAGCAGAAGCATCATCATCCAGCAGCAGCAGCAGAAACAATCAGCATACCCATCATCATCATCACCGTCGTCGTCATCATCGTCAGCAGAAAGTCTTTATAATCATCATCATTATCCTCCTCCTCTTCTTCTTCCTTCAGTTCTTTCTTTCATCCTCCCGTCTTTCTTGATGTATTACTTCATCCATCAAATCACCCTCATTCGTCTGGTCTGTCTAATCAGCTGTGGATACGTTGCTCATGCCATCCGTCTTTTAGACTGATTGGTTGCTGTGATATGGACTTGGTTCACCTTGGCCTGCCTTGGCGCTGTAGTATCACCTGCCTACCAGGTTTTCATAGTGCCTGTACACATACAACAGTAAGTAACATTCGTATCATTGTTCTGCAGTGGAAACTTCATGGGACGAGGTGTATCCAAGTAACACCCATCTGAGGTGTCTTTGAGTTTGTCTTTGTCTGTCTGTCTCCCTGTCTGTCTGTCTGAAACTACCTCTATTTCTGATATTTTTTGCCTCCATCTAGCGTATCGCCAGTGGAATGGTGGGTATGGACGTTAACTTCAGTGTTCATCTCTCTCTCTCTCTCTCTCTCTCTCTCTCTCTCTCTCTCTCTCTCTCTCTCTCTCTCTCTCTCTCTCTCTCTCTCCACATCTCCATCTCTCTTTTTCTCTCTCTCCACATCTCCATCTCTCTCTCTCTCTCTCTCTCTCTCCACCCCCCCCCCCTCTCTCTCTCCCTCCAAACAAGCGGTTTTGTGGGTTGCAGGCTGAAACGGAAAGAGGAAATTATTTATTTCTTTATCGCTCCCATGCATGACCTGTTCTGCGCTGCCTTTGGCACCATAGTCATCTGTAGTGTCAGTCTATTAACTGCTAAACTCTTTGCTGAATCCTCAGAGGTACCGCAGATTTAAACGAGGTTCAGAGAACCAGGGGGTCTGGGAGGGACAGAATTGAAGACGGGATAAAAGCACACTCTTTTAGTGTATCTATTAAATAGGCTTGAAGTTATTTATTTTAATATTTTATTTAATCTTCTAAAATTATAGCGCTTTTCCAGATCAATAGGATCTAACTCTTGCCGCCCGATGGGAGTACACGGGAAGTGTTTGGATATAACACGGCTATTTACATTCCAACCTTTATTTTGTACAGACCTACCGGCGGCGGTAACCGTATGATAACACTTTACGATGGCAGCGGTTGGTCAAATCAAAACTAAACGAGCATGAGAATAGTCTAAACGAACGTGAGAATAGTTAACCAAACTAGGAAGTTGACGATACCTTGGTAATAAGCACACTTCTGAAAACGTTTAGAGTAAATATTCTCCAAAGCTTGTGTCTTAGTAAGAGGCAAAGATAATGTATCGTTGATGGAAGTGCGGATGAAATTTAGTAGCGAGCTGTTTACTTCGGAAACTTTGCTTCCAGAATGTGTAATGTGTTTGTACCTCTTTGCAGCTGGCGTGTATTCAAAGGAATTTTGCCGTTGCTTCGTTATAGCGGTGCAGCCTGGGACACCTCATAAGTTGTTTTTTTTCTTCTTTTTTCTTACACTTAATACGACTCAAAGTGCAGCGATCTGTAACCAGCATTCGCGCTCGCTTGTTACAGACCCTCCTACATACACACCAATGTTAACACATATTCATCACTCAGACAGACGGACATGCTGCATACAATACCATTGTTGAAGGGAGGCAGGGAAACCGGAGTACCCGGAGAAACCCCTCGGTGTCCTGAAAGGTCTCGTACCTCCGGATCACGTAAGTTCGTCCCAAGCGGGGTTCGAACACGGCACCTTCGGCATTGAAAACCAGCACCCTATTAGATATGCTACTTAGGCCCCCCCCCCCCCCCCCCCCCCCCCCCTCCCTAAAGCCAAGTCTTATTGCTGCTAGGCCACCCCCCTAAAGCCAAGTCGTACTGCAACTAGCCCCCCCCCCCCCTCCCGCCTAAAGCCAAGTCTTATTGCTACTAGGCCACCCCCCTAAAGCCAAGTCTTGTTGCTTCTAGGCCACCCCATCCTCCCCCACCCCCTTACCCCTAAAGCCAAATCTTATTGCTACTAGGCCACCCCCCACCCCCTAAAGCCAAATCTTATTGCTACTAGGCCACCCCCCTAAAGCCAAGTCTTGTTGCTTCTAGGCCACCCCGTCCTTCCCCCCCTTCCCCCTAAAGCTAAATCTTATTGCTACTAGGGCACCCCCCCCTAAAGCCAAGTCCTATTGCTACTAGGGCACCCCCCCTAAAGCCAAGTCCTATTGCTACTAGGGCACCCCCCCCTAAAGCCAAGTCCTATTGCTACTAGGGCACCCCCCCCTAAAGCCAAGTCCTATTGCTACTAGGCCACCCCCCCTAAAGCCAAGTCCTATTGCTACTAGGCCACCCCCCCTAAAGCCAAGTCCTATTGCTACTAGGCCACCCCCCTAAAGCCAAGTCTTATTGCTACTAGGCCACCCCCCCTAAAGCCATGTCTTATTGCTACTAGGCCACCCCCCCTAAAGCCATGTCTTATTGCTACTAGGCCACCCCCCCCTAAAGCCATGTCTTATTGCTACTAGCCCCCCCCCCCTAAAGCCATGTCTTATTGCTACTAGGCCACCCCCCCTAAAGCCATGTCTTATTGCTACTAGGCCACCCCCCCCTAAAGCCATGTCTTATTGCTACTAGGCCACCCCTCCTAAAGCCATGTCTTATTGCTACTAGGCCACCCCCCCTAAAGCCATGTCTTATTGCTACTAGGCCACCCCCCCTAAAGCCAAGTCTTATTGCTACTAGGCCACCCCCCTAAAGCCAAGTCGTATTGGGACACTTCGTCAGACTGCATCAGATTTTCGACACCTCATGAGACTGTATCCTTGGTGAAACTTTGGAGAAAGGCGAGAGACGAGGATGCTGGTGATAATGAAGAAAATATTGCACTGTAAGTGTTAAAAGTACAGACCATTGGTCCACAAGGACATTAACCAAGACGAGTGGACCCTCGGCAAGCATTGTGTCGATCCCCGATAGCGAACGGGTAGCGCAGTAGTACGTATCAAATACTTACTACTGCGCTACCCATCCGCTATCGGGCATCCACAAAATTCTTGCCGACAGGACATTCGTCTTAGTTAATGCGACTTTGGTTGGTCCTTTATTTCATAGTCTTTAATTGTAAGTCATTTCAGTCCAATCAACACCTACACTTCATGGTGTCTGTCACACAGAAATAGTTTGTGGTTTAAAAGGTGAGAAGTTGATAACGAGAGTAATAATAACCGACAGTGATTAGTTGTATTAGCGCACTGAGTGTGCTAACATAGTACGGAGAAACCTGGCTATACAAAGTGTCCAACATCAGCTATCAACGGGGTGCCTTGGGAGCACAGTGGATAGGGTGCTGGTTTCTTAGGCCCCGGGTCGCGGGGTCGAGATTTTCCAGGACACCGAGGGTCTTCTCCGGGTACTCTGGTTTCCTCCCTTCAATAATGGAATTGGGATGCAGTCTATCTAACATTTGAAAATATCAACTATAAAACCATAAAATCCTGAAACCTCCCAGATTTTCTGTGGAATAGAAAACAAGGCCAGCTATTTTAAAGGAATATCCTGCCAAGGAGAAAACCTAACCGAGTACTGCCTCCTTTTCTTCCTCTTTTTTGCAGTACTGACTTAATACAAAGCAATGATAAATAATCTCATCATCGATGTCGTCTGAGCCGGCCATGTTTTTGCAACCAAAATAGCTACGCAAAGATCACACAACTCTGGGAAGATTGCGGAATGCGCATTGTTTTTGGCGCAGATGTTGCAGGTAATTCATTAAACACGTTTGACACCAAACTTTCTAAACAATGTTGTCCAAACATTGTAGCAGAGTTGTTGTTCCTGTGACTTCAGCCTTAGAAACGAATGTGTTCTCGGGACCTAACTTTGTACTGCGCAAGTGTTGAAGCGTCAGCAACATTGATCTCTGTGGCTGCCGCTTGGGGAGCTATGTAGACTTGCTCCGCTGCTCTCGCCCTGGAATAAAAGATGAGTGATAGGTCGCACTGTGCAGCCAACAAAATGTTACGTTGAGGTGGAGTACACACACACACACACACGCACACACACACACACACATACATACATACACATACAAGTATTTCCAGACACTCACACGCACATAGCTGAGAAATAAGCATTTTAAAAAGTGTTAATTTGGAGGCGATATGCTTTGACTGGGCTTTATCAAAGGAAACAAAAATGGAATGATTGGTCCCTTCAAATCAATGGCATTGTATGCAGTCTATCCAAAATGTCCAAACTAAGTAAAACACTAAAGCTGGAAAAGGCTGTGATGTGGTAAAACCACTTGATGACAGTGGATAAACATGGCCGTCGGAGACCACTCCTTCAGTGGGCTGAGATGTTGAGAGGTCAAAGGTTTACAGGCCAATCTGTCTATACTAAGTTGCTTTAAAAGGCTGTAGTGATTTCATACGAGCCTGTAGATAAAATACAGATATGCACCCCCACCCCCACTCCCTCTATCCCCTCTTCGCATTTTATGCAACTGCCTACTGCAGCCGTTCAGTGCTTCTTTGGCCACAAACAGTTTTAGTGGCGATCTGTTGGCTAGGGTCATTGGGAACCGTGATAGATTTCGGTATCGACTGCCATCTTGGCCCTTCCCCCACCTCCCCAACTATATCCCTCATATCCTCTCTCTCTCTCTTTCTCTCTCTCTCTCACTAACACACACACACAAACACACGCACACACACACACACAAACACACACACACACACACACACACACACACACAGAGGCAGAAAAGAGGTACGTAAACTGCATACTTTGTAACGAGTTTCTGTTTGTTATAGGACAGTAATGGTTTATTTGATTAGATTGTTTTGTTTTGATGTGTTTGTGTGTGTGTGTGTGTGTATGTGTGTGAGAGAGAGAGAGGGAGAGAGAGAGAGAGAGAGAGAGAGAGAGAGCGGGTGCGTGCGTGCGTCTTATCATATTGGTGATGAAGAAGACGTTAATAAAATAACCCACTAACCAACTGGAGACAAAAGGTTTGTGTAGGACAGCAGTAATAAAGGTGTCTCGCCTGTAGAGAGGAGACTGGAGTTTATTGATAGCATCTTGGATATAATGCTTATTTAATGCTATTCTCTGTGGGATGAGAGAATGATTAAAAAAAACAAACCCAACTAAACCTAACAACTAACCGACCATTTGACAGTTAACTTTAAGTAATATTGTATTGTGTTCTGTGTGTTCAGTCCATGCTTAGCGGTAAGCCGTCGTGATTGTATTGACTAATTATGGGAAAGGGATCTAAAAACAACCCAATCATCCAACCCGTTTTTGGTGGCGGGGGTTTCTTTATAAATAGTATCCCCACTTTCTGGAAATGAAGTGTTTTAAATCCCCACTGTCGCTGTCTTTCCCCTTTGTTCTTTCTCATCCCTACTCTATTCCATCAATCTGCTATTCTATCTTCTTCTTCCCTAGACCAGTTACCTACCTTTTGTCTTGAAAACTCTTACGGGACAAAACTCCTCATTTGTGTGTGAGGTCTGTTGGATCAGCTTGCAAATATTGGACGCTTTCTGCTAGGTGGGTCAGTGGGGCTTCCTATGATGTCATTATCTGGCAATGTAGGCATTTTATATGTATTTGTTTTGTTGATATTTTATAATGATGTTTACATGTATATTCTATTGTGTTTTTGTATAGGGGGGGGGGGGTGGTTCGATAAATTTGAGTATAGCCTCAGCGTCCCCTGCTTGGGATGTCTTTATTGTAAAGTGACCGGCTGGTGGAGTGCTTAGAATTACCACTAGGATTGTTTCAGCAGATCTTTTATACGGATCAGGGGTGAGTCCTCTTTCAACCAGGTTGGGGTTCTGATTTTGTGGTCCTGATTCGGTTTCTCGCAGTCCGCTGAACCCTATAAGCAATGAACAACCCAATCTGACACTGACCTTTTGCGGTTGTTGATATTGTTTGTTGCAACCAAACCTCCGCATTGAGCAATCCATATTAAAATCAGTTGATTTACGTTTATTTCAGGGGCGCTCATTTATTTTAATAGAAATAAAGAAAGAAAGAAAGTTCAATTCTAGTCAAACTCGTATCCAAACTTCATGACGGGAGTATTCTCACTTAGAAAAACTTTGCTGTCTTTCATTCTCGTGTTAACTGGATGCAAGTGAAATTGTGAAAGTCTCTCTCTCTTTCTCCCTCTCTTTCTCTCTCTCTCTCTCTCTCTCTCTCTCTCTCTCTCTCTCTCTCTCTCTCTCTCTCTCTCTCTCTCTCTCTCTCTGTCTTTCTGTGTCTCTTTGTCTCTCTCTATTTGTCTCTGTCTCTCTGTTTTTCTTTGTCAGCGGTACTGCTAATAATAACAGTATTCCCCCCACCCCCCTTTTTTTTTAAATTAATTTTATTATTATTAAGATTGTTTCCTTGAAAGCGCCACAAGGCTGCTTTTTACCACCAGAATAGAACATCTTGACCTCCTCCTCTGATATCAGACGTTTGCTCTTATTAATCTTTATTACAAACGTCGAGGGAATGATTACCATGTCTCTATTGTGAAATGATAAAAACAAAAAGGCTGTTTATAGAAACAGGACGTCGTACGAACAGAAAATAACTCGGAAAATCAATTGAAGCTGACATTCATACCCTTTCGTTCGAGGCTCACTCTTCGTTCTTGATCGCACCAAACAAACCAAAACAAAACCAAATAAACCCTGTGTAAGATCATTTGTAAGTTTTGTGTCAGTATTCCTATATATAGAATTGCTGTACGCATTTAGTCTTGTTTTTATTTTACCGTGAGAAAGACTTTTACATAAATAAACTCGAAAGCTCGATTTTATCTGACGACACTTTGTGCTGTTTTTATCTTCTTATTTTGTCTGCTTTTGTAAGATCCTGTATTAGAGTATTGTCTGTGCTAGGTCTTCGAAAAGATCATTTTTAGCGTGAATGACCTATGATAGCTAAGTATTGTTTTGAATCTTGACTGGTCCTGATTTGGCTCGGAAGAGTCCGCTGGACCTAAAGCAATAATCATGTAATTAAATCTTGAAGTGAGTTATCGCTAGCTATATAACAGCGTTTTATTATTATTTTATTGATATTGGTTTATATTTAGTTTGCTCAGCGGGCACGAGCTATTTTAGTTTTAAAGAACAGATAGCGATGGGGTGAATGAATGGCTGTTTATATGCAGCTGGTGGATGTGATATTTTCTTTGGTGTATCTAAGTTGAAATCAAGGTTAATTCGCGTGAGTGAGTGTGTGTGTGTGTGTGTGTGTGTGCGTGTGTGTGGGTGCGTGTGTATGTGTGTGTTTGTGTTTGACGTACATAGTTGTTATTAACACACGACGGGTGAAATGACTAATCTCATATTTTGCATTTTGTGGATTACTGTGATGTGACGCATGTTATGATTCCAGATTAACATGTGTAATGTTCATTTTAATTAATTATACAACACCACTTCCAACCCCCTTCCAACCTCCCCCTCTCCTCTTACCCCGCTCCGCCCACCGTCACACACGCACACACATCATTCTTGATCATTGTGGTCTCGCCGGCAGTCTTTTTTCTTTTTTCTTTTTCTTTTTTTCATGAAACATTTAAATATAAGGATTGACAAGAGCGCGTTTGGGGACTTTCAGAAGATAAAAATACATTTTTTGTTTTTTTGTTTTTTTGTTTGTATTTTATTGGGTTTTTTTGTTGTTTTTTTTTGCGTGTGTGTGTGACTGCTAATGAGAGCAGACGAAAGACAAATAGGTGTTAACTGAGGTGCAAAATACAGCAAGGGCGGAATGGGAGGGGGGAGGAGAGAGAGAGAGAGAGAGAGAGAGAGTGCGAGAGAGTTTGTGAGTTTGTGGAAAAGAGTGATGTGACATTATTACAAAGCTAAAAACTAATGTTATTGTCAAACACGTATTTTGTTTTGTTATTTCTGTAGTTGTTTTAGAAGTGTTGTGTGTTAACTCTCTCTCTCTCTCTCTCTCTCTCTCTCTCTCTCTCTCTCTCTCTCTCTCTCTCTCTCTCTCTCTTTCTCTCTCCCTCTCCCTCTCTCTCTCTCTCACTCTCTCTCTCTCACTCTCTCCCTCTCTCTCTCTCACTCTCTCCCTCCCTCTCTCTCTCTCTCTCTCTCTCTCTCTCTCTCTCTCTCTCACTCTCTCTCTCAATAATGATGCAGACATTGCGCGTCGTGCCGCAACATTCGTCTGTCATGCAATTAAAAGAAGAGAACATTTAACATAAAGCTAAAATAACTTATCTTGTCCTTGATTTTATGACTTTTCTTCTTTCATACACTTTCCCCTTCACCCCCTCTTTCTTTTTGTGTACATGTGCCAATGGCCAAGTTCACCAATAAGTCAAACATTGTCAAACTCTCTCTCTCTCTATTTTTTTGGGCTATCTCCCTCCCTCTCTTTCTCTCTCTCTCTCCTTCCCTCTCTTTCTCTCTCCTTCCCTCTCTTTCTCTCTCTCTCTCTCGCTCTCCATTTTGTCGACAACGATCAGGTCCCCGCTGAAGTGGTAGCCAGCTAAGGCAAAGAGCCTTACAGTTGAGATGGCAGGGGAAACTAATGCGAGGTGACAGAAGTGCGTTGCCAGGTCTTAGCGTCCCGTGCATGGGTCCCCCTATCAAAGGCTTCCCGAAACACCTGTCTCGTTACAATGACGGGATGGACTTGAACCTTGAACCACCCAAATCCACCAGGCTTAGGAACAAAAGGAAGTAGGTAGTTCCGGCATGAAACACAATACACACGACAGGTCGATGAAAAGCCTGCGACTTACCTTGACGGAACGCACTTGAACCTTGAACGAGCAGTTCCACAAGATTAGGTATTTCTGGCACCAAACATTGACAGTACAAATAATATGACGAAGGAACTGATGACTTAGCAAGTGTCCCAAATGAAGGCCTTTGCTAATGACAGTACTACACCACACAGACTTGCAGACTTCCTGCTGTGAGAGTACTACGCTACCACATAGACTTGCAGATTTCCCACAGTAAGAGTACGACGCCACCACATAGACTTGCAGACTTCCCAAGATAAGAGAACTACATCAGCACGTAGACTTGCAGACCTCCCGCAGTATGAGTACTACGCCACCACATAGACTTGCAGACTTTCCACGATAAGAGTACAGTATTAAGTCACCACATACATGTAGACTTGTGGACTTCCCAAGGTAAGAGTACTACGTCAGCATATAGTCTTGGTTGACTTCCCACTTGTCCTTTACGATGCCCGGTTTTTACATTGACGAATTAATTTTTTTATAAGAATAAATACGACTTACACCCCCTCCCTCCCCAACCCCCCCCCCAAAAAAAAAAAAAAAAAAAAATAATAATAAAGTTTGAGGGAGGAAATTTCTTTGCGGGGTTAACGGAACACTTGAACAGAAACCGCGTTCATATATCTCGTCACTCTTCCATTCCTGAGAGTTTACAGGAAGAAAGACTGGGAATGTCTGGTATCAATACTAAAAGCAAAAAAGTTGTCAGCTTGGTTTGGCACATTTCTGGTTGGTTGTTTTTTATCGGACAATAAAGTTGTATTATATTGTGTTCTACTGTATTGTTTATTATTATTATTATTATTATTATTATTATTATTATTATTATTATTATTATTATTATTATTATTATTATTATTATTATTATTATTATTATTATTATTATTTGTAGGAATAATAATAATAATAATAATAATAAGAAGAAGAAGAAGAAGAAGAAGTGTATTTATACAGCACCTTTTCCCCTTTAAAAATTGGTTCAGAGTGCAGTCCAAAATGTTAGGCCCTGTTCATCGGTTGAAATGAGTATGCAGTGATCTACGTATGGTAGCATTTACTCCGCGTGTCACTGATATACACACACAGTGACCACAATGTGGTACATTGATTTATATACGTATATAGTGTAGTGCAACATGGACTAGCCTGAAAACCGTTGAGCTCTTATAGCTAATCTATGTAGTACGACAGTGATTCAGGTAAGAAGAAAGGAATACAAAGGGGGTGGGAAAGGGAAGAG
>CM072512.1:11319811-11432311 GCA_036898135.1 Oncomelania hupensis
ACACACACACACACACACACACACACACACACACACACACACACGTATAAGCCGATCAGTCTGGAACTTTACCAAAACAGGATACAATTGGGAAATGGTATTTGTCTCAGTGATATTTACAAATCAAATGTTGTATTTGATTTTTTTTTAAAATTAAGTAGATTTATGAATGATTTACAGGATTGATGGGTAATCTCCCCTGCAGGATTGGTTTTATTCCTAGGGCAGCTTACTACACATGTCCCCCGTGTTGGGGCCTGGTGTTCTGTATAAATAGTGTCCCCACTTTCTGGAAAGTTATTGCTTTAAACTCTCACTGTCGCTGTCTTTCTCCTTTGTTCTTTCTCATTCCTACTGTGTTCTATCAATCTATTATCTTCTTCGCTAGACCAGTCACCTACCTTTTTTTCTGGAAAACTCTCACAAAACTCCTCATTTGTGTATGAGGTCTGTTGGATCAGTTTGGGAATATTGGACGCTTTCTGCCTAATAGTGAATAGGGCTTTCTATGATATTATTATTTAGCAATGTTAATATTTTATAATGATGTTTATATTCTATTTTGTTTTTGTAAAGGGGGGTTCAATAAATTAGAGTAAAGCCTCAGCATCCCCTGCATGAGATGCCTTTATTGTAATGTGGCCAGTTAATGGATTGCCTTCGGTGTTACCGTTAAGTTGTTTCTGCAGATCTTTTTATAAGGATCAGGGGTGAGACCTCTTTCAAACAATTTGTGGTCCTGATTCGGCTCTTAGCAGTCCACCAGACCCTATAAACACTGACTAACTAACTAATTACTACACATGTGTGTATAATTTACACACTTGTCTACCCAATTTTTCGAAAAATGGGGAATAGGTGATTTCTTGATATTTAGGGTTGTGTTATGCTGTTTTCTGGTACAAAATATGATTTTTAAAAATTGGGAACATTTTTTCCTCAACGACTTTCGAGTTACAGGATAGGATAGGACAGGATTTTTTTTTCAAATACCCCATTTATTACCAAGTTTATATGGAACAAATCCCCAGTTGTACGTGCGGTTATACACTCACACACACACACACACATGTATATAAGCCAATCAATCATGAATGTTACCAAAACTGGGTACAATTGGGCAAGGGACTCTTTCTCAGTGATATTTACAAATCAAATGTGTTGTATTTGATAAAATTAAGTACATTTATTAATAACATATAAGATTGATGGGTAATCTGCCCTGCAAACTTGATTTTGTTCATAGTACAGCTTACTACAACAGTGTGTATAATTTACACACTTGTCTACTCCATTTTTCCAAAAATCGGGAAGACTGTTTTTGAGTTAAAAATATGGCTTAAAAATGAGGAAGATTTTTGCTTCCACATTTTTTTTAACTACCCCATTTGTTACCAAGCTTGTGTGAAAAAAAATCCCAGTTGTGCGGTTATACAAGCACACACGCTGAAAAAATCCCCATTTTTGCGGTTATACAAGCACACACACACGCCTCATACACACGCACACACACAGACACACACACACAAAATGAATACCCATCTATTCACAACTTTCCGGCACCTCTCATAAAAACTCGTGGGTATCGCCATTATAAATTAAAACGAGGTTAGCATGAAACCAAGTTCCGGTCTAGCTTGTTTTTGCTTTTATCAAAGCTTGATGCGTGACTTTTAAATATGGCAAATTGCCGAAAACGACGATTGTTAGAGCCAGAAAACGAGTGGGATAAGTATAAAAACGGTGGAGGAAGTACATGCTCAGTGAAAGGATGCAAAAAACAATCGTAGAGGCCTGTATTTGTGGCGACTTCGGAGGTGCGTCGATCATCGACAGAAAGTGAAACAGGACCTGAAGACTCTTGTAGTTTTCCATAGCTTCGCCGTCGCAACCTTCACAAAACACGAAGTAACTGACTATTTTAGGCGAGCGTTGTGGCCAAGTGGGCTAAGGCGGGACTAACTTGCCTTGTTCACAAGCCAGAAACCAATGGCGCCTGACAGGTGTGGGTTCGAACCAGCATCTGGGCGTTATGTTTTTCCGAATATTTTTCAAAAATTCACAAATAATGTTAGGTAGGTAGGGTTTAGGCGCGCCACTGGCGATAGAAAGGGATAATAAACTGCAGCAAACAAAATAAAAATATGTGAGGGTACGATATAGGTGGCCAGTGACACATGTTATTATTCTCGAATATTTGGAAATAACTCACTAAAACACGCGGAGAAAAAAAAACCGGAAGTATGTTTGATTGAGGGGATTCCCGTTGGTGCATAGGATAGCAGAAAAGTGTGAATTACTCAAGTATGTGGTAAGGGGATCGTTATTAGAGAATGATTGCAAATGGAAAGTTATTTTGAAACACTTGATTGACTCAGACTGCATCCAACAGCATTCGTTATTGACGGCATTAGCTAGTGAATGCTTTGTAGCACCTGAGGACGGTGAGGACTGAAGACTATGTCCATAATGCGAAAGACGATGATGAGTATTTGCGGCTTGGATGATAGTGCTAAGACTGGAGTTGGCTATTAGCTACGGCCGAGTAGTATTGCTGGTGGCAGACGACACTTTGCTTGACACTGGAAGCGATTATTGTCCAATGGCAAATGGATGGAGCCAGCTGTGGCCCTGTATAACCAGCTGTTGGACTGACGCACATGCACGCAAGCACACACATGGCGCGCAAACACACACATACACACACATAAATACACTCTCTCCCTCTCTATTACTCTCTCCTCTCTGCCCCTCTTTCTCTCTCACCTCCCCCCCCCTCTCTGCCCTATGAGATGCACACACCTGCGATATGTACAGTAGATACTAACTTGCTTCAAATCCGAGTTGGTGTGTTATTAATAAAATTGCTGCCGTGCATGACTAAACAGAGAGAGAGAGAGAGAGAGAGAGAGAGAGAGAGAGAGAGAGAGAGAGAGAGAGAGAGAGGAAGAAAAAGAAAGAGAGAGAGAGAGAGAGAGAGAGAGAGAGAGAGAGAGAGAGAGAGGAGAGAGAGAGAGAGAGAGAGAGAGAGAGAGAGAGAGAGAGAGAGAGAGAGAGCATCGTCTAATCTCATCATCGTTGTTAATTTACTTTGAGTGCTTATTTGTGAAACAGTTAGCTTATTATAGATATGCATTATTATCTTCTTTGTTTGTTTGTTTCGGTAGCGTTATCTGTGAAGTAGTTTAACCTGTTGCATGTTGCCCTGCAACAATACAGCCGTTGTTGTGTTGTGTCTGTTAGAAGTCGTCAGTGCACATGGACGAAGCAACAGGTTGCCTGATATCACGATCCGCCTGCCGTTATCTGCAAGAATCCTCCAGTGCTTTGGAAAGTGCATGTCACAGGAGTCATCGGGCTTCACACGGCAAACACACTGGTGTTCGTAAAACAAGATCTGTGTGGAGTAGGGGACCAAGGCATAGTGTGGAGCGTGTATAAAGCCTAGTTTTTAATGGGTCTGATTTTTAATACAATATTTATCTCACACAGAGCAAATTACATGATGCATAGAGCGAGTCTAAACAGCTGCCCTAGTCTGTAACAGTTGTTTCCTGTTTACGATACGTTGTAAGAGATGGGTTTGTCTCACGTTAATGTCCCAGACTTGCGCCAGTTCATGTATCGCAGTTTCAGACTGTGCAAGTCAAAGTCCGACTCGGTGGACTGAGACTCTACAGACTGTGCGTGCAGTTCTCGCTGAAATTCCACCACGCCTGAACCCTGTCCGCCAGTTGTCATCACATTCTCCTTCACCTATACAAACCAACAGCTTTATCCTCCTTGGGATGAGAGTATAAACTGAGGTCTGGACTGGTCTGTGCAGGCACGCATTCCGTCGCGCGGACTTTTGAAAGATCCCGACGCTCATAGACGAGTGAGTGGCAGCTTCATAAAATACATCCAGCAAGAGCCAAGTCTCTTTTATTCCCCATCCCCCAGTCGTTTTGGAGTGTGCTCAGTTGGCCGAGGAGTCAAGACGATGGTCTAAAGCAGGATGTGGGTGTCTTTGGGCGGCGAGGGGCCGGGTAGCTCAGTTGGTAAGAGCGTCTTGCTAGTAACCGAAAGGTCGCTGGTTCGAATCCCGGATTGGTCAACGTGTGATCATATTATTTTCCCCTTTACCAACAACTGGCCCGCTGGTGTCAGTATAAATCGGTCCAGTAGTCACCTATATGCGAAAGTGTCGTGTGACTATAATCTACAAACAACATCTTTGGGCGGCTTGAGTTAGATCCAATATTGAACAGCGCCTTGAGCAGTTGTCGAGCTGAAAAAGTGCTGTATACGAACAATATTTTGTTTTTCTTGTTGTGATTTTTGAAAAAAATCCAATAGAACAGAAAGGGTTAAGGGTACAGGAGGAGTATTGATGACAATTTGAGATGTAATATAGTTTGACTACCGGGAAACTGTACGTAGAGTAATGTAGTGGAGGGGAAACTTGGCATAACCAGTAGAGTGTTGCCTGCTGTAGTATTGGTGGCTGACTTTAGCGAAGGTGAGAGCAGGGATTGTACATTTGACCAGAGAGCGTTGCCGTAGGAGACTACGCAATGGAAACTTCATCTTTGTCCAACTTGTTCTCCCTTCTGGTAGACGAACATTCCAGCACACACACACACACACGCGCGCACCCACACACACACACACACACACACACACACACACACCCACACACACTCAAAACGCATAAACAGACTAAAACACCAAGTTTTGTCCTGTTGACAGTATTTAGAAATATGGGGAGCAGTAGTGAAATGATTTTAATTCTATCGTCAAGGGGAAAGACATGTCACAGAAGGCTTTGCTCCAAGGTTTGTTGCACCTACTACGCCTGAACTATGTATATGTTTTGTTGATAATTTATAATGATGTTTGTATTATATTTTGTTTTTGTAACCGGGGGTTCGAGTAGTTGGGGTAAAGCCTCAGCCGTCCCCTGCGTGGGATGTCTTTATTGTAAAGTGACTGGCCGGTGGAGGGCATTCAATTTTCCCACTAGGGTTGTTTCAGCAGATCTTTTATGCGGATCGGGGGTTGTCCGGTCCTGATTTGGCTCGGAAGAGTCCGCTGGACCTAAAGCAACAATCAATCAATAAATCAATCAACTACGCCTGAACGACATAATCAATGTATCTCTTTTCCGTCTTCCTGTTCCTGCCTCGTCCCGTTTACTCCATTATTTTACGATCATTCTGCACTCTTATTCAGTATACAATAAATAAGAAGAAAGAAATAAAGCTTCTAATTCTTCCCCTCTCTCTCTCTCTCTCTCTCTCTCTCACCCCTCCCTCCCTCCCTCCCCAATCCATCTTCTCCTTTCCATGTTTCAGCATCGTTACGTTATGGTGGAGAGGCAGGGTGTGAGAGCGGGTGTCCAATTTAGCCATCGATCTGTATGTGGTTCCACTTACACATCCCCTCCCTAGTGTGGCCAGTAGATGTCTTGTTTGTCTGACTGCGGTATGACAACTCTCATGTGTCTGACGGCTGGATGGCCCTTCGGCTCTCGTCTTTGGCTTGACTGCTGAATGGCTATCGTGGTCTGGCCAGTTCTTCTGTGTATTTATTTGTCTGTGTGGCCACCAGCTGTTGTTGTTGTTGTTGTTGTTGTTGTTGTTGTTGTTTTGTCTGCCTGCGTGAAACGCGGTGGTTGATGAGCCGTGGCCAAGCCGACACCTGTGCTACCAGCGAGCAGGGTCTTGCAGGGTGACCGATGACTACTACTACAGGATGCGTGCCATGCGGTTGACGGTGTGCCGTGTCTCGTTCAGTGCTGATGTTTGCCTTGTTGTGCGTTCCTTCTTCCTTGTTTATCCAGCCATTGCACAAAGCCGCTTTACGAGTCTAGTGGTGTAGTGCCAGCCTGATCGATAGCTGCGCGTCTTCAATGAGGCCCTGACGTTGGTGCTGCTGCTGTTTCCACACGACTGCAAATTGTGCCATCGATTGCTTCGCTACTTCACTCGCTTTTTGTTTTGTTTTTTTTTTCTCGCCCGCTGTGGCCACTGGGGCTAAAGAGGATTGTGTACTGCGTGATGTTTAGTGAACACATTCCCTCCGTTGTTTTCTACTTTCAGTTCTATTTTGTTTGCGTGTGATGAAGCCGTTGGCAGTAGGGAGAGTGGTGTGCCCTTGCTAGAACTGTCATGGCGGACAGGGAGGAGAGCGGTGCGGTCTGGCATCGTCGTCAGGGACACCTTGATGTCCCTCCCGACCTTCCCTTCTGGATTTGAGTAGACGATTGACCAGGTAAATGACCGTTTCAGAGTCTGGTCGTACCGACCTCCGACTAAGGTAGACAGTGTGTGTAAATTTCAGGGATAAGACTGCCTGTATGTCCAGCCGTGTCCATCTTTATTAAACATAAATTATCCACGAGCTTTCTGTTTGGGTAACATTTTCTACCTACATAATGAAAAGCAACGCCAATGGGCGTCCAAATGGAGACCAGAACGATAGCCGCATGGTCAGGTCAGCAGGGTAGATAGATAATCAATGCTTATAGGGTTTATTATTGTCAGCAGGGTATGCCTGCATTTCCTTAACATTCGTGTTGCACTGCATGGTAGGTTTCTTTGCAAAGGTGGGAAACTTTTTAGGAGCTGTGTTGTTTTCTGTGATTGAAATTTGGTAGTTCGCAGCTGTTGTGCCTTGTGTAAAGTTGGCATTGTCAGGTCTGAGATAATGTGTGTTTACTCGGGGCTTATCTTATCCTACAAAGTCTCAAGTGTGCTCGGTGTCCTTAGGACGAGACAACTCAGTTTGAAGTCATACGATAAGGCTTTTCCTCTTTGACTAGATCACGCATACAGTTGCCGCTGTAATGCTGCTTGACTCAACTACTGCTATCTTGCTTATTACCCCGATATCAGGTTGTGTGAGTAAGTGGGATTTATATATGTATATATTTTATTCGCTAAATTGTTTTTCGAGGACATTATATGTCACTTAAAAGACTACCCTTTCTCTCACGTATGTTGTGTGTGTATATATACCAATTGGATCTGAAATTTTGTTCGTATTTGTTTTTTGATTGATGTCAGGCATTTTGTTCTTCTATAAATCTGTCTCAATACCAATTACGCAGTGAGTAGAGTGTTGTGTCCATATTATCGGCTGAAGTTGGCTGAAAGAATTTTCCAGTGGTTTAGTGTAGTTTTATATTTTGGTTAAAATGATGCTTTTTTTTTTTTGCTTTTTTTTTACTCAACAAATTTGTATTATTCATGTATTATATCAGCTGAATTTGAAGTTTGTAGCTCATAGTTTTATTGCTTGGCATTAATTTTGTTGGAAAAATATTCTAGAGGTTAGGTAAGGTATTCATTGCTTACAGGGTCCAGCGGACTGCAAAGAGCCGAATCAGGACCACAAAATCAGGACCGCAACTTGGTTAAAAGAGGACTCACCCCTGATCTGTATAAAACCTGAAAAAATCTTGGTAACACTGAAAGCATTCCACCAGCCGGTCACTTTTCAATAAAGGCATCCCATGCAGCGGACGCTCTAATATTATAGAGGATGGAGGCGATTGAAGATGAAGGTTAAATGAAGGCACAGTGATGTTGCTAGAAATTTTCGTCATAGGCCATTTGGCCGATTCCGTTACAAACCTTAAGGACATTTTGAAAATCTTTCGGCCATTATTTTGAATGACAAAAATGTTGCAACTAATACCACACACAGAACACTGATGAAAAAAAGTTTCATTTACATTTATTAAGTACAAAACAATATAAAACTTGATGAAATGACTAGAATGGATGACTAATAAACTCTTCAACTGAACTGTGAACTTAGATGAATCCCTGATGCAAACACACACACACACACAAAAATTAAACGTACTGGCATGACACCTGACATGATAGTCATGTCCTCAATCTCTGATGACATGCTTCTTGGTTTACACTTTAAACCTTTCTGAGTTTAGTCTTCTCCCACACAGACAGTGCTTTGTAGGGGTCAATGTTTCCCTAATGCATCAGCACTCTCAAGAGCATGTCCTGGTTTTCAGATGTTTTCAGATAAGTTTCGATTTCTTTTTCGGCGGCATTTCGAAAACGAAAAGTGTTATTGCCGGAAGCATGCCGTTCGCAACAAGGGGAGTTACTCTAACTCTCTCTGCTGATGCATGTGTGTCGTCTTCTTGGCGCTTCCGATACGCGATGTTCAACAATAACTGATAACACCTTTATTTATCCGATAGGAATTAATATGGCCAGAAGCAATAACAACGCAACAGACATGAGACAAGCAAACACAAAACGGACAAAGGGTGGCCGATTGAGGCGTAAAACCTTAGGACAGTGGGCCGATCGGAACATGACTCTTTCGGACATTTTGGAATTTTATCGGTGAATGGCCGATTTGCCGATGAAAACGACATCACTGAAGGCATGAAGATGGGCATTACTAGTGGAACGACATTGAGACAAATTTACAGATATATTTTCATCTGTCTCCAAACCGTGTGTATGATGGTGAGCACACTGCAGTTGGCCTCCGTATTACTTATTGACTTGAGATAAGATGATTAAAAGGTTTTCGTGTGACCTTGTAATTAGTGTAGCTCTTTATCCAGTATAAAGAAATTTATGGAAATGTGGCTAACTGGCATTTTATTTTGTCTGGATGGAAGACCAAGTATCAAGCTAAGATTCGCTTGCCGTTTGTAAAGACGAGCCACCGGCAGAATGTACCTACTAGTCACATCACGGGATTGTTAGTGAAGTATACAATCTCTTTACGAGGTGTTTTGAACAGGTGCATCGTGTGCTGATTGAGCTAGTTTTTGCTTGAACAAATGTATATGATTTTTTTTTTAACCGTTTAGGTAAGCTCCTCGTTAGGTATTTGACTAAACTATGGTTTTGGATTTAACTAAGCGGGAAGATTTGTATCAGTTTGGCTAACTAGAAGTTTTTTTGTCTTGATTGCGGAGCGAGTACCTACAAAAGAGGAACTGGCTGTAAAACCAAATCTGTTGCAATTTGTACATTGGACTTGTTAGTCTGGCTTGTCACCGGGTGTTTTGCCTACGTGGACTTCGGCCTTTGTTCTTCGTAGACTAGTAAACCTAGCTTCAGCTTATCAACTGAGCAGTTCTGTAATCTCTTTAGGTAAATCGGTGTTAGACATTTTGGCTTAATAACAGACTAAAGATTAGCTTGTTAATTATGTCAAATATTATATCTTGCCAGATGTGTATATATATAAATAATTACTTTTTTCCCGCTATAAATATACTTACTTTTTTCCCTTCTATTTTTGTAGCGAAATACATGCTGTACTAACTGTGATGTTGTATTGTATGTTCCGTTTACTGGTAATTCTTTGATGAAGCATTTAGCAAAGTACATGTTTTGGATTCTTCGTAGTTGAACGCGCGACTAGGTGCATTTTGTTTGGCTCTAATGACCAACAGCTCGGTGCAATGGCTTACTGTGTTTTGACGTACTTCCTAGTGCGTCCAGTCGCGTTTTGACGTACTGTGGGGCATTTTCGCTATTGTTGCCAACGGTATTCTGACGTACTGTGGGGGACATTTGCGCTATTGTTGCCTGTAGTGTTCTGACGTACCGTAGGGACATTTCACCTATTGTTGCCTGTAGTGTTCTGACGTACTGTGGGGACATTTCCCCTATTGTTGCCTATAATGTTCTGACGTACTGTGGGGACATTTCCCCTATTGTTGCCTATAATGTTCTGACGTACTGTGGGGACATTTCACCTATTGTTGCCTATAATGTTCTGACGTACTGTGGGGGACATTTGCGCTATTGTTGCCTGTAGTGTTCTGACGTACTGTGGGGACATTTCACCTATTGTTGCCTGTAGTGTTCTGACGTACTGTGGGGACATTTCACCTATTGTTGCCTGTAGTGTTCTGACGTACTGTGGGGACATTTCCCCTATTGTTGCCTATAATGTTCTGACGTACTGTGGGGGACATTTGCGCTATTATTGCCAGTAGTGTTCTGACGTACTGTGGGGCATTGTTGCCAGTAGTGTTTTGACGCGGTACTGTGGTGCATTTCCGGTATTGTTGCCAGTATTATTCTGAAGTACAGTGGGCGGCATTTTTGTCATTGTTTCTACTAGTGTTCAGAGCGGTGTTTTCGTTGTTTGTTTGTTTTGTGTTTAAAGACAGCCAAGGTTCGACCACAAACTTGTGTACATGCTGGGTCTCGCTAGAAACTAAAAGCTGTGAGCATTTCATTAATCTGTTTAAGGCGCTATTAGAAAAAAAAAAGGTAGTCCAAAACTGTATTTTGAAGTTAAAGCCTGGGCAAAAAAGGGAAAGGTTGGCATGGTTGTACGTACCAGTAACCTTTCTGTGTTTAGGGCTACATAGCATTTCAAACGTCTTTCATTTGAGATTCATTTAAGATATAATTATGTGCCTGTAAACTCATTTACGAAATGAGTTGCTTTAAAAAAAAAAAAAAGCAATAACAACTACGTCAACCACATCAACACATATCTGTTGTACTTTTTTGTGGCCAGAGGTAGATAAAACTGAATCGGAATAGAAGTATTGTCGCTGTTACCTGGCTGTAATTGTTTTATTGGGATTGTAACAGCTGCATGGCGGACTGTGTGTGTATGATTGTGTATGATTTTGTGTACTACTACTAGTGACTCGGGCAACGAAAATACCAAACGTTACAGCAGATATTACAATTGCAATGCGATGCAGAAAATTCATCGTCGTCGTCGCTGTCATCCCTTCCTCCTCTTCCTCCTCCTCATCATCACCACCCCATCGTCATCGTTACCGTCGTTGTAATTATCATCTTTATCGTCGTTATCATCACCATCATCATCAGCAGCAGCTGCATCAGTACTGTTTGTGAACTTGTTTCTGTTACAATGAACCGAGTTATGCAGAACCAAATTGCAATAATAATTATAGGCAAATGTGAAATCAATATGATTGAGCATGTTTTTATTTATTTACATGTATTTATTTATTTATTTTTAATCAGACCGGTGTTATGCAAGAAGCATATAGAACAAATGCTAAACAGCAGCCATTTAGTAATGGTATTGTGTCACAGATCAGCAATTATACGTGAAATACCGTAGGATCTTTAGACCATTGATGCGAACGCAGTGTGTCGTGCGAGCTACACCTGAGTCATATTTAGGTTTGAGGTGTCAGTTGCGAAATAGGAGCTGTGTAATGCAAACACAAGCATAAATTAAATAGGCCTAATGTGCACATTTTATGAAGCAAAAAATAGTCTGAGTCTGAGTCATAGTCATCAAGGATGATTGATTAATGATATTCACTTGTAAGAAACCCCCAAAAATAAATAAATTAATTAATAAAATAAAAATAACAATAATAATAAAATTAAATTAAATTAAATTTCTACTACAGCTATCCTGATAGGTAGTACGCATATAGCGAAATAAGCTTGTGCCAATATGTGGTATTCATATAGCTTAACACGCTTGTTTTTGACGCAGTAATGGGATACGTACTGGATTAGGTAGAGATGGTGAACGAACACTAAACCATGAAGATGGAATAGAATAAGCAATCAATATTCGCTGTCAAGGGTCAAGGTTTTGTTCTTCTTCTTACATACAGGAGGGAAAATTAATGGAAAAGCTGTTTTTTGCACCCAGCAGAAGGACTGTATTACAGACAGTGAGAGCAGCAGCGGCAACAACAACAACAAGAAACAACAACGCCGTAAATTACAAGCAGCGGTAATTAGTACCGTCATTATGATGCAGTTCCAAGCATAATGTGTCAGAAGTAGTCCAAGTTGTGTAAGTTTGGCAGTTCTGAAGCTTTGGCACCTTGACAAAAATAGGATGGTATACATGTTCGTTTCTGTATCTTTGGAGATGTGACGCTACTCATGAACAAAATCCTTTCGTATGCTGAATAAATAAATAAATAGTGTATGCTCTTAGGTGTTCCAAACAGCAGTGTCTGCTCTAAAGCATTCTGAGCAATATTGGCTACTCTGGTGTGCTCTGAACCACAACAAAAAGTATTGTGTGCTCTGATGTTCTAAGAGCAACAAAAAATATTGTGTGCTCTGGTGTGCTCTGAACAGCAATGTATGCTCTGAACACAAGTGTATGTTCTGGAGTGCTCTAGTGTCTGCTCTGCAGATGTGAACAATGGGAACAATGGTATATGCTCTGAACCATACTGTGTGTGTGTTTATATGTTGTATTGTCTGATACGTTACGAACAATAATGGTTGTCACCCAGAAGTACTTTGCAGTGCTCTGAATAGTTTTTTATGCTCTGCACCAGACTATAATGATAAAGTATAATTATGTTCCCAGAATCTGAAGTGGTCATATTGAGTACGTATTAATATTGATTCAGATTCTTTGATTTACCTTCATCATAGAATCTGAGTCAAGATAATACTTACTCAGTCTGAACATTTTAATGTTCTGAAGAGAAATATTTGTCTGGGCGTTATTACTGGGATACCTATGTGCTTGTTGGTAGTGTTTTCAAGAACAGACCGGCGGTTTAATCTGCGTGCTCTTTGTCTGTGAAAGAGCCTGTAGGTTTGTTTGTTTTTTCCATGCCGTTTTTCCTCCACGTTTTCTACGCTTTGACTATGAGCTGCCTGTTACACACATCAGTATATTGGCTAAACCTGTAAACTAACTTTTAGCTTAACTTGTTATGTACGTTTTACTTAATGTATAAAATACAATGCGAGACCAGAAGGTTGTTGTAGGCTCCTATGACGATATTTCAGATTCAGCATGTAGGCCTACTTTTCCCAATAAGTTATACAGTAGTTTCATCACAGAAATAAAATGGATTGAGTTTCTGATCGATACATCCGCATCGCTCGACAGCAGTGCTCGCTTGTTTGTGTGTGTGTTTGTTTGTATGTGTGTGTGTTTGTTTGTGTGTGTGTGTATGAGAGAGAGAGAGAGAGAGAGAGAGAGAGAGAGAGAAAGAGAGTGTGTGGGTGTGTGTGTTTGTGTGTGTGTGAGTGTTTGAACATTTAACACTAGCAGTTCTTGGCTTTAATCGTTTTTATTCACTATCAGTATAATGTAACGCATTGTTGTTGTCAGATCTAGGGCATTGATCATACAGCGTAGCTGAGACTAACTGAAGCGTCCTTCTCTTGCTCAGCTTGGAAGAGAGAAGGCAGACCTTTGTCTAGTCTCAGCCACGCTTTATGGTCAGTGATAATATTACTGTATGAATGCTGGTTCTGCAAAACAACAGGTAGCCTTGTAGCGATAGACTAGCAATTATTATTATCCCTCTTCCCCCCCCCCTCCTCCTCCTCCTGTCCTCTGTACTTTGTATTTCAAAGATATGATTACCAAGTTTTTATATTTATGAATGTTTTCTCTTCACTGTGCAAAACAAGTAGTTATCTTGATTGCGTTGCCTGCAAGCTACCCTTACAGAGAAGATAGCATCGTCTGCTCCTGTCTTTTTCCACGCACGGCGTTATTACGTTTATACTGTGTGATGTGGTGCAATTTGTAATAATTGTCCATAATGTGTAACATTGGGACGTATGACGAGGAAGATTTTAGTTTCCTTTTGGTTATGCAGGTGTTTTGCTGAGGTGAAAGACAGTGAATGGGGGGGAGAGGGGGGGGGGTGGATGATTTGAGGGAGGAAAGTCAAGTCAAGTCAACAAACCTGTATCGCCCACAATGGAGAATTCATACAGCACATTGCATGTCAGCCAATAACAAAGGGAGAACAGAAGAAAAAAGAACACTTTTAAAGCCAATAGAATAATACATAAAATCATTATCACACACAGTCCCTTCCCGTTCTTTCTTACTGCTAACGTACATACACCCGCACAACAAATGTACTGTTAATTTCATTTGGTTGACAGAACAATTCACATCATGCACAGATAATTAAGAAAACGTTCCATTCATTGTAAGGAGATTGAAGGACAGGGGGGGGGGGGAGGGAGGGGGGATTTTTGGAGGTTGTGGTGAATCGTTTGCAAGAAGTGCATTATTAACACCCATCGATAAGAAGGCTATGTAATACGAATCGTTTGTGGAGTTTTCGATTTGTTCCCACAATCCTACCCACAGACTTGTAAGCATCATTGTGCTAAAATAAAAACACGCCCCTTTACGTATGATTATGCGCGCGCGCACTCACATGTGATCATAGCGTACTGCCTAAAGAGAGAGAGAGGAGAGGAAAAGAGGAGGGGGGGGGGGAGAGGGACAGAAAGGGATAGAGGAGGTAGGTAGACTTCTGTTATGACCTTGACCTTGGCATCAAGAGTACATTCCTTTTTTTTTTCTATTTTGTGTTATGGTTGGTTTGTTTACCATCTCGTCAGCACCTGCGCCAACTGTCAGCTTTGTGTCACCGTGTCGAAACCAGTCTAAAAGCTCTATGCCTTAAATTAGGCGTAGTCCTTGCTCGTTAGAGTTACCCCTCTTGGTTTGTAGAACAAACTTGGCAATTCGTCTGTATTCTGCCCTGTGCAAAAGATGCAGACAGTAAAGCGGTGTGCATGGGGAACAAGCAAGACTGACTCCAGAGATTCTGAAAGATGTACAGGGATAAAGTTTAGTTCATTTGTCAAGCCTGGAAAGTATTATTATAATCTAAATCGATGCCTGAAGTGGATCAAAGCATGCGGATGACCGGCCGGACCACTGACCCTTACTTATTACTAATATATATATATATTTTAGTGAGCGTGAGAACCATCATCTGCTCGACGTACATTTGCGGCAAGGTCGGTGTTAATGTTTAGCGAGGTATTTATGGAAACATGAAAGTGGATGGAAATGATACTTGATGTGGTTAAATCAGAACAATCGGCGGGTGTCAAGGGCACCTACTCTTCCCAACACTCTTTAACATATTTATTGAACGCATCATGTCGGATGCCCTTGCAGATCATGAAGGCACAGTCATCATAGGGAGTAGAGCAATCTCCAACCTCCGTTTTGCGGTTGGCATTGATGGATTGGCTTGAGAGGAACAAGAGCTTGAGCAGCTGGTACAGAGGCTTGACACCACCTCCAGAGCCTTTGGAATAGAAATACGTGCAGGGAAGACCAAAATGATGACCAACAACACCAATGGCATCAATGCGGACTTCAAAGTCCAAGGCCAATCCCTCAACACTACTAGCCTGACAAGGTGGAAACCCATTTGGAAAGACAGGAAAATAGGTCTATACTCCAAGGTAAAGTTGCTGCGCTTCCTTATAGTCTCCATCTTCCTATACTCTTGTGAAACATGGACTGTCTCAGCAGACCTACAACGAAGAATACATATCATGGAGATGAGATGCTACAGATGACTTCTTAACATTCCCTATACCCAGCACATCACCAACGACGAAGTCCGACAGACGTTATAGTTTCCTCTCTCAACTTTGTCTCAGCTCAAGGTGTGACATACAACCAATATTGTCTTGCTGATGTCAGGATCAACCCCCACCTCTCTCTCTCTCTGCCTCTCTCTCTCTCTCTCTCTCTCTCTCTCTCTCTCTCTCTCTCTCCGCCGATAGATCCGCTACACCCACCCCCTCACCTTGAGCAGCTCTTGACCTGGTATGAATGAATGAATGAAAAATTATTAAGCGCATAAACATTTCCACATTAACAGCATTAAAAAAAATCAACCAAAAATGGGACACTTAATACAAGATGAGCTAAGATTACACATACAACTCTGTCTACATCTCTCTCTACTCTCTCTCTCAAAAATTTTCCACCCACAGGTCACCATATTATAATGGTATAATATTATATTGTTTAGATAACGTTTAGATACGTTAAAAGTTCTTGTTTTGAAATTGTGTTATAGTTTTACTCTTATATTTGTATATGGCAGGTTTAAATGATTGTATAAATGTATTATGCTTGAGTGGGTGCCTGAAACAAGGACTAATTGTAAGAATAAGCTGTAAGCTTAAAATTATTATCCTTGTAACATGTTGTAATTGAAATAAACGTTTAAAGTCTAAAGTCTCCCTCTGTCACACACGCATACACACGCTGGTAAAGCACTAAGAACAGTACTCTTAGTTGGTGTACCTCCCTCTCTCCCTTTGTCACACACATACACACGGTGGTAATGCACTAAGAATAATACTCTTAGTTGGTGTACATCTCTCTCTCCCTCTGTCTCACACACACATACACACGCTGGTAATGCACTAAGAACAATACTCTTAGCTGTTGCACGCTTGCGAGCAGCTTTTCTTTTTCTTAGACGACGCCTTATTTAGCCTTTCTTTTCTTGAAGGAGGCAAAAACTTTTTTTTTTCTTTTGGTTTGGTTTTTGGTATTGTTTTCTTCTTGCTTTCTTAGCATTCAGATCTCGTGGGCCTAGAAATAGACTACACGTTTAGAAAATAGGATTGAGATGTTTGGTTTTGATTTGACCTTCAAGAAGAAAGACGTCCCTTTCTTCCAGTGAGCACTTTAAATAGAATCCCGTTTCCACATTTAACTAGCTTGTAAAAAAAATTATTATTTTTGCTTGCTGTCTAGTCTCAAAACACAGAGGGCTGTTATTTGACGCAAAGACGAGAAAGGCTTTCATTATGTCAGTAATCACAGTGTACGATGATAAGATAGTGACGAGGAACTCGGCTCCACGAAGCTAGAAGACATTTCCTTAAGGGTCGTGGGAAGGTGTTTACCACTAGAGCTGGGTACCGTGGGTCAAAGTCGTACCGGTATTACCGCGGTATTTTTAGGTCGTATCGGTATTTCGTACCGGTATACCGCGATTTTAAGTGTTACAATCAAATGGGATATGGCATTGACAGTTGTGGCCGACGCAAAAGAAAGAGTGGCATACACTTCAAAACAGTTTCAAAGAAACACATTTCCATAGAAACTGAAGCTTTATTTTTGCTTGAACGTCTTCAAAACAAATTGTGATAAATCACTGTTAAGAACATCAGCAAACTTTAACCACAAAGTCAAAATAAAACAAAAACATTCAACGGGAAAGGTCTTTAAGAACTTTAAGAGTTCAGAAAGATTGGCGACTGGTACTATGCTCAAACACGTGGATAAGCTGCTGTTCTTATAAGTTCTTCTAGAACAGCTGCCTATCCACGTGTTTGGGCTTTAGACTCGCTCTCTGGCCTCTCTGTCGCGTTATGTGTTGTCGAGATTTCCCAGTAAACCGGACCTTGGACACCCGCACCGGTATACCGTACCGTCGCGTTTCCGAACCTGAATACAGTTACGTATCGGTAAAACCGCCCAGCCCTATTTACCACCAACGAATGTTTAGTTGTTTTGTTTTTAGTAGAGGCTTGAAATTCCTACTCCAACCAGTTGGCATAAGTTAAGTCTCAATTGAACTCATTTGCCCATTTGTTTGTTTGTTTGTAGATTATAGTCACACGACACTTTCGCATATAGGTGACTACTGGACCGATTTATACTGACACCAGCGGGACAGTTGTTGGTAAAGGGGAAAATAATATGATCACACGTTGACCAATCCGGGATTCGAACCAGCGACCTTTCGGTTACTAGCAAGACGCTCTTACCAACTGAGCTACCCGGCCCCTCCGCCCATTTGTACCTCAAACGCATTGTTAAATGCCCAAGTTGCTGCACCAAGGGGCGCAATGGGTTAGTCGCCGTTTGTTATGCCGAAGGTCGCGGGTTCGATTCCCGCAGGAGGCGAACTTATGTGACATTTCAGGTTACCGAGGATTCTTTCCGGGTACTTCGTTTTTCTCCCACCCTCCTTTCAATAATGGTATTGGATGGAATCTATCTCAAATTTAAAAAAATAAAATTCCGTTTCCTTTCGTTTTTTGTAAATTTAAAGATGTGTCTTTACAGCACAAGTTTGAGTGTTGAATACGTGTGTGATTGTTGCGTATTTACTTGCAGGAGTGTTTGTAACATGTAAGTATGTTGGTTACAGATGATGAGATCACCGCGCTTTGAATCAGATTTATGAATAAGGCTCGTGTGTAGCATCCATTATTATTATTATTATTATTATTATTATTATTATTATTATTATTATTATTATTATTATTATTATTATTATTGGGCACAGGAGGTTAACGGTTTTCCTGTGATTGAACTTTGCACAGCATGGAAAGCTCAAACCCTGCTGAATTCTCTGTCTGAGCGTTGTATTATATCTGGATCTCTCGAAAGTATTTTTATGTTATCGTTCTTATATAGCGCTTTTCCAAGCTCAAGGCGCTGGCCGATACAGGATCTAACTCACGCCGCCCGAGGCGCCAACTGGCAGCCTTTGGGCGCCTCGTAATAACGCTCCAGCCAACTGAGCACAATCCTGGGCAGCCAAAGATGGCGGAGAAAGACCTAGGTGCATGCTGGGTGTGTTCTTGTCACCCGTCTAGGACATGAGCGTCAGGATGTTTAAAGTCCGTTATGATGGAATGTATGCGACACAGACTAGACCTCGGTTTATACTCTCATCCGAAGGGAGTAGGAAACGGGAGTAAAGTGTCTTTCCCAAGGACACAACACAATGCCCCGGCCTGGGCTCGAACCCGGGACCATCAGATCCGCAAGCCAAAGCTCTACCATTAGGCCACCGTGCCTCAGAATATAGCTATATAGAACAGCCCTTTACATGAAGATGAAATGATATCTAATTACACAGTACGACTGGGGTGTAGATCTACTTGTTTCTCCACAACTGAGAAATCACGCCCAACTGGACTATTTGCCGTTTGTTGTATCTTGATGCTGGAAGCGGTGTGCCGTGTCTTTCACCACGTACCACTTCTGAACAGTCAAAACTCGTTTTCCCTTCCTCCCTTTCAAACGTTTCTTTGTGCTTTATTTAAGGTCGGTCTATCTCTCTTTGGGTTTGCCTGCTTCGTTGCTGCCAGGTGCTGAGAGTTGGGCCTCACGGCCTCTAAACCCGGATGCCTTTAGACAGTATAGCCTTTATGTACATTTTGTTGGCAATCTAGATGAAGAAGCCTACCAATCCTGTGCAAAGCCTTTATATAAGGAAATGGTGCATATGGTAACCGCTTGAGACAAGATGCAATCACTATTTTAGATTTTTTTTTTTTTTAATGTATTAGTCTTTCCAAGAGATATCTATTACATGTGTGTTGTATGTTTTTTTCACATGTAGTCTAATGTTTGGAGGGAGACTTTTCTCAGAGGACGAACATCGTCGCCTTTCGCTATAGTGGTAACTGCTAGTGTTGCAAGGGGAACGAAGTCGGAATCTACACTTAAATCTCCTACTTCCACCCCACATTCCACCCCCATCCCCACCGCCCTTTGTGCTTCTTATTAAATCGCATTTGCTATCAGGAAAACAGACAACGCAGTCTTGTACATGTGTGTAACTGGGAAGTGTCATGGTGGCAGGGACTTTTTGTTTTGCAAAGCGTGCAGTGATAGCTTGTGGTTACCTTCGATTTTAATCTGTGCTGTTAGTAGAATGAGTTTTGCATAATGTGGATAGTTTCGGTGGATATTGTTGTGACAGTGTTGAAAACTTTCTGGAATTACTTGTTTATTATCAGTCTAAGGCTCGAGAGGTATGTGAAGATAGCTAGTCATATCTGTTAAGTTCGTTAACACTCTGTGACGTAAGACAGTGCGTAATTCCGGTGACGAGTTTTATTTCGATTGGGTGTTGATCGCGTCATTCTGGAATGTTCTGAAATGTTCTACATTGTTGAGAGCCTGTATAAGTAATGCATTGTCCGCTTGCAAGTGGTGTTTTTGGGAAAGCGATTTGGATGCAGTTGTTGGGATTTGCTGAATAAAAGTTGGAAAACTTTATAACGACGACTCCTGCCTTGTTGCTGAGTGAACATGCTGCGTGGATGACGACATCGAGTTACACAAGATTCAAGTATCGGGGCTGAATCGACTATTGACTGTTTAACACAATGAGCTTACTGTTACAATCTTGAGTTGGTAAAAAGGTCCAATGGACTACAATGAGCTAGAGGCAGCGTGTCGAGTCTTTGGCCAATGCTCAAATGCCAACTGATAGAATCTGAAGGTAGATGTTGATCAGCGTTCAATAAATTGCAGAACTTGTAATTATAGTAATTATACCTCAAGATTTTAACATACATTTTATTCCACGGCTCGAGCGGGAGCCCTCCATTTTATCTTGTGCATATTAATGAGTTCTTCTTTCAAGAAGCCTTGTTTGGTGTATTTGACCTCTAAATCTAATGCAGCTCTGGTTTTTAGATCATTTCGCGTAAGATTAGTGTTAATGGAACTAAGATTTTTTGTTTCTATGCAACCAGCTCAGAGAACTGTTCAAGGCGTGTCCCAGGAACCTTAAATGCAATGTTGTTGTTAAGTTGTTAAGGCACAACAACTCCATCGCTGATAATCAGAATGAGAAGACAAACAAAAAGGGCCCCTGTGGTGAAGCTGCGAAGACTGGATTTCAGCACTGTTGTCAGCAAGTGGGAAGTGAACGCGATGAGTTTTGTTGTTTTTGTTTTTTGGTAACGTCTGTTGGGCCGTAGTGTTTTTTTTTTCTTTTTCTTGTTTTTTAGACTTGTGCTATTTTCCTCCAGTTGAAAACCGAAAACTCCCTGAAATTCAGGACGATTCCAAGGAATAAGGCGTTTGGCAAAAAGTTTGTGTAGAGCACAAGAGAATGAAGATGTCTCGCGTAAAGAGACGGGATTTTGGTCTCCTTCGGTCAACTCGCCGGAAGTCACTTTCTAAACATTACCCAATAAGTATGTTTGCGTCTTTCTTCATTAATTAAAACAGCTAAGTCCACATAATCCGCGTCCATGTATGTCGGGCGGTAAAAGTTATATCCTGTATAGGGATTATTTTTTCACTTTTCCAATAGTGACGCACAGTTCTCTTTTAATTTTATGTCAAACTTCTATTTTCTTGTTTGGACGAATATTGAATCAAAGAGCAGGTTGCTAAATTTAAGCCGCTTTATTGCAGTTTGAGTTATGTCACTATTTATATATTGTGCATTCCCTTTTGTCTTATTTTGTGAACCATGCAATGCTGTACATTTTTCTTTCCATGTTGACCAAACATAAAACTTAAAACGGGTGTTTGACATTTCAGAGGTTTATCTTGTGATGCCTATGGAGCAGCTTTTTTTGTGCCGTTCATTGTTTTTTAATGTAATTCCCCATCCCCCTTTTCCCCTTTTTTGGCTAAAATGCCCCCTGGGCTATGAGCCTTGTTTCATGCTTTAATTATATGTGATTTTGCTAATAAAAGGACAAAGTTCCAAAGTCAGCGCCTGGAGAAGCTCTTGAGCTGAAAAAGCGCTTTATATAAGAACGATATACAAGAACATAAAATGTAAATATAAATTAAAGGACGTACTCCTTTCATGGTCCAAATTTCTACACACACGCGTGCATCGTTTCTGAAAGTGGGACCACGTTGTTAACGAGAAAAGATTCGTCAGCGGTTTTTCTAGGTGCTGGCAATATGCTTAGTAAAATAGCATTCTTGTCTCATGTCTCGCCAAATTTTCCTGGTTTCTCCACTTTCTTCGGGCCAGGTAGGGTTGGCTCGGTGGTCCACGTCGTGGCACAATGCAAACGGGCGCGTTTTGGGGGTTGGCTTCATTTGGCTTGTCTGAACATTGTGAGATGATGGTACGTTGGCAAACGGCTAGTCCCAGTCTTTGAACTTGCGATGCCTTATGTTAGTCTTTCCTCCCTTCTTCTTCTTCTTCTTCTTCTTCTTCTTCTTCTTCTTCTTCTTCTTCTTCTTCTTCTTCTTCTTCCCTCGATGCATCTGCGTGTAATTCTACCTGATTGCACATTTCTACCTTAATCCTTGCTCCTTGGCTGCCTCTTCTATGTTTTAGTTTTGCCAGATTTTTTGCCACCGTTTAACGACTTGGCAAAGCAAGCTAGTATAGTTAGAGTCACAACAATGGATCCGTACACCGGTCTCCACGTGATTGTTAATATTTAGGCTTATATGAACATATATTGAACATCAGCCCAAAGCCGCCAATCAGCGCATGCACGAGAAAATCAACATCCAATCACTGCCCAATAAGCAGATGTTTCTTCTGGCAGACTCCTAATTTGTTCCGTAAACGTATGTTAAAACCTCTGCTGTTGAGTTTATTAGTGACAGGAACAACTTGAAACTCTACAACACTATTTTGATATGGACACAAGGGCTCCATGTTGATGAATCTGACTGCATGGATGGATGGAGGGAGGGAGGGGAGGAGATGAGGATCTTATTCACTGTGAATACCCATTAACAACATAGCATCTCATTGTGGAACTATATTCTATTAATAAATCGTTTTGTCCAAAACAAGTTAAAGATAACTGTGGTGTAGTGTAGTGGTGTATTTGCGCCGCTTTTGAGATAGGGATCTTGAGAAGAATTAGGAGAAAACGGGGTGTAGAAATTCTGCCGGTGTGGAAAAAAACAATGCAAGGCCGTTAGTTTTCATTTTCTGGGTGCCAGCTTCTCTCTATTCTGACGTTGACGTATTGGTAACCCATCCCTTTTGCAGTGGCTTGTTTAGGTAGTTAGTCTTTATTGCTTGTTGCTAGTAGTGCTTCTTCAAAAGTTGTCTTACTGCAGTAGATATGGTGTAGTGTGGCGGTTCGCTCGCTTTTACTTTCTGTAGTCTTCATGGCAGCAGGTCTGGATTCATCGCAAGTACCCCTGGGTTTATCGCAAAAGTACACTTCATCGCAGTACATCTGGATTTGGAATCATCGGCCGTTGGGCTCGTCACACTACGTTTTGAATTCGTCGCAGTATATCTGGATTCATTGCAGTATGCCTGGATTCATTGTAACCGTTCGTGATTCGAGCAGTAATTTATTTTAAAAAAAAATAATTGCAACAATTCTGGATTCATCACTACTCTCCTTGTTTGCGGCAGTTTAGAGTATTTTATCGATCTACAGTGAAAACACGCAGTGGTTTTTCTTTTTTTTTCTTTTTTAAGTTTAGTGTTGTGTTGCCCTGACTTTGGTGTATTGGTCCTTACCTTGCAGAGACTGTGCAGGTAGGGGAGTTCTTCATCAGACCTGATTTAGGCTGTAATTTTTAGTGGCAAACGTACAAGTTCTTCATCATATAATTTAGTGGCTTGCCTTGGATAAACTTATAGCGAATGGTCAGACCAAGTGAAGAGATGTATTTGAAGATACAGAAATCTGTATCCACTAAAGGTAAAGAGCGATTTTAAAGTAGATAGTTCAAAGAGCTACTTGAGGTGCAATGGCAGAGAGCTGCTCATGGCGCTTTGTCTGGAATAGGCCTCTAACTCCAGCTGCCATGGATACAATGCATTATAAAATGACATGCTTAATAATAATAATAATAATAATAATAATAATAATAATAATAATAATAATAATAATAATAATAATAATAATAATAATAACAGGCAATTTGTACAGCGCTTTCCAAAATCACAAAGCGCTTTATACAAACAAATGTAAACACAACATGCGTACATTGGTCAATAACACACAACCACATATACATCTCAACACCAAAAATAACTAACAACGCTCACTCGTGGCGCCTAAGAAAAGGCCTCTCTAAAAAGATGCGTCTTCAAGTTCGTTTTAAAAGACGCTAGTGAAGGACTGTGACGGACGGACCGAGGTAGCGAGTTCCAGGTCTGAACGGAGAAGTAACTGAAAGCTCTACAGACCGACAGAAGTATTGCTAAAGTTGAGGAATGGGTAGTTGGAAAGGCTTCATGGCCTGTTTTGTCCTCACACTTCTACTACTACTACTACTTCTGCTACTACTACTACTACTACTACTACTACTGTTGCTGCTACTACTATTACTACTACTGTTGCTGCTACTATTACTACTACTACTATTATTATTACTACTACTACTACTGCTCCTGCTACTATACTGTTACTACTACTACTACTACTACTACTACTACTACTACTACTACTACTACTACTACTACTACTATGGTGTTAGCCATAATAATCATGGCTACAATACATCTCCGCTTTATTTATTTATTTATTTATTTATTTTGAGACTTCCGGTTTTCAACATGGAAACAACGGATAGATCTAGCCAGTAGTGAGAAGTTGTTTTTTTCTGGTGTACCCGGAAACCCTGAAATACCACATCTCCGCTTCTTTTCCGCTTCTTGTGGTTCGTTTTAAGAAATTATTTTTGATTTGTGAGAGTTCAGGCTCTGTTCCATCAGTTTAAATACGTGGGGTTTTATTTTATGAATTATTAGCGTTACGAATGACGTTAAGTAGACCAGTCTGAGGGAAGGACCAAGAGGTTAACAAAATCCATGCCTGCTTGTTTGGCTCACCTTTGTTTGATTAAGTACGTCCAGTGTGGCACATTTGATCAAACGGTGAACGAAGAATCGCTACCAGTCTTTTCGCTACTCATTAAGTCACTGCCAAGGTTTGTAGAACTAGAACCGCCCGTAAGGCTCAGTTTTAAAGCAGTTAGTTGCGGATACGTTGCTGTCACATCTTGTAAGCATGGTCAGAGCTACCCAGCTACCGTAGTGACTTCAGAAGATGAAGATGATCTTTGCCCCAATTATCGTCGGTCTCTTAAATGAAACGTCTCTTCTGCGTCCAGGCCGTTTGGTTTCTTTTTTGCGTGGCATGTTAGTCATTTTTCTGTGGTTTTTGCTGATGTGCGAGAAAGAGCTACCCTAGCTAGTCGCTTCCAAAGATGTAGATGATCTTTGCAGTGACATAAATCGTCGGTCTTTTAAACGTCCCTTCTGCTTCCAGAACTTTCAAAAAAAAAAGTATCCCCCACCCCCACCCACCCTTCCACACACACCATCACCATCCTCCAAAGACCGATACGGAAGTAGAAACTAAGTCGTCGTTTAACCTCTGACTGTTGGTGATGGAAAGTAGCAATCGATTTTTAAAAAAAAAATTTAATTTTAATTTTTTTAAAATATGTTTTATTTGATAGCCTGTGTTAGAAGTGAGCTTATTTCATTATCTCGCCTTGATAGCTCTGAAGTGCAACCCTGGTGGTTGATGTTTTTAAAGTCATGTTTACGAGGTTGGAGCGGACAGATTGCAAATTTATGACGAAGCTAATGCTAGACGTGCGTAGACACAGATAAGGTTACTATGCTTTGCAGTGCGAAAAAGTTATAAATGCCTGTCCAAACGTTTTAATAGGTTGAAGGGGGGAGAGAGAAAAAGAGGAATAGAAAGGGAGAGAGAGACGGTGGAAAGGAAGGGAAGAGAAAGAGAGAGAGAGAGAGAGGGGGAGAGTTTACAGGAAAAAGTAATAGTTGGATTTGTACCGATAATTTGTCGCCATGAGGTGAAAGAATTTCAGTTGATAATCCACTCATCTTTCTGAGTTTGTAAACAGGCTCTCTCTAAAATAGTAGAAAAAGCTAAGAAAGAATGAATGAATAAAAGAAAGAAAGAAGGAGAAGAAGACTATATCGTGGAACAAGCTAGACAGAAAGAAAGAGAGAAGCAGATTCTCTCTATATTCACAACTTTCCGGCACCTCTCATAAAAACTCGTGGGTATCGCCATTATAAATTAAAACGAGGTTAGCATGAAACCAAGTTCCGGTCTAGCTTGTTTTGCTTTTATCAAAGCTTGATGCGTGACTTTTAAATATGGCAAATTGCCGAAAACGACGATTGTTAGAGCCAGAAAACGAGTGGGATAAGTATAAAAACGGTGGAGGAAGTACATGCTCAGTGAAAGGATGCAAAAAAACAATCGTAGAGGCCTGTATTTGTGGCGACTTCGGAGGTGCGTCGATCATCGACAGAAAGTGAAACAGGACCTGAAGACTCTTGTAGTTTTCCATAGCTTCGCCGTCGCAACCTTAACAAAACACGAAGTAACTGACTATGGTAGGCGAGCGTTGTGGCCAAGTGGGCTAAGGCGGGACTAACTTGCTTTGTCCACAAGCCAGAAACCAATGGCGCCTGACAGGTGTGGGTTCGAGCCAGCATCTGGGCGTTATGTTTTTCCGAATATTTTTCAAAAATTCACAAATAATGTTAGGTAGGTAGGGTTTAGGCGCGCCACTGGCGATAGAAAGGGATAATAAACTGCAGAAAAAAAAAAATATGAGGGTACGATACAGGTGGCCAGTGACACATGTTATTATTCTTGAATATTTGGAAATAACTCACTAAAACGCGCGGAGAAAAAAAAACGGAAGTATGTTTCATAGAGGGGATTCCCGTTGGTGCATAGGATAGCAGAAAAGTGTGAATAGTAGAACCAGCTAGACAGAAAGAAAGAGAAGAAGAAGTTTCTCTCTATATAGTAGAACAAACTAGGCAGAGAGAAAGAGCGAAGAAGGAGGCTCTCTCTTTGTAGTAGGACAAGGCTACGCATGCATTTGTACACAAGTGACATACGTACCTTATCAACTGTAGATTATAGTCACACGACACCGAAGCGTATAGGCGACTACTGGTCACATTATTCTGACACCAGCGAAGCAGTGATGGTAAGGGGAAAATAATATGGTCACACATTGGCCAATCCGGGATTCGAACCAGGTACCTTTCGGTTACTAGTAAGACGCTCTACCAACTGAGCTACCCGGCCCCTCGCATACCTTAGGACAGGCAGGCCGGAATTTGTACGCAGGTGACATAACTTATGGCCGGCGGACAGACATTTTGTACACAGGCGACATTACTTAGGGCCGACGGATAGACACCTTAAGGGCAGACATGCATTTATTCGGCAGGAGAGGGATTACTGCAGAGGTGTGTGCTCACTGTTATTATTATTATTATCAACAAAACATTTGTTCGTCAAGGAGGAGGGGGAGGAAATGGGAAGAGATACAAATTAACTTCAAGAAAGGAAAATAAAAAGAGAAAAGACAACACCGCAAGATAGGAGATAGAAAGAGAAAACACACTGCAAGATAGGAGAAGACAAAACTGCAAAATAGGAGATAGAAATATAGAGAATGTTAATAACGTAAAAGGAAATAAAATAGAACACAGAGGTCTGAAGCATATATGAATCTTCTTATAAATGAAAGTTGTGGACAGTAATGACCGTTGTTCCATTTCATGCATATTATCATGTTATAATAAGCGATGGCTTGGTTCGAGGTTTTAGTGGTAGAATTCGAGTTGTCTTAGTCCATGCATCGCCTTGAGAAGGTCTCTGAACTTGTAAGCCATCCCCGTAAGAACAATACATTTGTGGGCGCTAAATTGGTGCACCGGTGCCTAAAAAAAGTGCATAAAGCACCGCCACCATGGTGAAAGTCTTCACTTTAAAAAAATAAAAAATAAAAAATAAAAAAAAGGAAAAAAAAGAAAGAGCCGCTGCATTTTCTTTTGCTAGCAAGAGCTGGAGTGTGTAGGCGTTGGTCACGCAGCGTCGCCGAGACTAGCTGAGTACTCTCCTAGTGAGAGGTAAGCGTTAGCTGGAATAGCTTCAGCTACGCTTTGTGTGTGTGTGTGGATGTGTATGTGTGTGTGTGTGTGGAGGGAGAGGTGGAGGTGGTGGGGAGGGTAGGCTTGTGGACCTCTTCATAACGTATCAGCTGATCAGCGATGTGCAGTTTATTTGATCGATCCTTCGGTCGGTCACGGTGTTACGAACTGTTTGTGCTTCTGATTCACAAAGCTTGTATTTTCTATGTTGATATTTTCGTAGACTTTTTTGTTTTTTCAATTCCCAGTCTGTAAAGCTGGGAAACTACTGTGTTTGTCTTTGGGCGTCCGGAAGTGACATTGGCGCACCTTTTTTCTGAAACTAATGGACGGATTTCTTTGAAACTTGGTATTTAATTAAGAAATAGTGAACCCTAGCAGACGACCCCAAAAAAAATTATGCATGTTTGCTGACGTCATCATGTCATAATTTGCAGATTTTTAGATTTTTTTCCCCCTCTAATTCTATTTTCTCTCCAATTACTGAAGGGATTTAATTCAGGTTTGGTATGTACTTAGACTTCACCCGTGCCTTCAAAATCAAAACCAAACTTATGCAAATCGAATAACTTACTCATCGTGACGTAATTTTAAAAAAAAGAAAAGTTGTCATTTTTATTTGTTTGTTAAAACTTCCTATGTAATTAGAGTGTTCAGATGTCTTGAATCTTAAACGAAACTATGGCGTATTGAGTGACGTCATCATGGTGACGTCATAATTTTTTTTTTCTTCTAATCCTATTTTTCCCAAAACTTCTGTAGGGATTTGGTTCAAATTTGGTGTATACGTAGACGTTACATATGCCTATGTAAAACCAAAATTATGCAAATCGAGTGAGGTCATCATGGTAACGTAATACTTTTCTTTTGCAATTAGTTATTTATTTTGCGCCATTTTTCCGTAGCCTGAAGTGAATTAATGGATAAAAGAAAAGAGGTCCTGAACTTTTGGAGGAATATTATAGGAAACTTCCGTCGCCATCTTTAGAAAATTCCGTTCACAGCTTTAGATGTGTAACACTAGCGATAACTAGTACGCTGGTGTCATGGGATTTTACCACGTTGAAAACTAGCAGAATCCAAATTTGGCTGCAATCACAATTTTCACCCAACGCAACCAGTTGGAACGAAAACTGGATGTAACTGATTCTTAGCTCTTTGTGTGCATTTTCTGCATCCGTGCCAGGCAATTCTGGCACTGTCCTTGTTGCTGCATGTGTACGCATGTCAGTTTTACGGTTCTAGCGATGGATTGGGGACTCCTGCATGCCATTACCTCAAAGCTTACGTGCTTAAAGTTCATCGATCGAAATTTGTGTCAGTAATTATCTTCTTCATGTGTTATTAATTGGTTTATTTTTGACAGCCCATTTGAGGAGAAGTACTGTTAATGGCCATCATCACAGGTTGCAGTCAGCGATGTGCATCTAACTGCTGGCAGTAATATACTGAGACGTGTATAAGAACGAACGCTTCTTATAACTGCTTTCACACCTGCGATTGTTCTGTCATATTATCTTCGCCCACTTCCTGGGTTTGGAAGAAACAAACCCAAAAAAAGTTGAAGACAAATGACTATTATCTGTGCAGTAGTCAGCAGGAGATTGTCTTATTGCCATTGTGAATTTTTTTTTATAATTAAAAAAAAATAAAAATTGTCTGCCGTGATTTTGATCTATACATCTTGCCACTGCTGCGACTTTATGACAAGCTAGAAGATGCTACAAAGATGGTTTCGTTTTCTCGGGTTCAACAACAATACAAACCGAAATAGCACAATAATACATCCACTATAACTTTAATCTGGAAATTGTGAGATAGAATTGCTATCTTGATGTGTCAGTGATTGGGAATTCCACTGCTTCATAAATTTGTGATTGATGGACACGAATGAGGAGGGAAACTTGGAGAAAAATTAAACTTTTGGTGAAACAGCAGGCCTTTGTGATGTTCAATATCCGGCACTGTTTTCCTAAATATTTCCACGAGACCTGTGGCGTGACAATTTATTATCTGCAGTGTCAAACTCTTCTTCTTCTTTTTCTTCCAAAAGACACCGACCAGGGCGACTCAAGTCAGCTACTAAATGGTCTAAACCACCGCTATGGTTTCTGAAGAACAGTAGTAATATTTGTGTGCAGTATACTATTTGCGTGCAACGTTTGAACTGTTTGTTTGATCCCTCAACATCGAACATAGTGCTGGGAATTATCGTTCAACGTACTGACTGACGCCTAACCTTTCTTCAACGGCGCTTTTGGCGTTTTGGCCTCGTGGATCATCTCATACAGCCGCCAACTGTCACTTGGCTATTTTGTTCTCTGGAAACAAAATATCCCGTTGACAGGTCATCATCTAGATCCGCTCGACATCTGTGGACTCCAAACACTAAACCGTCCTAGGCGAATCTTCAAGATTTTCCCTTGACCCACTTTGCCAACAGGTTAGGTTAGGTTTAAAAAAAAACAAATCACGTGTCATCGGCAAATTTGACCAGATTTTCACGCTCTTTTCCTCCCTCCTCTGAACAGTTGTGGTTAGTAAATTTTTTCGTGCTGCACGTGAGTTGAGCCCTTGTTCTGATTGGTGACGTGTCTTGAGCATGCCCGGGGTGTCCCTGATGTCTCAAGAGTCGTGGAAACAGGTTCGCTTCGACGTCCTGACGGGCCGCAGGAGGAAGAAGTCGCGCCACAAGCTGCCCACGATCTCCAAGCTCTGCTCCTGCATGGCCGGTAATGCTGAGGACTACCCTGAAAGTTCCAGGCCCTACGAACGAAAGTATCCGGTGAGCACATTGCACCACTGTTACATCTCTCTCTCTCTCTCTCTCTCTCTCTCTCTCTCTCTCTCTCTCTCTCTCTCTCTCTCTCTCTCTCTCTCTCTCTCTCTCTCTCTCTCTCTCTCTCCCCTTCCCTCCTTTCTCTCTGTAATATCCTTTTTGATCGATTCTCTTTTTGTGTGCTATTTTGCTATATCTTTACTTTAATTCCGTGCGTGCGTAAAACATTCCTTTTCGTGTTTGACCATGATCCAATGACACACACAGCAAACAGTCAATAGATACCCAACACTTGCATTCAGGCACTACTTGCATTCAGGCACTTTTTTCGTGACTGGCAACATAGGTCACGTCCTGGGTAGATCGCTCCATTTACTGTTGCCGTGTTTCTGATTGCTGTGCCGTCACGTCACCGCCGTTGACCGACAATTGGTCACCGTGTTCATCATCGTAATTCCCATAATCCCCATCACCACAGTCGTCATCGTCATCCTAGTAATCACCATTAGCGCAGCCGCCTTCGACATGCTATTAACCCCTCTCAGGTCGGATTAGGCAGCTATGAAAATAGGCTGGGGTAGTGGTGGGTACATTGTACTACGACTGTCTTGTGTGAAGACCGGTCTGTGCTCATTTTCTTTGACGGTTGACTAATGACATGGAAGAGGCTTGAGTGGCATATACTTGCAACTGCATACTGTTGCCTTCCCAGGTCAGTGTGTTGTAAAATAGGCGGTGCATAGATGACAATTTTTTTCACTCTTCTGATGTGGCCAGCTTATACACCTTTTACTCTAGGACGATCCCCACGTTCTTGCAAAATGAAGAGGTGGGTTGGTTGCAAGCTAAAATATTAGTAAACCATTACTTAATAAGGGTTACTATTATTATTATTATTATTATTATTATTATTATTATTATTATTATTATTATTATTATAATAATAATTATTATTATTATTATTATTATTATTATTATTATTATTATTATTATTATTATTATTATTATTATTGTTATTATTATTATTATTATTATTATTATTATTATTATATCAACTAGTACTAGATTAGTATTTTATCGACAAAAAGAAGTCAGCAAGTATGGCCACGTCACCAGGTCATCACGCCTTGCAAAGATCATCCTGCAAGGCACAGTGCAAGGAGGTAGAAGAAGAGGGAGACTGAAAGAGAGGTGGGAGGACCACATTCGAGTATGGACTGGTTTGACACTGAGCGAAGCCATGAGGGTTGCTGAGGACAGAGAAGAGTGCGCTGGTTAAACGATTATCTGTGGTGCCCCTACGACCTCCGAGTTACGGGATAGGATAGGATAACCATGTAATGTAATAGGATAGGATAGGACTGGATGCTGATCGTCATTATGTAGTTACACATGCAAACAAAGCATCTGATAACTGTTGTCGTGACCATTAGCGTCAATATTAAAGAATCCTATCCTATCCTGTCCCGTAACCCGGAGGTCGTAGGGGCACCACAGATGATCGTTTAACCAGCATACTCCATCTTTCTCTGTCCTCAGTAGCCCTGATGGCCTCGCTCAGTGTCAAACCAGTCCATTCTAGAATGTTGTCCTCCCACCTCTTTTTCGGTCTCCCTCTTCTTCTACCTCCTTGCACTGTGCCTTGCAGAATGGTCTTTGCAAGGCCTGATGATCTGGTGACGTGGCCATACCATCGGAGTTTCCGTTTCTTCACCACTGTGAGCAGGTCATCGTGTTGTCCAATGGCTTGTGTGATGGTCTGTCGGACTTCGTCGTTGGTGATGTGTTGGGTATAGGAAATGCCCAGAAGTCTTCTGTAGCACCTCATCTCCATGCTTTGTATTCTTCTTTGTAGATCTGCTGGGAGGGTCCATGCTTCGCAAGCATATAGGAAGATGGAGATGACAATGGAGCGCAGCAGTCTTACTTTGGAATGTAGACTGATGGTCCTGTCTTTCCAAATGGGCTTCAACCTTGTCAGGGCAGCAGTTGTTTGTGCGATCCTGGAGAGGTCTTCCTGTCAGGGACCCATTGTCTGTGTTACGTTGAAACGCGCATGATGGTGCGTGTGAAATGTGGAAGATATTATGTGTGAAGCGTGCGCGATAGATCTGTTCGTTTTATTTTGCAACGCATGCAGTAATAGAGTGTATTTATCTTTGATTTGATTTTGCGTTGTTATTAGAAGAAGCTTTGTGTAACGTCGGTGTTTTTGGTTGGTCGATATTGTTTGAGAATTTTCGGGAATTGGTTGTTTACTATCGATCGAAGCGTGTGGATTGTTCTGTTGGTTACCATGGAAGCTTCCATTCCAAATAGGGTTGTGTCACGTGAGAAAGTGATGATGAAATTAATTTTGATTGGTTGTGGTGTTTCATGTAGGATATTCTCGTTTGTTCCCGAGTATGTAGAGACTATATAAGTGCCGCACTGTTTCAAAATGTAGGCTGTTAATAGTGAGTTGGAAAGTAAAAAGTTGAGAGTGAAAAGGCGATTGTATGCAGTTGTTGATGTGTGCTGAATAAAAGTGGAAAATTTCATACGTCGACTCCAGACTTGTTGATGAGTGAGCAGGCTGCGTGGATAAATGAATCAGAGTTACACCTGATTAGGACTTCAGCATCGGAGCTGAATCAAATACTGATAAAGAAAAACACCAACATCAAACCGAGTGTAACAGTCTGATACAATGGCTCCTAAATATTTGAAGCTATGCACTGTGTTGAGGAATTGGCCTTGGACTTTGATGTCCGTGTTGATGCCATTGATGTTGTTGGTCATCATTTTGGTCTTCTCTGCACTTATTTCCATTCCATAGTCTCTGGAGGTGGTGTCAAGCCTCTGTACCAGCTGTTCAAGTTCTTGTTCCTCTCCAGCCAATCCATCAATGTCATCCGCAAAACGAAGATTGGAGATTGCTCTACACCCTATGCTGACTGTGCCTTCGTGATCTGCAAGAGCATGCCATCTGACATGATGCGCTCTACGAAGATGTTGAAGAGTGTTGGAGAGAGTAGGCATCATTTTAAGGAATGATGAGTGGAAAGCTGGCTGGGGTTGGCGTTGTTGCTGTTGTGTAGATGTTTGTAGTATTCGTGCTTACTGCTTAGAAAGGAATGCACGGCGTGGCAGAATTTGGAATAGATGGTATAGGATGGTTGATTATTGCCGAATTTTCACAAGAGTAAATTATGCTATCTATTTTTGACCCATCATTGATTTCCTTGGGTTCTTGATTTTGTACGCTTTGGGTTATTGATGGATTGCAGTTATTTATTTAATCTGTTTGTAATCGTTCTTATATAGCGCTGTTCAACTCAAGAGCTGCTCAAGGCGCTGGAAATTATTACAGTTAATTGGGCCAATTTCTGAACCATGGCAAGATGACATTGAAATGACACTCTAGCATAGGCCATTTGCAAATTAATTGATCACGCTAATGATCTGTGTACAGTAATGATGATTCATCATTTCCAATCAACACCACCGCATCTTTTTTTAATTCTTCTTCTTCTTGTTTTCGTTACTGTTTTTCTTATTGATGTTATTGTTATTGTTGCGTTTTGTGTGTGGGTGTGTGTGTGTTGTTGTTGGAGGTGGGATTATGGAAAGGGATTGTGGGAGGTGTGTGAGAGCGCGTGCGTGTGTGGGTGTGTGTGTTGCCAGTGTGTGTGGGTCTCCTGCTTTCGCTCTTATTCTGTGTATACCTCTCTACCGGAGGTCGGAACATGGTACACAAGTTGTTGCGGCTAAAAGCAAATTGTGCGCTTGCTCGATTGCTTCCCTTTACTTATCTTCTCTCTCTGTGTGTATCGCTCTTTCTCTCTCTCTCTCTCTCTCTCTCTCTCTCTCTCTCTCTCTCTCTCTCTCTCTCTCTCTCTCTCTCTCTCTCTGTGTCTCTCTCTCTCTGTCTCTCTCTGTCTCTCTCTCTCTCTCTCTCTCTCTCTCTCTCTCTCTCTCTCTCTCTCTCTCTCTCTCTCTCTCTCTCTCTCTCTCTCTCTCTCTCTCTCTCTCTCTCTCTCTCTCTCTCCAGTTTGTTGTATAAAGTGTGACATTTTTCTAAAATATAACTTTTTAAACATCTTTTTTATTTAAAAGAAAAAAATTTTTTGGACGGGTGTGTGTGTGTGTGAAATAAATGGACGCACAATAGTTGTATTGTTTGTGCACTGGATGTCAAAACCACTGACCTGCTTTGTCTTGATCTTTCTAAATTGTATCCTCCTCCTCCTCCTCCTCCTTTTTTTTCTTCTTCTTCTTATTTAGTTTTTAATCTTTCTCCTCCGTCAGTTTTCCTAGTAATTTACTGAAGAGGTCTCTAAGTCTAGTTTTGTACTAGAAACCAAAACCACCACCCCCCACCCCCATCTCAATCCCGCCTGTATCCAAATCAGCATCCCGTGGTTGTAGCGACCAATTGATTTGGCACTGGGCTGAACGCAGCATGTGATTAGTGCTTGTGTGCAGGCACCCTCCCCACCACCAGCCCTACTAACTTATGACCTTTGCTCTCAAATCCATGACGTCTGTTCTCAGATCAGTGACGTCTGCTCTCAGATCCATGACGTCTGTATTTTCAGTAATCAGCTTGTAACTAACTAGATCTAGGGGGTGAGGCAAGTTCATTGAAGCCGGTGAGATCAAGTCAAGTCATAAAAAAAAAAAAAAATATTGTTGTAGTTTTTACCTTCCAGAAAAATCATGTAAATATATTTGCACTACTTGTTAGGAACAAAGATAGTAATTAAATTAATAATACATTTTTGGTGTACACAATAGTCTTCGCACGTTACTTTGTCCGTGTTCAACGAAAGAATTCTGTAGAACATGTTTTGTTTGAATGCCCAGTTATTATGTCAAAATGAGGGGGAAAAAAAGGGCATTATTACCAGGAAATACAGAAACTCGATGGGGAAGATATATCATCCAAACATCTGGTCAATATTGTTCGTGTTATTTTAAAATCACCAGTTATAATTGTTATAATTTTATTTGATTTTGCACCTAGAGTGAACAGATGTAAAATTAAAATAGTGATCTGAACTGAACTTTGTAGTAATGTTAAAACAAATGTTCGATTATCTCGGGGAAGTCAATATAGTGCTGCTATACAATACACATCAGACCACACAAGACAAAACAATACAATGCGAGTATACTATAATGCAATACTTTTTTTTTCTCAGTGCTTTGGGGTGGTGCTATTCTACATTCAGCTTTCAAAGGATCAAATTGTCAAAAATTTGATTGCGTGTTTGAATCTGTGGGTCCTATCCTATCCTATCCTGTCCCATAACCCGAAGGTCGTAGGGGCAACACAGATGATCGCTTAACCAGCATACTCCATCTTTCTCTGTCCTCAGCAGCCCTCATGGCTTCGCTCAGTGTCAAACCAGTCCATTCTCGAATGTTGTCCTCCCACCTCTTTTTCGGTCTCCCCCTTCTTCTACCTCCTTGCACTGTGCCTTGCAGAATGGTCTTTGCAAGGCCTGATGATCTGGTGACGTGGCCATACCATCGGAGTTTCCGTTTCTTCACCACTGTGAGCAGGTCATCGTGTTGTCCAATGGCTTGTGTGATGGTCTGTCGGACTTCAACGTTGGTGATGTGTTGGGTATAGGAAATGCACAGAAGTCTTCTGTAGCACCTCATCTCCATGCTTTGTATTCTTCGTTGGAGATCTGCTGTGAGGGTCCATGCTTCGCAAGCATATAGGAAGATGGAGATGACCAGAGAGCGCAGCAGTCTTACTTTGGAATGTAGACTGATGGTTCTGTCTTTCCAAATGGGCTTCAACCTTGTCAGGGCAGCAGTTGTTTGTGCGATCCTGGAGAGGACTTCCTGTCGAGACCCATTGTCTGACACAATGGCTCCTAAATATTTGAAGCTGTGCACTGTGTTGAGGGATTGGCCTTGTACTTTGATGTCCGTGTTGATGCCATTGGTGTTGTTGGTCATCATTTTGGTCTTCTCTGCACTTATTTCCATTCCATAAGCTCTGGAGGTGGTGTCAAGCCTCTGTACAAGCTGTTCAAGTTCTTGTTCCTCTCCAGCCAATCCATCAATATCATCCGCAAAACGAAGATTGGAGATTGCTCTGCCCCCTATGCTGACTGTGCCTTCGTGATCTGCAAGAGCATCTGACATGATGCGCTCTAGGAAGATGTTGAAGAGTGTTGGAGAGAGTAGGCATCCTTGACGCACACCGATTGTTGTTCTGAACCAGTTCCCGATGACGCTGTTATGGAGGACTGCACTGGTAGCCTTGTCATACAGGCTTTTGATGACTTCTATAATTTTAGGGCTGATGTTGTACACTTTCATGGTTGCCCATAGAGCTGCATGCCAGACTCGGTCAAATGCCTTCTTGAAGTCTATGAACACATGATATAGATGTTGTTGGTGCTGTAGGTATTTCTCACAGATTATTCTGAGGTTGAAAATCTGTTCAGTGGTACTTCGCCCTGCCATGAATCCTGCTTGTTCTTCAGCTATGATTTGTTCAGCTTGTGGTTTCAACCTGTTGAGTATTATTTTCAGGAGGACCTTGCTGGGATGGCTGATGAGGCTGATGGTGCGGTAATTTTCACACTCCTGAAGGTTACCTTTTTTGGGAAGAGTGATGACAAGCGACTGGGTCCATGGTGTAGGCCATTCCCCACTCTGCCAGATCTTGTTACAGATAATGGTGAGAGCATCAGTCATCGCTTCTCCTCCTGCTTGTAGCAGTTCCGCTGGTATGTTGTCCACTCCCGCTGACTTCCCTTTCTTCAGCGATTGCACTGCTGCCTCAACTTCTTCCCGGAGAATTGGGAGGATTTCTTCTTCTTCTCTGCTCTCGGGACATGTTAGAACTGATGGGTCTCCATTTGGTGTATGGTTGTAAAGGTCAGAGCAGTACTCTGTCCATCTGTCCAAGACTTCTTGTTCTTCTGTAAGGCAAATGCCAGACTTGCTTTGGATAGTGGAGACTTTGGGCTGTTTAACACTTGTCAGCCGCTTCACAGTCTGGTAGGCCTTCTTGCTGTTGTTCTTGTTCAGATTGTTCTCTATTTCCTGGCATTGATCTTCTATCCAGTTCTCCTTTGCTGTGCGCATGCCTTTTCGGATGTCATTGTTGATTTTTCGGTAGACATCAGCTCCCTGTGAGGTGTTCTTTTTCTTTTTTAACTCTCTTCGTTTATCACACAGATCCAAAAGTTCAGGTGTGATCCACGGTTTCTTCTTTGGTCGGTGCTTGCCAAGGATCTCAGTGGCGGCATCAGTTACAGCTGAGTTGAAGGTATTGGTCATGGTGTTGACATCTACTTCGCCTGCCCCCAAAATAAGCAGTGGTGCAAATTTCCCTCCAATTGTGGCCTGAAATATTTTTGCCACCTCCGGGTCTTGCAGTTTGTCCAGGTCGAACTTCAGCCTAGTGCACTTTGCTGTATTTACTCTCTTCAAATGGAGCCGGAAAGACATCATCACGAGATCGTGGTCACTTCCAATGTCTGCTCCTGGAAAAGTGCGTGTCCTGCCAATGTTGATGCTTGATCTGAAGCGTTTCTTGACCATGATGTAGTCGATCTGGTTGTGATGTTCCCCGCCGGGACTGTGCCATGTCCATCGTCTGGATTTTTTGTGGAGACCAAGCGTGTTTGCCAGTACCAGATTGTTGTATCTGGCAAACTCCAATAGCCTCAGACCCCTGTCATTTGTCTCGTTGTTGCAGTGGGGTCCGCATGTGTCTCCCCAGTTGTGGTGCGCATCTTGGCCAACCTTGGCATTCCAGTCGCCTTGCACTATGACTATGTCCTTCTTCGGCACTTGGTCAAGGACCGCCTGTATATTTTCATAAAAATCCTCCACTTCGCTGTCTTCATAGTCTGATGTTGGGGCATAGGCCTGGATGATGGTAATGTTGAAAGGGGTTGCTCTCAGACGGATGGTAATGAGTCTACTGGAGACTGGGCGGCAACCCATGACAGTGGCTAGAATGTTCTTGTGGACCAAGAATCCAACGCCGTGTTCGTGCCTGTCATCTCTACCGCTGAAATAGAGCTTGTGGCCTTTGTCAGTCGTTGTTTCACCTAGGCCTTTCCAGCGCGGTTCGCTGATACCTAGAACGTTCCATCGATAGTGGTCCAGCTCGTGGGCCAGTTCTTCTAATTTTCCTTCCGCAGTTAGGGTCCTGACATTCCAGGTTCCTATGACGATGTTGTTTCTCGTGCGGATCTTGCTAATTTGTCCATCAGTAGCATACTTTTCACCTCCGTCCTGGTGGCCAACGGAAGGCGCGGTCCTTGTGTAGCCGGGCGACGACCGATCCGGCATGGAATTAGTGGATAGCCTCATCATGTGTTGTGTCTTGGGCAAAAAAAAAAGACCTGGCAGGGCCCAATCCTCTCCAGGCTGTTGGCCACAGCCGAAATCCACGAATACAGTGTGGCTCGCCTTGGCCCTGAGCACGTGGTCGTTGAACCTGTAGTAACGTGAGGTTCCTCCGCCCTGGCCGGTGACTTCTGTGTAGAAGACTTTCGCCCAGTGATGCCGTGCTAACATCACCCCTGTTAGTCGCCTCTTACGACACGCCGGGAAACGTTGGGTCTATTCTATTTGCCCGAACCCACAGAGCGTGTGGGTGCGTGCGTGTATTTGTGTGTGTGGGAGCGCGAGCGCGCGCGTGTGTATGTGTATGCGCGTTCTTACGTGCGTGCGCAAAAGTCGGCCAGCAGGTAAGCCTAGGTCTGACGACGAACGTTTTGATTGCAATCATAAGGAAAATCATGACTTGAGTCACTGATTTCGTGAGACTATCACCCAGTCACCCAATCAAATCGGTTCGCAGGGTGATTTGCGATGATTTTCCAGGTTTAGAACATGCTCTAATTCCGACGAACTGATTGCGAGTCATTTAGCATGAGAACCAATGAAACGCGCTACTTTGATCATGTGATCTTGCGGAAAATGACAAGGCCACGACCGCCCCGCTAGGAACGTTGAGTGTGAAAAATCCCTGTGAAGTAATATAGATGATACAGTCACATCAATGTTTTTTGGATGTGGTCTTTTTCGCTGAACTTAGCAAATGAAATGCTAGTGTTAATGTAAAAATTCTTCGTCACTGCTTTTCACACATTTTGACTTTGGGCGCAGCAAGGGTAACAACTCTAGTGCTTTTGTTTATGCACAGTGAATGTGCGCATGTTTACCAAAATCAAACGTTTTAGTGTGACTACTGATGACTCGCAGCGTCACATCATGACCCGCAAACACGTACAATCATTATGATTGCAGTCAAAACGTTCGTCGTCAGACCTACGCTTACTTATCGAGCTCGTCTAGGTTGCGACTAGCAGCGCGTGCTTCCCAAAAAGATCTGCCAGCACACACACCTAACAATTAACCTCTGACCGCACGCACACACACATGATCCACATAGTACCCTCATTACCATCACTACCACCTCCTACCCTCTAACACAGGCATCAGTAATCCAACCAGCCCTTACCTGCAAATTTGCTTCCTGACCAGGAAACCAGTTCATAGAGTAGATAAAACTTTAATTTAACTAGGGTAAAAGAGTAAGCACTATGTGTGCTTTTTAATCTTACCCTTGGGACTAATAATTATTATAATTAGTATAACAAAATAACTTTATAATAAAAACCCATCATAATGTAACACTACAATCAAAATGTGTGCAAACACAAACACACGTGTACACATATGCATGCACGCACGTGCACGCAAGCACTCACTCACACATGCACACAATTATTTAAAACAATGAATGTGTTACGTTGAAACGCGAACGAAAGTACGTCTCAAGCGCGCACGATAGATCTAATCGTTTCGTTTTGCAAAGTATTCAATAATGGAGTTTATTTACCTTTGATTTGAGTTTGCATTGTTGTTAGGAGAGGCTTTGTATAACGTTGATAATTTTCGTTAGTCGATATTGTTGTAGAATTCTCTGGATCCGCTTGTTTACTATCGATCGAAGTTTCGGGATAAATATCGAAGTACGAGGACGTCCCCGGAAGGAGAGGAAATATGTATGACGTAAGACAGTAATGACGAAGTTAGAAGCGATTGGTTAAATTGCGTCATACGAGATTGATCCAGGTTTTTCGGGAGTATCAGGAGACTATTTAAGTGCCGCGCTGTTTCAGGATAGTTGTTGTTAAGTTGAGTTGCTGTTGAAGTTGTTGAAAGTGAGTTGGAAAGTAAAAAAGTTGAAAGTGGAAAGCGATTGTATGCAGTGTTGATGTGTGCTGAATAAAAGTGGAAAACTTCATACGTCGACTTTGTGACTTGTATGCTGCTTGAGCAGGCTGCGTGGATAAACGAATCTGAGTTACACACGCCTATCAGGAATTCAAGCATCGGGGCTGATTCAGATACTGATAGAAAAATACCAACATCGAACTGTGTGTAACATTTTGGGGGCCAAGCCGGGATTCACGCCATAGCCAAGGGTTCAACTGCTACAACAAGCGAGTCAACGTTACGAGAGGCAGTCATCGAGGGTAGCCGCCAACGAGTTGCGTCGAGAGGGGCCAACATACTGGGACTACATCACCGATAGATTCGGGTTGACTGCAAGGGCGTGTAGTCGCTGAAGAGTTGCTTCGTGAGCGAACAACAGATCGGGACTACGTGGCTGCCGCAAGACTACGTTGAGGGACAGTCTCGGAGCTACATCGCCAGTGTTACAGAGAGCGGCGAGCGGACGTCGCGTCTACTTCAGCACAGGAGCGTATACATCAACACCAGCGTGGTGCAGCGTCGCATACGACGAGGACAGCGGGGCCTGCGTCAGCGAAGGCGACTAGTGACAAGCATCAGCGCTACTGCAGAAAGCGTGCTGTTCTAGAACAGTCTAGAAAGGTACAGCACAGTCAAGAACTTTCTAGAAAAAGAACTTTCCAGAGAAGAACTTTCCAGAAAAGAGCTTTCCAGAAGCATCAAGATGGCTGACTTCTGGCAGAAAGGGATGCAACTGAATCTAAAAGGGAAACAGTTGACGGAGTACGTCAAGTCCCAGGAGAGAATACACGAACGAGAATTAGAAGAGCAGCGTCGCCGAGAAGAAAGAGAAGAGCGGCGTCAAGAAAGAGAAGAGCAGCGACGGCGTGAAGAAAGAGAATTAGAGGAACAGCGTCGGCGTGACGAGATGGAAGAGAGACGACTAGAAGCTGATTGTCAATACCAGCTAGAGTTGGCGCATATCCAAAACAATCAGCATGCGCCACAAGTTATCAGTGACAACAAAGCTCCAAAATTGCCAGCGTTTGTCGACGGGAAGGACCAGATCGACAGTTATTTGGCGAGATTTGAAAGGTTTGCCAAAAGCTCTAACTGGCAACCTCAAGACTGGGCGATTCGACTAAGTGCACTTCTGACGGGGCAAGCTCTCGAAGTTTACACCAGACTGTCGAACAATGACGCCAAAAACTACGATGTCTTGAAAGAGGCCCTATTGCAGTGCTACAACTTTACAGAGAAGGGCTACCGTAAACGCTTCCGTGAATGCCGGCCCAAGTCAGACGAAACGCCAAAGCAGTTTGTGGAACGCCTGTTGTCATATCTACACAAGTGGGTGGAGTTATCAGGCGAAAGGAAGTCTTACGACAGTCTCCATGACCTGATCGTGAAGGAACAATTTCTCAATGCCTGTCACAAGGACCTAGCGACCCACTTAGAAGAACAAAAGCTGCAGACGCTTAAAGATGTGACTGAGGCTGCTGAAAGATATCTCATCGCTCATGGGAAGACCCTGGGGCCACCCAGCGCGACGAAATATTTTCAGAAGACTGGAAACCATGTGAACCAGATCCAGGGGAGTCAGACGAACCAGAAACAGACGGACTCCACGCCACCTCCCAGGGAAGGGCATTCAAGAGGCTGTTTCACCTGCAACGCTACAGACCACAGAGCGGCTAACTGTCCTCAAAACAAAAGTAGCGGACAGCGGGGCAGTACGGACAATGCAGCGGTGGGCAACCGACAGAAACGTTTCTCCAATCAACGGCAAACCAGTAGATCTGACCATCAGGTGTGCGGCGGGAGCGTCATTCTTCCGAGTGAGACCGAGCGCGCAGCTACTCCCGCGGACGTGCAAGAGTGCATAACCGATGGCCAACTTCTCCTTGCCAACGGGAAATCCATCCCCGTCGTCGCCAGCGCAGCGATGACCGTCCAGAACATGCCTGTTTCCAAGGGACGCGTCGGAAATCATGAAGTGACTGTCCTAAGAGACTCTGGTTGCAGTGGGGTCATTGTCAGAGAAGATCTAATCGCTAAAGAACAGTTCACTGGCGATTCAAAATTGACACTTATGGCCGACAGCAAATGTGTGAAAGCGCCAGTTGCAAAAATTCTTGTCAACACCCCTTTCTACATAGGCGAAGTCGAAGCGGTTTGCCTGAAGAAGCCGCTGTATGATTTGATGATCGGGAACATCGATGGCGCGAGACGACCCGACGACCCCGATCCAGAGTGGAGTCCTGCCTCAACTCAACACGTCGAAGTTGTGGAGGAGGATCCATTGCCGTTTCCCGATGGAGACATTACAGAGCTGCTACGGGACAATGTGGTTACTCCGGCTCAGCCCTGCCGACCAGAGATCGTCGGTGCCGTTACTACCAGGGCCCAGGCCAAGAGAGACAAGACGTCTACGCCACTGAAGGTCGCCGACAACTCTAAAGCTGCCATCGTGGACAGAGATAAGCTGATCCAGCTCCAGGAAGCTGATAGCACTTTAAACAAGTACAGGAACCGCCAAGACCACGTGACCAAGGGCAGTGGCACGGTCTATTTCGAGGTGAAGGCCAAGATCCTGTACAGAATCTTCCAGCACCCGAGGGTTAACGGAGGGAAACCACTACGTCAAGTCTTGGTACCGTTACCTCTAAGGCGCCAAGTGATGGAAGTAGCACATGACTCCATCATGGGAGGTCACCTAGGGATCAAGAAGACGTCAGACAGAATCCAGGCGGTGTTCTACTGGCCAGGACTTCATGCGGACGTCAGCCGTTTCTGCCGATCATGTGACATTTGCCAGAAGACCATACCTCGAGGAAGGGTCCCTAAAGTACCTATGCAGAGGATGCCTTTGATCGACCGACCTTTCAAGAGGGTGGCCTTAGACTTAATCGGCGAAATAAGACCTCCGAGTGAAGAAGGTCATTGGTGGGTACTGACTTAAGTGGACTATGCAACTCGGTACCCAGAAGCAGTGCCTCTGAAGAAGATTGACACTGAAACTGTAGCAGAGGCACTGGTGGACATGTTCAGTAGACTTGGAGTGCCTGAAGAAATTCTGACAGACCTCGGGACACAGTTCGTCTCTGACTGTATGAAGGAGGTCAACAGACTGCTGAGCATCCGGCATTTGACTACGACACCCTACCATCCGATGTGCAACGGGCTCGTCGAAAAGTTCAATGCTACGCTGAAGTCCACCCTGAAGAAACTGTGCAGCGAGCAGCCCAGACAATGGCATCGCTACATCAACGCCCTACTTTTCGCCTACAGAGAAGTACCGCAGGAGTCCACCGGCTTTTCTCCGTTCGAGCTGCTGTACGGAAGAACCATCAGAGGGCCGATGCACATCCTGAAAGAACTGTGGACGAAAGAAGTAGAGACCCCAGAGGTGAAGAACAGCTACCAGTACGTGTTTGAGCTACGGGAGAAGCTGGAGCAGACTCTCGAGATAGCCAGAGAAAACCTGAAGAAGTCCCAAGACTGTGGAAAGCACTACTACGATCGTAGGGCCGTGAGCAGGAGGTTCAAACCTGGCAACAAAGTGCTGGTGCTGCTACCTACTGATCACAATAAGTTGCTGATGCAGTGGAAAGGCCCGTACGAAGTGGAGACCGTGGTGGGGATCAACGACTACAAGGTGAAGGTCGGCCAGCATTCCAAGATATACCACGCCAACCTCCTTAAGCTGTACGTGGAAAGGCCATCAGAGACTGTGCATGCAGCAACAGCAGCTGAGATCGACAACAGCTTTGACAGCGAGGAACTGTTGGAACTTGGAGACTTCCACAGCAAAGAAGGCATCGATGATGTTAAGCTGGGACCAGGCTTGACGGAAGGTCAAAGGTTGGAGCTCAAGGACCTTATGGGCGAATTTTCCCATAGCTTCAATGATGTCCCAGGCTCTACGACTTTGGTCGAACATGAAGTCCACCTCACTTCGAATATCCCTGTTCGATCCAAACCATTCCCGATCCCTTTCAAGGCCCGTGAATCCTTGAAGAAAGACATCGATGAGATGCTGAAGATGGGCATCATCAGGGAGTCCAGTTCCCCCTACGCGTCCCCTGTCGTGGTCGTGAAGAAGAAGGACGGGAGCAACAGAGTATGCATCGACTACAGGAAGATTAATAAGATCACCGTCTTCGACCCTGAGCCGATGCCTACCGCAGCAGACCTCTTCCGCCAATTATCGGGGAGTAGAATCTTCTCAAAGATTGACCTCAGCAAGGGTTATTGGCAAGTCCCCGTGCGTCAACAGGACATACCAAAGACTGCTTTCATAACTCCTGATGGGACGTACGAGTGCCTAAGGATGCCCTTTGGCATGGTCAACAGCGGAGCTACCCTGAAGAGAGGGATGAAGAAGATGCTCAAAGGGATGGACAATGTCGTGTGTTACTGGGACGGGTACCTGCTAGTCTACACCCAGACCTGGAAGGAGCATCTGCAGACCTTGAGGGAGCTGTTCCACCGTCTTCAAGAAGCCAACCTGATCGTGAAACCTAGCAAGTGCATTCTGGGAGCTGACAACGTCGACTGCGTCGGACATCCGACGGAAGAAGGAGACAACGGAGGATGCACTGATTCCAGGAAAGCCCACGTGATCATCGTCTTTGACCCTGGGCCGATGACAACTGCAACGGACAAGGGCGTCGTTTCCTGGCGGTTGGAAGAACATTGACTGTGTGTATGGACCGATGACATTGGCAATATATAAACAGACTTGCGGATGAGAACCATTGACTCTGTGTGAATGAACTGTGAACTTTGACAGTATTCAGACAGACTGAAATAAGTTTTAATTCTGTACTTTATTTGTGCATTACGTTTCAACGTTGTTGAAAGAAATTAGGTAAATTTCTTCTTGAGTGGGGGGTTATGTTACGTTGAAACGCGAACGAAAGTACGTCTCAAGCGCGCACGATAGATCTAATCGTTTCGTTTTGCAAAGTATTCAATAATGGAGTTTATTTACCTTTGATTTGAGTTTGCATTGTTGTTAGGAGAGGCTTTGTATAACGTTGATAATTTTCGTTAGTCGATATTGTTGTAGAATTCTCTGGATCCGCTTGTTTACTATCGATCGAAGTTTCGGGATAAATATCGAAGTACGAGGACGTCCCCGGAAGGAGAGGAAATATGTATGACGTAAGACAGTAATGACGAAGTTAGAAGCGATTGGTTAAATTGCGTCATACGAGATTGATCCAGGTTTTTCGGGAGTATCAGGAGACTATTTAAGTGTCGCGCTGTTTCAGGATAGTTGTTGTTAAGTTGAGTTGCTGTTGAAGTTGTTGAAAGTGAGTTGGAAAGTAAAAAAGTTGAAAGTGGAAAGCGATTGTATGCAGTGTTGATGTGTGCTGAATAAAAGTGGAAAACTTCATACGTCGACTTTGTGACTTGTATGCTGCTTGAGCAGGCTGCGTGGATAAACGAATCTGAGTTACACACGCCTATCAGGAATTCAAGCATCGGGGCTGATTCAGATACTGATAGAAAAATACCAACATCGAACTGTGTGTAACAGAATGTTATTAATGTACAACTCTAAGTAGCTAATTAAATATTTTTAATGTGTTGTAAAAAGGTGTTTTTATTTAGTAACTGCACTGCGGAGAGCTTATTCCATAAAGAGGAACCCAAATACAAGAAAGAGAGAGAGAGAGAGAGAGAGAGAGGTGGGGAGGGAGGGAGGTGTAATAGTAAGTCTTATATTGGGAGAATGGACGGCATTAATAGAACCTCTGGGGTGCAGAAAATGCACTAGGGCAAGAATAAGGGTAGCGGCAGGAAAGAAACCTCTTTTACCTTTCCTGCTGATATACCTAACCCACCCGATACACATTGGTCGAACGCTACCAGAAGCATGCGTTATTAGTCGCCTCAACAGGCGATAAAGCATGCTCCCATGCTTCAGAGCACTGCTTTCTATTCGCTTCAAGCTCTATAGTCACAGAAAAAGCGCAATTTCACTGCAGTGAACTCATGAAAATAGAAAAATGTAAGTGTCGTCTCCTCTAGGGGACGAATTAGGTCAAACTGTATTAGTTTCTAGGTCAACTGTCTTTTACGAACGGTAACCGTTTGTTGACGCCGGATAGTGTCCTCACTTGGTTTCATGCAAATTAAGAATCCAACAAGGCAATTGGGTTTTTGAGACGGAAAGAGCGGAATGTTGTAGAGCACATTCTGTATATATTTACAGTGAAATTGCGCTTTTTCCGTCACTATAGCGCTTGAAGCGTGTAGGAAGCAGTGCTATGAAGCATGAGAGATGCTTTATCGCCTGTTGAAGCGACTAGTAAAACATGCTTCTGGCAGCCTTCGACCAATGTGTACCTGGTGCCTAACCACACTTTGGATAGCTAAATCTTCTTCTTCTCGTCTTCTTCTTCTTCTCATGGTCCTCCTCCTCTTCCTCTTCCTCTTTTCCTCTCCTCGCTTTCGTGTGCTGAACTAAGGTCCTGTTTGATGTTCTCTGTGCGGGTGCAGTGAGCACTACTTAGTGTATGCTATCTGCGGCATTATACAATGTCACAGTATCGCCAGGACTAGTGGCCATGACGCGTGAAGCCTTCTTATCTTCTGCCTTTAACCCTCACGCTTAACTCTCAACACTGCCCGGTGTGGGTGTGTGTGAGAGAGAGAAATAGAGAGAGAAGTCAGGATTTATATTTCTGGATATTTAGCCAGCTGCAGCTGTCATCAGAGAGAGAGAGAGAGAGATAGAGAGAGAGAGAGAGAGAGAGAGAGAGAGAGTAGGCGTGCGCAAAAGGCGATGCATTGTATAAATAATGCTTGTCGGAAAGTTGTGAATAAATTGTTCAGGTGTGTGTATATGTGTGCACGTGCGTGTTGTAGTTGGCAACGTATAGATTTGATATTCCATAATTATACCTTCATCTGTTAACGCTGTTCAAAAAAGCCTAATAAAATTGAAGTTGCACTGTTGTCTTGGCTTATGCAGGAACTGTGGGTTTAGTCTAAACTCCTAACCTTCTACAGGTTCTGCCATGTTGTTTAGTGGTCTATGCAATGGTTGTTTAGGCCTTTGGCCTTAATGTTATTGCCCTGCTGGTCAGTGTCGAACCCTAAACAGAGAAGGCCACTTATCGCAGGATGGGACCATGCTGTGATATGATTTGGAATAATTTTGGTATGTGTAGGTTTCCGGTCAGTCATTCATTGAATAAAGTGCGAAAGGAGAACAACTGGTGTTTAATGTTTGATTGATTGATTGATTCATTCATTCATGTTGTCCCTGGCTTTTTTTATCTTATACTATCCCGTAACTCAAAGGTCGTTGGGGCACCACAGGTGATCGTTTAACCAGCGTACTCCATCTTTCTCTGTCCTCAGCAACCCTCATGGCTTCTTCGCTCAGTGTCAAGCCAGTTCATTCTCGAATGTTGTCCTCCCACCTCTTTTTGTGTCTCCCTCTTCTTCTGCCTCCTTGCACCGTGCCTTGCAGGATGGTCTTTGCTCTGGTTACGTGGTCATACCATCGGAGTTTACGCTTTTTCACCACTGTGAACATGTCATCGTGTTGTCCAATGACTTGTGTGATAATTTGTCGGACTTCGTTGTTGGTGATGTGCTTGGTATAGGAAATACCCAGAAGTCTTCTGTAGCACCTCATCTCCAAGCTTTGTATTCTTCGTTGTAGATCTGCTGTGAGGGAAGAGGGGAGGGGAGGGGGAAAGCCCTCTTCTCCCAAAGGTTTATTTGTAGTACATGTACAAGAAAGTGATGATCACAGCCTTTGTTACTGATTTGCCTGCACCTGCCTTTCACTTCTCTTGGCTCATCATCATCATCATCATCATCATCATCATCATCATCATCATCATTATCATCATCATCATCATCATCATCATCATCATCCTCTCTCTCTGTCTCTGTTTGTCTGTCTGTCTCTGTCTGTCTCTTTCTCTCTCTCTCGCTCTGGGTGTTGAAAGGTAACTTCTTATTGACAGTCGCTACTAACGTTTGGTAAACAATACCACATTTTTGCATGAAACGAAACATGTTACAGTGGGCGAATTTCATTGTTGATTTCTCATTTTATCTCACCTTTACCCAAGCATCCCGTAATATGGCTCGTCCCTCACCTAAAACAGCATGAAACCAACTCAGCTGGCAGGACACTTGATCTCTAATGGTCCGTCGCCTGATACTTGGTCAAGTGTCCTATATATTATTGTTTAAATGGATAAATTAGTTGTTTCAAGTTCTTCTACATTATCAGTATTATAGACCTAGTTGTAGGATACTGTTTGGCAGAATACATACTCGCTTGGAAACAGGATTTTTCTTGTTTCACCATACGAGAGTTACTCCAAGGAAATCAATGGCTGCGTCCCTTATTTCAGCGACACGAAGTTCGCTTACCCTTTTTCTATACTGCTACAGGTATACGAAAGTGGTTGAGTTGGAACGGCTGCGCACGCATCCTTCGTGCAGCTAAAGGGTAACGAAACGAAACTCCAACGAAATGCGATCTTTATTTCTCTACTTCTAGTGTCAGCTGCTTTTGTCGCTGAGAGATAAAATCAGAAATGGAGAACTTGTTCTGTACATATCACAATGCATTTAGTTTCATGCGAAAGCAGCACAATTGACAACAGGTAGAAGCCATTGTCTACAGGGAGTTACTTTTCAACTACTGTGGGTTAGTGCTATCACCACCGCAGCTGGGCCCATACTCGTTGTGCCTGTACTGTGTCTGCTCTTGTGTTTACTGTCTGTCTTCTCCGCTGTCTGTTGTCTCTCTTATAATGTGTCTGTAATAGCGCGTGGGTCTAGGAGAGAGTTCAAATGCTTGTGTGTCTGGAGCGAGCACAAGGTTTGGAAGCAGCCCAAAATACTTGTCTGTCTGGGACTTCACAAAACTAGACCTAGCTATATAGCTACGATGAAAGGCGGATCCGCTGGACCTCAGATGCTGCTTATCCAAGTTAATAGAGATCTTGCACCGTGTTTCAAAGGAAAACAAAACCAAGAAAACAAAGGGACGAAACAACATTAATGGGATGGATGGAGGCGATGAAGAACACGGAAGAAAGTTAAACAGGTGAAATCGGGTTAGAAAGTAAAGTTTATACAATTTTTGTTGGGAATCCGAATAATATTCGGTCGGATGGACAGAATTAGAAAACAATAGCTCCTCAGCTTCGCTCGGCAGTACTACTACTACTACTACTACTACTACTACTACTACTACTACTACTACTACTACTACTACTACTACTACTACTACTACTACTACTACTACTACTACTACTACTACTACTACTACTACTACTACTACTACTACTACTACTACTACTACTACTACTACTACTACTACTACTACTACTACTACTACTACTACTACTACTACTACTACTACTACTACTACTACTACTACTACTACTACTACTACTACTACTACTACTACTACTACTACTACTACTACTACTACTACTACTACTACTACTACTACTACTACTACTACTACTACTACTACTACTACTACTACTACTACTACTACTACTACTACTACTACTACTACTACTACTACTACTACTACTACTACTACTACTACTACTACTACTACTACTACTACTACTACTACTACTACTACTACTACTACTACTACTACTACTACTACTACTACTACTACTACTACTACTACTACTACTACTACTACTACTACTACTACTACTACACATTTGTACAGCGCCCTGCCTTACTAGAGCTCATATAGCGCTTTACAGAAGATAAATTTTAAAAAATGAATAAAACATCATAATAATAAATAAATACATAAATAATTAAACGAAGCAAAAGCAAAACATGAATACCAAACTAGAACCTACACATAAACTCACACGCACGCACACACACACACACACACACACACACCCACCCACCCACACACACACACACCCACATACAAGCACACACCCACACACACACACACACACACACACACACACACAACGACTATGACTGTTGTTTTTTTTTTAAAAGTATTTGACGAAGAAAAGTTCAGAATCGAGATTTAAGGATAGACCGTGTTGAAAATATGTGTTTTCAGTCCAGAGCGCAATGAAAGCGATGATTCAACATAGCGCACAGTTAAAGGAAGATAACTCCAAACTGTAGGGGCTGAAAAGCAGGACGAGCGTTCACCAGAAGTTTTTGTTTTCATACTGGGAATACGATTTATGCTGGTCCTGATTTGGCTCGGAAGAGTCCGCTGGACCTAAAGCAATAATTATGTAATGTAATGTAATACGATTTATGCGATTTATGGCGACTTTAAAAGCTAGATTTGGACGGAAACGAAAGGAGCATTTTCTCTTTACATGAAAGAAGTTTTTTTTTTAAATCAACAGGTCTTCAAGAAAAAAAATATATATAAAAAGGAAGGCTAGACATTTTATTAACAGTAGTTCCAAGTGAGTAACGACCACGACAAGCAGTTGAAGGGAAAAAAACACACGCCGCATTTGATGCTCTCTGAGGATGCAGTTTTATAAGCCATAAAAGTTACGCCTCTTTCATATATCTATAAACATGCAGGATGGTCTAGAAAGAAAAAAGCCAGAAAGGCATTGAAATAGAATTAACAGCAGCTCAGGTGAGAAGAGAATAAGAGTAGTTGGCGATGGGAAGGCGGGGGAGAGAAGGAAAAGCCGAGGGGAGGGGGCCGCATTTATGATTTTGAGGGTGATTAGCAGATCGCGGTTTTATACAGGGTGGCAGAAAATTCGTTTTTATTTCAATTCAGTAAATGATTTCGTAGTATACAGTATAGATTATTTGCATTTTATTAAATGAACTGCTTCCGCACTTTTGACACGCACGGGTATTAATCTTCGGGTTATTGTTAATTTTATTCGTCACCCTCTTTGGGGTTTTCTAGCTTTTGTACTTGTTAGCAGCGGCATCTAACCATTTAAAGTGGAAAGTACGGCACTACCATAAACATTTGCTCTTGCATGCCCCTGTCCAATACAAGAGTAGAACTAGCGATGTCCTTACTAATCAGCTTTCATTATTCGGTCCTCCACTTTGACTAGCGAGCATCCCACCCTCCTCACAACTGAACCATATCAATTATACCTCTCTTATGATCTCAGCTTCGTTGTATGATGCGGGTTGGTTGATAGTTGATAGGGAGGCACGGTGGCCTAATGGTAGAGCTTTGGCTTTCGGATCTGAAGGGTTCGAGCCCAAGACGGGGCATTGTGTTGTGTCCCTGGGAAAGACACTTTACTCCCGTTTCCTACTCCTTCGGATGAGAGTATAAACCGAGGTCTAGTCTGTGTCGCATACATTCCACCATAACGGACTTTAAAGATCCTGACGCTCATGTCCTAGACGGGTGAGTGCCGGTGACAAGAACACACCCAGCATGCACCTAGGTCCTTCTCCCCCATCCCTGGCTGACCAGGATTGTACTCAGTTGTCTAGAGCGTTATTACGATGCGCCTGTCACAAATTGGCTAGTTTAAACTCTGCCTATCGACTATTTAGCATTGTGTAGCCTTTGTAACAGTAGAGAGTTAGTATAGTACACAGCAGCAATTAAATTACAGCACACTGCGAGCCTGAGCCACACACACAGCGCAGTGACGTCAGCACTTGAGTTTTGAATCGGACCGTTGGAACCAATGGGAGAGCTTAGGCAAAGTGGTTGGAGCCAGTTTGACTGGGTCCAAACCACGCACAGTTTTGGTCAGTTGGGAGGAATACACCGAAGTGTGAACAGCTAGATAGCTAGAGAAATCTCTACACACTTAGACCAGGAAGCAGGACTTAGGATCTTAGAATTCTATCAAGTCACAACGGGCCTGAACTTGTCAAACAGGTAAATGAACACCCTTCTGTTTCATCGTGATATATTTATATTATTGTTGAAATTATGTTTGAAGAATTTGCTATGCATAAATGTGAATTGTTAATCCGAATTTGCGTGACCATGTGGAAACGCCGAACACGTGGTAAAACACGACCGGTTGCGCCGCCATGTTGTATCCCGTACGGAACCACTGTTGTTTAACTTATATGTATGTTTGCAGACCAGTGGCTGTACCACTGAATGTTTATATTATTATTAATTCTGTATGTGTATAGTTAGACACGATTGATATTTATGTATGTATAGGAATTTAGAGTGAGATTCCAGTGGAACCCGGAAGTAGCAGAATGTTCGTCGCTTATGTATAGAGATGTGGAGCTATCACTGAGGGCTACTTGGCTTTCAGTGAGACGCTCTGCACAAACCGATTATTCAGGGTTGTGCAGAATTTCGTCTCTTATATTACAGACGAGCAGGCGAGCTATCCCGAGCTATCCGGTGCACCCCACTCCACAGAAACGACTAGTTGGTGGAGGAGACTCTACCGCACCAGACGGAAAGAGCTGCCTTGAAAAACTCCCTGTCAGACCCCACAGCGTGGCAAGGGAACCCAACTACACAACGACACAGGTGGACCAGAAGCTACCTCACAGAAGGACTTCGAACCCCCACTCATGAGTTAAGTGCATAACACGAAGGTGCACTTAAACTGATCATAGCAGGACCACAGTAGTCCAACTCTTCAGAAACTGTAAAACGGACCACAGTAGTCCAAATCTACATGAAATATTATAGCAAGTGCCCTAGGAAGAATATAACAGCTGCCTAGACTATCAGCGATCGAACTATTAGCAGTGACTGAGACTTTTTAAGTTAGATTAGTACTTAGAGAATCTTGTATAGAGTAGAAGAAATAAATGTGTGATTTTAACTGTTATCAAAAGGCTGGACTACATATGATTCATAGCCGTGTGAAAGCTAGTGTGACAGTATTCTTTTACCATTTTTCTATCTATTTCTGTACCCCAACCTTAACACAGAACGAGCTAAACAAATAAATTTATTAAAGTAATTCATAGGGTGACGTACTAGCAGTTCCCACCGAATAAACGTGAGGGTCCATAATTCCATTGTGCAGAGCCCATAAACCCCACGTGACACTTTAATTGGAGAGCCTAGCCAGGATCTGTGTATAATAGGAATTGGGTATAACCGGACCTAAGTACAATAAAATTAGATAACAGTAGGAGTAGTAGAATAACTTAGAATAGTGGTAACAAGGACTGATCAGTTGGGTGCACTATTCTTTAGTTAAAAACTTTTTTGCTTCAAATATTTTTGTGCCTGTATGTTGCATTGTTCTTTTGCAGGTTTTGCTTAAATAACTGTTGTATGCCATTTGACTCTTGTTTTATTCTATTATTGATTGCGAATTTTATGGTCTTTGCATTGTTGTTATTGAATTGCAATATTGCTAGTGTTTTGGTATTCCACGTGATTCAGAGGTTGTTCATAGACACTTTTGACAATGTCGGACCCCGTGGCCTTGAGATTGCGTTTCAAGGAACTAGGAGAAGCTTTACACTTAGCAGGGGCAGACCTAATTGCGTATATCAATGCAGAGGTAGAGAAACAGGAAGCTAAGGCAGAGAGAGCAGCAGAGAGAGAGGCGAAGAAATTCGAAGCAGAACAGAGAAAAGCGGAACTAGAAGCAGAGCAAAAGAAATTAGAACTAGAAGCAGAGCAGAAGAAACTAGCATTAGAAGCAGAGCAGAAGAAATTAGAAGCAGAGCAAAAGAAAGCAGAGTTAGAAGCAGCAAGAGAACAGAAGAAACTAGAATTAGAAGGAGAACAGAAAAAGGCAGCATTAGCAGCAGAGAGAGATGCAGAAGTTAGGAGGTGGGAGTATGAGCGGGCAGAAAAAGAAAAAGAGCGGGCAGAAAAAGAAAAAGAGAGGGAAGAAAAGGAAAAAGAAAGACAGCATGAGTTAGAGCTAAGAAGATTGGGATCAGGAGCTTCAAGTTCTTCCTCAACCCCTCCCCACTCAGATCAGCTAGAGGTAGCATCCAACCCTGTACAAGGAATGTCATTCCCACTGGGAACATTCAATGAGAGAGAAGAAGGTCTAGATCTCTATCTGACTAGGTTTGAGCGTCTAGCAACAGAGTACAAACTAGATCCCACCCATTGGTCTTTCAAGCTTAGTCAAGGACTTAGAGGAAAGGCTTATGACATCTACAGTAAGCTACCGACTGACAGAGTGACTGACTATCACAAAGTAAAAGAGGCACTCCTAACGGGATTCGAACTAACAGGAGAATGCTATCGGCAAAAATTCCGCACCAACCGGAGAGTGAAAGGAGAGAGCTATGCGCAGTTCGCGGATCGGTTGTCCACAATGCTAGATAAGTGGATTAGCCAGTCAGCCACGGCTAAAACGTATGATGGACTGACAGAACTGTTAGTATGGGAACAGCTACGGGAAACCATGACCCCCGAGCTGAGAACATTCTCAGTAGAGCAGGGCGCGGAAAGACTAGAAGATCTGGTCAAGGTCGCAGATAGGTACGTGGCCGCACACGGAGAAGCCAAGAGCTTCAGGCGAGACCTAAAGCCTAACGGGAAAGAGGCACAGAAACGAAGCCCTACCCGGGAAGAGCGCACCGCGAATAAGCCGAATAACCCCAGACCTGGGCAGAATAAAGGACCCAACGCGGAATTCGGGAAAAGAGGTCCTGCAGAACAGAGACGGTATTGTTCGTTCTGCAACAGAAACAATCACTCCACCGCAGAATGTTTCAAGTTGGCCGCACAACGTAGGGAAGAGCGCGAAAGCCGGCCAGCGCACAGAGTTCTAACTCAAAGTAGCGGTAACAAGCCACACACCATCGGAGATCACCCATCGGTGACAGACACGGTCAAGGTCAACGGAAAAGAAGCGAACTGTCTGTATGACACAGGTCTATCATACGACGCGATAGTTAGCGAATCTCTTGTATCGCGCGCGGACTTGACAGACAAGACAGTCGACTTACAAGGAGCAGACTTGACGAAACCGACAACTACTTGCCCAATAGCATGGATAGAAGTAGAGAGTAGGTACGTCACAGGACGAATCCAAGCAGCTGTTTTACAGAAACCCCTGTATGATCTAGTGCTAGGTTGTAGGTATGTGTTCTTAGGCACGCCCCCCAAAACTGTAGAGATAGCTGCAGTGCAAACCAGGGCCCAAGCTAAAACCCAACCACCCCAGCCCGAGTTCGCTCCGAATCCAGGACTCGAAGAGATCAAAACAGCACAGAAAGAAGACACCTCGATAGCGAAGTGCTTCCAGAAGCTACCCAAGGCGCACACACCCCCGCACAAGGGAGACTTCTACATGGAAGAGGGAGTTCTACATCGACAAGGAGATGGAGATCACACCCAACTAGTACTACCAGCCACCCTTCGAGCCCAAGTACTAGAATTAGGCCACAGCATGCCACTCAGCGGACACATGGGAATTGGAGCCACAGTGCAGAGAATCAGCGCACACTACTATTGGCCAGGAATCACGGAGGATGTCAAGCGCTACGTGAAATCTTGCCACCAATGTCAACGATATTCCCCGCGACATCACACCGTACCAGTTACCTTAGGACCATCGGTAGTAGTCGGCGTGCCATTCCAGCAAGTCTCAGTAGACATAGTAGGACCACTGCCCATGACCAAGAAGAGGAACAGATTTCTACTCACACTCGTCGACGCATGTACGATGTGGTGCGAAGCAGTCCCGTTGCCAGCGATAGACACCAAGAAGATTGCAGATGCACTCATCGCCATCTTTACCAGAGTCGGATTCCCGGACAGCATTAGAACGGACAACGGATCTCAGTTCACCGGCCGCCTGATGCAAGACGTGTTCGAGTTGATACAAGTTCATCACATTCGCACACCACCATACCACCCCGCCAGCAACGGACAAGTAGAAAGACTGAATGGAACCCTTCTCACCATCCTCAGGAAAGTCGCCGACGACAATCCAGAAGCGTGGGACACCTACGTGAATGCGGCACTGTTCGCATACCGAGAAACGCCCCATGCAGCCACAGGCTACACCCCGTCAACATTGCTATTCGGCAGACCCCTAGCAGGACCGCTAGAAGCCCTACGCAGAAGTTGGACGGAGGCCAAGATAGACGACACACCAAGAGGTGCCACCAAGTACGTCGCAGACCTGCAGGAAACCCTCAAAGCAACGTGGAAGAAAGCTGGTGAAGCACTGAAGAAGGCAAGAGCCCGTCAGGCGAAGTACTACAACCGCCACGCGAAGGACAGAGAACTGCAAGTCGGCGATCAAGTGCTACTCTTACTTCCAAGTGGAACCAACAAGCTGGACATCGCTTGGAGAGGACCGTACCGGGTGACTGCCAAGAAATCCAAGACAGTCTACCAAGTAGAGGTGAACGGGAGAGCCCGATACCACCACATCAATCTCCTCAAGAAATACACGGACCGACCAGCGACCCCCAGCACACACACCTGGATGGCCATCGCCATCGCGGAAGAAGTTCATCCCCAACTACAACAGCATCGCCGTACCACTGACAAATGGAACCCGGAAAATCGCCCCGGACAAAGTAGTTTGGACAGCCGAATGCGAGACAGCATTCCAAACACTCAAGGACAAAATGACATCGGCGCCAGTACTCCACCTACCCGATTTGACTCAGCCATTCGTTCTTCGCACCGACGCAAGCGACTTAGGCCTCGGAGCAGTACTGCTACAGCGCGACCCCAAGAATGCAGAGACGCTATTCCCTGTCGCCTACGCCAGCAGAAAATTGAGACCCGCCGAGACCCACTACGCCACGTCGGAGAAAGAATGCCTTGGACTAGTCTGGGCCATACAGAAATTCCAACTCTACCTGTATGGGACCCACTTCACAGTTCAGGTGGACCACCAACCACTATCGTTCCTGGCAGCCTCCAAGTCTTTGAACTCTCGCCTGATGCGATGGGCACTCACCCTTCAGGCATACTCATTCCAAATCGAGTACATCCCCGGAAAGGAAAACCACGGAGCCGACTACCTCAGTCGCCATCTCGTGGAGGACACAGCAGCTGTCGCCCACCCAACACAACTAAGGGCCACAGCACCAGAATTCGTCCCCGCCCAATAAAACCCTGTCACTAGTGTCCATAGCTACCTGGCACAGCATTGCAGCTCAGGTAGAGCAACTTACTTAGCTTGTAAATAGGACCCTAGGATAGTGCAGCGTTAAACTAGGCTCTGTAGTAGAAAAAGGTCGAATCCAGTAGTCATCGCCTTTTTTCAGTTGAGGGAGCCTGTCACGAATTGGCTAGTTTAAACTCTGCCTATCGACTATTTAGCATTGTGTAGCCTTTGTAACAGTAGAGAGTTAGTATAGTACACAGCAGCAATTAAATTACAGCACACTGCGAGCCTGAGCCACACACACAGCGCAGTGACGTCAGCACTTGAGTTTTGAATCGGACCGTTGGAACCAATGGGAGAGCTTAGGCAAAGTGGTTGGAGCCAGTTTGACTGGGTCCAAACCACGCACAGTTTTGGTCAGTTGGGAGGAATACACCGAAGTGTGAACAGCTAGATAGCTAGAGAAATCTCTACACACTTAGACCAGGAAGCAGGACTTAGGATCTTAGAATTCTATCAAGTCACAACGGGCCTGAACTTGTCAAACAGGTAAATGAACACCCTTCTGTTTCATCGTGATATATTTATATTATTGTTGAAATTATGTTTGAAGAATTTGCTATGCATAAATGTGAATTGTTAATCCGAATTTGCGTGACCATGTGGAAACGCCGAACACGTGGTAAAACACGACCGGTTGCGCCGCCATGTTGTATCCCGTACGGAACCACTGTTGTTTAACTTATATGTATGTTTGCAGACCAGTGGCTGTACCACTGAATGTTTATATTATTATTAATTCTGTATGTGTATAGTTAGACACGATTGATATTTATGTATGTATAGGAATTTAGAGTGAGATTCCAGTGGAACCCGGAAGTAGCAGAATGTTCGTCGCTTATGTATAGAGATGTGGAGCTATCACTGAGGGCTACTTGGCTTTCAGTGAGACGCTCTGCACAAACCGATTATTCAGGGTTGTGCAGAATTTCGTCTCTTATATTACAGACGAGCAGGCGAGCTATCCCGAGCTATCCGGTGCACCCCACTCCACAGAAACGACTAGTTGGTGGAGGAGACTCTACCGCACCAGACGGAAAGAGCTGCCTTGAAAAACTCCCTGTCAGACCCCACAGCGTGGCAAGGGAACCCAACTACACAACGACACAGGTGGACCAGAAGCTACCTCACAGAAGGACTTCGAACCCCCACTCATGAGTTAAGTGCATAACACGAAGGTGCACTTAAACTGATCATAGCAGGACCACAGTAGTCCAACTCTTCAGAAACTGTAAAACGGACCACAGTAGTCCAAATCTACATGAAATATTATAGCAAGTGCCCTAGGAAGAATATAACAGCTGCCTAGACTATCAGCGATCGAACTATTAGCAGTGACTGAGACTTTTTAAGTTAGATTAGTACTTAGAGAATCTTGTATAGAGTAGAAGAAATAAATGTGTGATTTTAACTGTTATCAAAAGGCTGGACTACATATGATTCATAGCCGTGTGAAAGCTAGTGTGACAGTATTCTTTTACCATTTTTCTATCTATTTCTGTACCCCAACCTTAACACAGAACGAGCTAAACAAATAAATTTATTAAAGTAATTCATAGGGTGACGTACTAGCAGTTCCCACCGAATAAACGTGAGGGTCCATAATTCCATTGTGCAGAGCCCATAAACCCCACGTGACAGCGCCCAAAGGCTGCCAGTTGGCGCCTAGGGCGGCTTGAGTTAGATCCTGTATCGGCCAGCGCCTTGAGCAGCTCTTGAGCTGAAAAAGCGCTATATAAGAACAATTAAATAAATAAATAGTTTCTTTTATTATTTTTTTTAAACTTCAGACTATGACTATAAAGCTTATGACTATACAGTTTTTTGTTTTGTTTTTTAATATATTTTATATATTTAACGATGTTAAGAGGAGGGTAATATCTAAAGAGGTTCTTAGTATGCCACGAGAAGTAGATTAAGTATAGTAGCCGTCGGCATATTTGGAGCGTTGAAGAGGATGGGATAATGTCAAAACCCCCTTTGCTGAAGAGTAGGAGATAAAGATAGGCGCGGCACTCACCCCCAACTGTCTTTTTTAGTTTTACGTTTTAACACGCAGTTGTGCGTCTGCAACAGATTTTCTTTCTTTAGTTTAAAATATAAAACATCGTTTCTACAGCACATTGATCAGCAGTCCAAAGTAAACCCAATAAATAAATAAATGAAGGAAGAAATCAATAAATAAACGAACGGGGGTTGGAGGTGTTAAGGCGTTTTTGGTTAAGTATTCTCTCTCTCTCCCATTCTCCCATTCTCCCACTCTCTCCCCTCTCCCTCCCTCCATCTTTATCCTTCCCCATCTCTCTCTTCCCTCCCCTCTCTCTCTGAAAATGATATTCTATTTTGTAGCGCGCCTGTTAGAACAAACACAGGAGTCCCTACTGCAATACATAGCAGGTGTTCTGTCAAGAGGGGCAGGAAGGGAAAAAAAGCAACCACGATTTTGGCCCCATATTCCCTTCTATCAGCGCAGCAAGCGCACGCACCCGGATCCCACTTCTCGCTCGCACGAACGCACACACATACACACACCCACACACACACGTGCACAAATATAGGTGGTCCAAGCAATGCACTCTTACGCCCCACCCGGCCCTCATCCCCTACTCACCTCCTCACGCACGCACACACACAATAACACACACACACACACACAAACACACACACACCGCAACTATTATCACCTCTACCACTTCCAATCAATTGACTTCCCTGCTTAGTTAGTTCCACTGTAGTGTGTTTTATTAAGCGACGATGCTTTTGCCAAACTCCTGCTGTTGAAAAGAAGCGGTTCTCATCTGTTGGCCTGGCTCAAAACCTCTCTTTGTTTTAACTTCGCTTTAGCTTGTGCAGCTTATAGACTAGAAGAGACACGTTGGGTTTAAAAGCCAATTATAATTCTACATTCATTCAAACCAAACGTCAACACAAACACGCCCATTGCTGGGCCACGACAGTGTGTGAAACTGTAATGAGCTAGAGTAAGCAGTAAAAGAACCTGCGATGTGGTGTAGTGTAATAACACCTGGGGTTTAATAGCCTGATAATTATAATAATCCGCAGTCCTATGAGAGTGAAAGGAATGCTAGAAAAGAGGCTTTGCTCTCCTTATTTTCCCCTTACAGATTATGCTTATAGCCTAAAATGTCCATTCTTGTTTTAATTAAAAACAACAACAATCTGAATCTGAACCCCTCTGTCAAGATTATGCTCTGGGTGACTAAAGCTGGATCCCGTTTAGGAAAGAGGCATGGTTGCCTTCATCATGTATGACAAAATGAACAAGCACGTATGGTATTGTGTAAGGACTTCATTGCCTGATCGATTGGCCATGGTCACGGTATTGAATAGATCTGACACATTTCTGCCTTTTGGGTTGTACGTTACTTGTGGTAACTTGATTGATTCATGCAAATACGACTAATTGATTGTTTGCGGTTGTCGATTCACGCTAAGATTAAAGGTTAATCGATCGAAGTATTGTACTATTCAATCTGCTGCCTCAGCGTCGCTCCCATATGTTTGGTTTCGACTACTCTCTCTCTCTCTCTCTCTCTCTCTCTCTCTCTCTCTCTCTCTCTCCCTCTCTCTCTCTCTCTCTCTCTCTCTCTCTCTCTCTCTCTCTCTCTCTCTCTCTCTCTGAAAACAAGAGACTTGTTGTTATTTAATACTTTTTTCCTTGATCAAGCAACGTGGTTTCCTTAAACTACGCCTCTGTTGTTGTTGTTGTTTCACAACTTGCCTTGAATCAGCAGGTCAGCCAAACAATAGCAACAAATGTTGGTTGTACAAAACTAATTGTGCTACGGAGTAAACACGCTCTTGTTAGCACTATTGTTCCTTGGCCTTGTGCTTGGAAACAATAGCGTGAAACGTTAGAGCTGTTCAAATTGCTCTTTAATTGTTACTGTTATATATAGTTTTATTTGTTGCTGTTGACAGGTAAAGTTGCTGTAGTTTTTGCTTACGCTTGAACAAAATACTTCTGCTATGTTTCCTGTGACTTTTGACTACAGATTACAATAATAACAATGGTGAAAATCATACACACATTCTACTACTGCTGCTGCTGCTGCTACTACTACTAGTACTACTACTACTACTATTACTACTACTACTACTACTACTACTACTACTACTACTGAACAGTAGCATGTATAGTCTGCCTATATTACATGATTATTGCTTTAGGTCCAGCGGACTCTTCCGAGCCAAAGCAGGACCAGAGAGACGTTATCTTAAAATATTATCAAATGTTTCAAATCTTAAAAAACAAGCTTGTTACTCTTAAATACTCAAACAAACGTTCACATTGGTTTAGTGTATTACTGTGTGTGTGTGTGTGTGTAGGTGTGTGTGTGTGTGCAAAAGCGTTTAATAATAATAGTAATAATAATAATAATAATAATAATAATAATAATAATAATAATAATAATAATAATGGTGATTGTCACGAATATAGGGGGTTGGGGGGATGAGGATCAGCAATTATTCCCCCGCGCTGTGTTGCCTCCCTTGACTAGGCCAACTTGCGGCGACATTCAGGGAAATAATGCTGGGAGTACTAGAGAATGATAGACAGTCAAAAGGCCAGACGAGAAGAATACAAACTAAACTAGTAGAGGATATGAACAAGGGGGAAGTCGGTGGTTATAATATAATACTAGACAATTTATTAAGTAGATACTTTAGGTCAAGCGTAGTTGGTAGGCTATAGGGCTGAGTCACTGGTGAGAGTCAGTTAATGTCCAGAGTATCGAGGAGTTATTCAGGTTTAGTTATCTGAGGGTTACTGGGGCGATTGAGGACTGATGTCATCATAAGGCGAGGGGGTATCTGGCTGCTATCGCGTGGTTAGCCAGATGGTCCGAGAATTGTGGTGTGCGCTGGGTGCGCACTTAGCTGCTATAGGTGTAGGCGGTGGTTGCCTCTGGATTCTGGATGGCGATGACGCAAGGGTCCAGTCGGATGGCGTCCGTCTCCCAATCCAGGTCACTAGGTCGAATTCTTTGGTAATCGGGGTTGTTTTGCAAGCGGCCTACGGGGCTGACCGGTTGCTGTATCTCTGCTTTTACGCTTCACGGTGTCAACCAGGGTATAAGGGTTGCACGCAGCGGGTCGTGAGTCTTCGTAGCAGCCCGGTATAAGGGCCCGTTCTTGACCAAGGAACGGGTAGGAACACAAGAATATTGACGAGGCTCAGGGGTCGCAACGTAGATGCAGACGTGTCCTCGGCAGGCAGGGTTTTTACTCGGGCTGACGGAGTGAGACTGATGCTTGAGTCTCTATTCTGGGGCTTCAAGGGGCTATCCCGAGGGGCGTGGCTTAAGTGGCTTGGCCAGCAGGCGAGAAAGTAGAAACTGGACGCGAGCAGCGCCGGGGCTAATCGTCCGCTTGTGACAGTGATAATGCAGGATGTTGTCACGCGCCTTTTCTTCAATCGATCTCAAAGCGCCGCGATCTGCAGAGATCTCTATTACAAAAGTCGGAGGAGAAAGCAGTTTGTATTTTACTAGATGTACTACATCCAAAATCTATGACATAAGTCGGAAATTGACATCGATTTTATTTATTTTTTTTTTTTTGGGGGGGGGGGGAGGGGGGGGGGGGGGGTTGTAGAAATTTTAGATTGACTGCATCCAACCTCACTTTTGAAGAGAGGGAGGAAAACGGAGTACCCGGAGAAAGCCCTCGGTGTCCTAAAAAAAAAAAAGTATGGTATCTAAGTAACGTAAGTTCGTCCCACGCGGGGTTCGAACCTTAGGTCTAGGAAAGCAGCTCCCTATCCACTATGCTACCACACCACCCCCGTGATTTACCCTTTAACCTGTTGCAGCCACTTCAGTACTCGTGTTTGCAAGTGTTTGTGTTAACAGCCGCCTTTTTTCAATAGCTTTTGTGTCTGTACTGCATTGCGCTTGCAACAAATACTAGCGATAAATTAGAAGAAGAAAATGAAATAAAAATAAATAAATAAATAAAAACAACATTATTGATTTATTTTCAAGTGGTTTAGCGTCGACCTTACACGAAATCATGTTACCTTTAGTTGTGGGTTAAAAATATAGCTATGAATATCTAGAAAGAACCCACAGATACAGCCAAGAACGCCCATGGATACAGCCAAGAACACCCATGGATACAGCCAAGAACACCCATGGATACAGCCAAGAACACCCATAGATACAGCCAAGAACACCCATGGATACAGCCAAGAACACCCATGGATACAGCCAAGAACACCCATGGATACAGCCAAGAACACCCATAGATACAGCCAAGAACACCCATGGATACAGCCAAGAACACCCATGGATACAGCCAAGAACACCCATGGATACAGCCAAGAACACCCATGGATACAGCCAAGAACACCCATAGATACAGCCAAGAACACCCATGGATACAGCCAAGAACACCCATAGATACAGCCAAGAACACCCATGGATACAGCCAAGAACACCCATGGATACAGCCAAGAACACCCATGGATACAGCCAAGAACACCCATAGATACAGCCAAGAACACCCATAGATACAGCCAAGAACACCCATGAATACAGCCAAGAACACCCATGGATACAGCCAAGAATTTGAGTCTCTTCTGTGCTGTTTGGGGCACTTTTTTTTTTTCAAAACGGATTATTTTGGAGGTAAAGTGAAAGGGACCCAATTCAAATGCTTTGATTTGTTGTGTGGAAAATGAGTTTAGCCATGTTACCTTTAGTTGTGGGTTAAAAATATAGCTATGAATATCTAGAAAGAACCCACAGATACAGCCAAGAACGCCCATGGATACAGCCAAGAACACCCATGGATACAGCCAAGAACACCCATGGATACAGCCAAGAACACCCATAGATACAGCCAAGAACACCCATGGATACAGCCAAGAACACCCATGGATACAGCCAAGAACACCCATGGATACAGCCAAGAACACCCATAGATACAGCCAAGAACACCCATGGATACAGCCAAGAACACCCATGGATACAGCCAAGAACACCCATGGATACAGCCAAGAACACCCATGGATACAGCCAAGAACACCCATAGATACAGCCAAGAACACCCATGGATACAGCCAAGAACACCCATAGATACAGCCAAGAACACCCATGGATACAGCCAAGAACACCCATGGATACAGCCAAGAACACCCATGGATACAGCCAAGAACACCCATAGATACAGCCAAGAACACCCATGGATACAGCCAAGAACACCCATGGATACAGCCAAGAACACCCATGGATACAGCCAAGAACACCCATGGATACAGCCAAGAACACCCATGGATACAGCCAAGAACACCCATGGATACAGCCAAGAACACCCATGGATACAGCCAAGAACACCCATAGATACAGCCAAGAACACCCATGAATACAGCCAAGAACACCCATGGATACAGCCAAGAATTTGAGTCTCTTCTGTGCTGTTTGGGGCACTTTTTTTTTTTCAAAACGGATTATTTTGGAGGTAAAGTGAAAGGGACCCAATTCAAATGCTTTGATTTGTTGTGTGGAAAATGAGTTTAGCCTAAAGCCCGCATTGTTATGCTATAGAACCAATGATAACGTGGCCTTTCGTTGCTCAAACCAACCGCTACAGCTTGAACTCTCCATTTTCTGTCTCTGTCCGGGAGTTATTTTTCCCTGTTTAACGGTACGTCTGTACGCTCGACGATCTACTAAAACGATATTTTGTTTAGCGCTAGACAGGTAGCGAGCGGTTGCTATTAATAGGCACAAAGCTACGGAATAGCGAGCGTTGTGGCCGAGTGGTCTAAGGCGGGGGGCTAACTTGCCTCGTCTGGGGTCGATCCAGCCTCTTGGCATTATGTTTCTCCGAATATTATTTACTTTCGACTCGGGTAAAGTGTCGGAGGTTTTCTCCGGGTACTCCGGTTTGCTCCCCAAGCAAAGTTTCGAAAACACAGCTAATATTAGGTAGGTTGGGTTTGGGCGCGCCACAGGGTGCGACTACGCCTTCCCCATGGGAGGCGACCCGGGATTTTCCGACTAAAGGGACAATAAAGTGTCAGACATCAAGTCAGAAGAAAGAAATCAGAAATTTTTGATTTACAAAACAAACCAACAAACAAAATCTACTTTCGAAATATTAGTTTTTTTTTGTTGCATGCTTTTTTTGTGTGGGACAGCACTAACTGTGATTGTTAACCGGATCAGTGGACGGGGCGTGAGCAAATTGAGTTCCATTAAGGTGAAAGGTTGGAAGCGTAACAGTGCTCCGGCTGTTTGGTAGATAAGGTTTTACTTCGGCATTTACAGCGTGCTTTTTCTCTTCACGTTGTGGATTAAAATTCCTCGAATCGTCAGTGTCTTTTTTTAAAGGTGAAATCTGCTTTTTAAGCTGTAAATAAAACCGATCTGAGAGAGAGAGAGAGAGAGAGAGAGAGAGAGAGAGAGAGAGAGAGAGAGAGAGAGAGAGAGAGAGAGAGAGAGAGAGAGAGAGACAGAGAGACAGAGAGAGAGACAGAGAGAGACAGAGACAGAGAGAGAGAGACAGAGAGACAGAGAGAGACAGAGAGAGAGACAGACAGACAGACAGAGAGACGGTGCGAGCGAATTGTCTGTCCGATTTCTGCTTTTGTGCTTCTGGAAATAGCTTACGTAATGGCTTTGATAGTGCCTGTCAGAAGCATTAGGTTACGGAGAGTGCTAGAGAGAGATGGAGAGAAGAAAGGGGAGGGGGAGATAGAGATGGGGTGAAGGTGGGAAAACACAGAATACCAATTATTTGAAAACAGTTTGAGGATATATTTCGCAGAGAACACTGCTTGAAACGAGGGTGTGTAGGTGTGTGGGTGTACGTGTAGGTGTATGGGTGTGTGTGTGTGTGTGTGTGTGTGTGTGTGTGTGTGTGTGTGTGTCATTTGGTTCGGTGGTCCGTATGCGATGTTTACACAGCACGGCACCTTATAGCAAGTGTGCGTTTTGGCTGACGTGGGCTTGATCCTGACTTCGGATCTTGACGGTTATCTCCTTTTGAGCTTGCAAGAAAGCACTGTACAAAAAACCGGTTCCAACCCAAAATAGCGTCTTTTTGTTAAGTTTGGTTTGATACTACTACCTTCGGTCAGGGCCTTGACCATCATTCTGTGTGCTAGTAAGCGCGCTGTTTAACTAAAGCCCCATCCTCCATCCCCACCCCCACCAACACCCCTTCACTCCCCACCCACCCACCTACCCACCCAACCCCCCCCCCCCCCAAAAAAAAAAAATTGGTTGATATAACGAATAGGGTTTGCTAGTGAATATGTGGAAGATGACCGAGTTGAACTTTCGTCACTGTAGGCCTTATCTGTTTCTATTTTCACTCGTCTTGAATGAAGCCATTGATACCGCTCCGAGCTGCCATGGATTTGGAAATATCTGCATGTCATGGGCGTTGGTGCATTAAAGAGAAAGCGGAATGGCGGAAATGGGGAGACGTTAGATGAGAAAGAGGAGTTGGGAGAAGGTGAGAACTTCTTCACCATTTATAAAAACGATAAAAATAATAAAAAATAAAAACGAGAAAAGAAGAATAAAATGAAAAGAAGCGCACGAACGGAAAATAACGCACGAGCGCACACTCCCCGATACCTGCGCGTGCATACTCTTGTCTGTCTGTCTGTCTGTCTCTCTCTCTCTCTCTCTCTCTCTCTCTCTCTCTCTCTCTCTCTCTCTCTCTCTCTCTCTCTCTCTCTCTCTGATGCTTATACAGTCATTTACTTCCACAGCGTTACAGAACTTATATAGTATAGTGGATGTATGTAGTATTGCCAAACATGCTGCGATTGTCTGTATGGCTGGCTCTCATCCCAGTGGAATTCGCAGTAATTTATTATAATTTATGTATGGACTACAAACAACCCCACCGCTACTGTTGCCTGTGGCTTTGACTGTATGATATAAATTGTGTAGGACAGATATAATGTTCCAAGGCATGTATTTTATTTTATTTACGAGCATTATGTTGTAGCGCTTTTTGGACTGGCGTGCATAGCAATGTGAGTTTATGTATTCACACAAACAAATTTGTTTTCTAGATTTTTGCAAATCTGCGCTTGATAAGTCCTAAACAGTAAAAAAAAAAAAACACGGTGTTTTTTTTTCTTTCTGTCCTCCGTCTGGAAGTGCAAAACTTCTCAGAACCTATTTCAACTATTACAACCAAATTTGGTAAGATGGTGTATATCCGTGAGACCTCATGAATGATCAGTAAATGAATGACTTCACTTCAAGGTCAAGGTCACAAGATTAACAAATGTTAGTTTTAAGAAAAAGGCAAGTTTTCACAAAATTTCACTTTTTTTTTCTTCATATTGAATTTATTATTCTTTTATGCATGATAGATATCAATGAGACACACATCCTCTGCACATTTTGTCAACCTCACTACTGTGTCGCAAGTTAAGCACCGCCCAGTGCGGTTAGCACTTGGATGTGTGACCGCAAAACGTGAAGCGACAAATAACAACGCCCCCAGTTGACTCAACTGTGACTGAGTACCTACTCTCTTAAGGGTTGGGAAGGTAAAGCAGCGAGGGAGAGAGATAGGCATCACCCTCATTACGCTGGCCCAAGATAAGTGTGATCTCCAACATCACGCTCCCCTACGGCCACAAGGCTATGGGACCACAACCACCACCACTCCCAAGGTTTTGAGTTGGAGCTTTCCAAAGTCAGTATAGTCTAGGTACTTTGAAGTTACCTTGGCCCTAAACTATGAGAGATATAAGTTTTTTAAAAGTTGTATTTAGAGAAGATAGATTAATCTTTCATATATGCTCCGTTTTTTGCGTTGAGCTTGAAGGTCAAGGTCAGTTTAGATCTTACAAACACATAGCAAAAATAGTCGTGCAGTGTAATGTCAGTCTCTATTGTACCCATAGTGTGTAACAATATTGGGTTATTTGAACATACATGAGCATGAGAGGTCACATGAAGGTCAATATCATGTCAAGGTCACTGAATGTCATGGTCATGATATTAGTGTATTTGGAGCCGGAGTGAAGGTCATCTCAAAGTCAAGAGCTTAGAAAGATCAAAGCCGGTATTACTTTGCATTTTGTTGCCACTGTTTCATTTTGTTTCGTTTTTTCTGGACAGTCATTTTCATGTGAAATATTGCAAGTTCAACACGGAGCGTGTGAGTCATATGGGCTTTGCCCTCCTAGTTAAACTCAAGAGCTGCTCAAGGCGCTAGTCGATACATGATAGAAACTCAAGCTGCCCGAGGCGCACACTTGCAGCCATTGGACGAGACGCATTGCTTGACCCTCAGACAACTGAGCACAACCCGTGTAGCTCTTCACTTTTGTTATGTCATGTATGTACGAGGCAGAAATAAAAATAGGCTTTAACCTCTTGGTTGAGCTAGAGGCGGAAAAGGTTACAATAGCGACGCAGTCTTCATTTGTATTACGATCTGTGGATCAGATAGTTCCACACAATATGGTTAGTGTGTCATCGGCTCCTGCTAACATCACGCTTAAGATTTCATTTCCTCATAATTTAGGGGAAACCTATTAAGTCGCTGAGTATTTCTAAAGTTGCAAAATCTCTCCAGTTGTGTGCTTTGTTAAAGTTCTGACGCCCACCTTTGATGTCAGCTGGAAATAGGTCCTTGTCCTAATTTTTCAGGCATCGGGGAGCAACAGCATGTGGTAATGATTGTTGTGACCATCGACGTGGAGATATTTATGCGCTTTAAGAATTATTGATTTATTCCTTCTTTCATTTAAATGGCATTTCCATCGCGGAAGGCCTCTCCTATCTAAGACGAGCTTAGGAGAGAAAGAACGGCATCTTTCTCTGTACTATATCCTGTTTAGAATTGAGTGCGCTACTATATCCTGTATAGAATTTGGCTCTTTTCTCGGTCAAGTGGGCCTGATCTAAGATGTTCAACGGTTTAGTTTACACTAGGTAGGGTAATTCTAGATTGACTAAATTAAGTCTAATACTGCGTGGTATAAATTATTGTAGATTGTTTAGATAGAAGAATCTAGAACTGCGTAATATAATTCTTGATTGTTTAGAAGAGTCTAATACTGCGTAAATAATTCTGAGTTTGCTTAAATAAAAGAGCCTAATACGGCAAATTATGGCGGTGAACGTCTCCGGTAGTGTCCTTATCAATCCTGTCCTGTAACTCGAAAGCCGTTGGGGCACCACAGATCATCGTTTAACCATCGCACTCCATCTTTCTCTGTCCTCAGCAACCCTCTTGACTTCGCTCAATGTGAAGCCAGTCCATTCTCGAATGTTGTCCTCCCACCTCTTTTTCTGTCTCCCTCTTCTTCTGCCTCCTTGCACCGTGCCTTGCAGGATGGTCTTTGTAAGGCCTGATGATGCTCCGGTGACGTGGCCATACCATCGGAGTTTCCGTTTCTTCACCACTCTGAATATGTCATCGTGTTGTTAATTGGCTTGTGTGATGGTCTGTCGGACTTCGTCCTGGTGCTGGGCATAGGAAATGCCCAGGAGTCTTCTCCTCATCTCCATGCTTTGTATTCTTCGTTGTAGGTCTGCTGTGAGGGTCCATGTTTTGCAAGCGTATAGGAAGATGGAGATGACAAGGGAGCGCACGCGCAGCATCCTTACTTTGGCGTGTAGACTGAGGGGGACCTGTCTTTTCAAATGGGCTTCAATCTTGTCAGGGCAGCAGTTGTTTGTGCGACCCTGGAGAGGACTTCCTGTCGGGACCCATTGTCTGATACAATGGCTCCTAAATATTTGAAGCTATGCAACGTGTTGAGGGTTAGGACTGTGATGTCCGTGTTGATGCCATTGGTGTTGTTGGTCATCATTTTGGTCTTCTCTGTACTTATTTCCATTCCAAAGGCTCTGGAGGTGGTGTCAAGCCTCCGTACCAGCTGTTCAAGTTCTTGTTCCTTTTCAGCCAATCCATCAATGTCTTCCGCAAAATAGAGGTTGGAGATTGCTCTACCCTCCTATTCTGACTTTGCCATCTCACATAATGCGCTCCAGTAAAATGATAAAGAGTGTTGGAGAGACTAGGCATCCTTGACGCACGCCGATTGTTGTTCTGAACCAGTTCCCGATGGCGATGGTGTGGAGGGTTGCACTGGTAGCCTTGTCATACAGGCTTTCTGATGACTTCAATAATTTTGGGGCTGATGTTGTACACTCTTGTGGTTGTCCAAAGAGCTGCATGCCATACTCGGTCAGACGCTTTTTGAAGTCTACAAACACGTGGTATAGATGTTGGTGCTGTAGGTATTTATCGCAGATTATTCTTGGGTTGAAAGCCTGCTCAATGGTGCTTCGCCCTGCCCTGAATCCTGCTTGTTCATCAGCTATAACTTGTTCAGTTTGAGTTTTCAACCTTTTGAGTATTATTTTCAGGAGGACTTTGCTGGGATGGCTGATGGTGCGGTAGTTTTCACACCACCATTTTAGGTAAGAGTGATGACAAGCGTTTGGGTCCAGACCTTGTTACAGATAATTGCGAGGGTGTCAATCATCTCTTCTCCCCCGGCTTGGAGCAATTCTGCATGTTTGTTGTCCACTCCCGCTGACTTCCCCTTCTTCAGCGATGACCCTGCTGCCTCCACTTGCTAGCGCTAGCGACTGGTTTCTAAGGGAGATACACCTTGTACCGGCTATATAACTGACGACCCTTTTGAATGCTCGGACTCTGCGTTTAGAGTCAGGTTTCGCAAATATTGCACCTAGAAAAATGTGAGGCCAAGTATTACAATAAAGCGTGAAAGGAGAACAACTGGTGTTTAAACCTCACCCGATAGCTACGCAACAGCACACCAGCATCCAAAACCCTTACAGAAAAATGTATGACTATAACTACAATAAGCCAATTGCCATCTCTTTAGCGGGAATTTGATTGTTTCTCTTTCGCAATTTTGATCTCGACCGCAGATTTCTTTAAAAGTAGCTTGGTCCTCTTTAATTAATGCCCGACACGGCCCGTTGCTTTGGGCATTAATATCTTTCCCACAGCCACTAAAAGCACTTGTTACCTCCCGCCATTATGATTTGGCCGCTGTTTATTTAACGGGTTAATCCAGTTTTGAGTGTTAGGCGCATTGCACGTTTCGACAGGAAGGGTGTCTCATTTTATTCATCTAGTACGACTGTTTTAGATTGATGATCAGTGTGCATGTACACCTTGGATAAATAAATGTCTTTTTTTATCCAAGGTGTACATTTTACTTTGGGATAAATTCGTCCGTCCTTATTCCACTTGTGGAACAAGCTACCTAGCATTATTAGGACAGTTTTCTTTGTCAGTATCCAAGTGATTTGCGCAATTCATCTTTATGTATTTGAGTGTCTGTGTATTCACGGCGTGGGCCTATGGGCCATGTTTGTACTTGTGTAAAGTGATGTGCATAATAAAGTTTCAACTTTTTTTTTTCTTTTTTTTCTTTTTTTTTTTTTGGGGGGGGGGGGGGGTATAGGTCTTCTTCTTCTTCTTCTTCTTCTTCTTCTTCTTCTTCTTCTTCTTCTTCTTCTTCTTCTTCTTCTTCTTCTTCTTCGTTTTAAATTTATATTATTCACCTATTTTGACTGCTTTGTATGGAAAATGAAAAAAAAAGGCTTCTTTTATAGGTGGCAACGGCACGAACAAGTTATTTTGGACACATGTGTCATTCACAGGCAACAGCATTTTGTGAAAATAATTGCAAAATCGCCTATTGGTAGACTTATCAAATGGTGTTAAATCCCCTTTTCGCCTTGTCTCCCCTTATTTCATTTAATTGATTTAATTGGTTACTTTGATTGAATTGGTATAAGTTTTCACTCACATGCATGCCAATGTGAGTCTATGTACTCCCCCTCCACCCACCCCACCCCCAAGAAAGTAAATAAATAAATAAATAAAAATTAAACATTAAAAATGTTTGCAAATCTGTGCGAGATGAGTCCTAAATAGTGCAGAAATGACATATAAACAAACAAAACAATGGTCCGTCCGTCTCTGACGTCCGCCGTCTGTACGTGCAAAACTTGCCAGGGATTAATTTCTCAGAACCTATTTCAACTATCACAACCGAACTTGGTAAGATGTATATCCTTGAGGCCTCATAAATGATCAGTGAATGAATTACTTCACTTCAAGGTCAAAGTCACAGGGTCAACAAATGTTAGTTGTTGTTTTTTTTAATCACTTTTTTTTCTCAAAATTATTAATATTAAACTTATGATTCTTTCATGCATGATACTTTGATAGATATCACTGAAACAATTTTCCTAGGCACATTTGATCAACCTCACTCCAAGGTCAAGGTCACTGGGGATGCCCAAAGTCAGTATAGGTACTTTGGGTGGTGCAGTGGTGTGGGCAGACGCTGGCCATGCTTCGTGCTAAGCAACATCGGGCGGGGTTAGAACTTGGATGGGTGACCGTACTTTGAAGGCAAGCTACCAAACGACACCAAAACAAAACAACAACAAAAACCACTGAAACAAGCGCACGACACACCCCAGTCCACCCAACTGTGAGTGTGTACCTGGTTCTGTTTAGAACCGGGAAAGGTAAAGCAGCGAAAGAGGGGAGATACACAGTCATCATAAAGCTGACCTAGAGAAAAGAGAGGTCCCAAATGCCTCTCTCCCGAACGACGGAAAGGTACTGGCAACACCTTTACCTGTATAGGTACTTGACAGTGACTTTGACCCTAAACTTTGTGAAGTACAAAGTTCAGACTTGTTGTATTTAGAGATTATAGTTTGATCTTTCATATATTTTCCGTTTTTGCGTTTGATCTTGAAGGTCAAGGTCATTTTAGGCCTTGGAAACACATATATAAAAATGTCACTGTACAGTGGAATGGCTCTGTTTAACCCATAGCAGCGAGCGTTGTGGCCGAGTGGGCTAAGGCGGGACTAACTTGACTTGTCCACAAGCTAGAAACCAATGGTGCCTGCCTGACAGGTGTGGGATCGATCCAGCATCTGGGCGTTATGTTTCTCCGAACATTATGTTCTTTCGACTCGGGCAACGTCTTGGGGGTTTTCTGCTGGCGCTCCGGTTTGCTCCTCCAGCAAAATGTTTACAAAAAACCAACAACACAACTAATATTAGGAAGGTTGGGTTTGGAAGCGTCACAGGCTGTGTGACTACGCCTTCCCCAGGGGAAGCGGCCCAGGATTTCCCGATAAAAATTGACAATAAAAGTATTAAAGTATACAAATAGCATTGGGTTATTTTATAATACATGAGCATGAGGGGTCACGTGAAGGTCAAGGTCATGCCAAGGTCAAAGTCACTGAAGGTTGAGGTCACTGAAGGTCGCGGTTATCCCAAAGTCACTGTTCTTATATATTTTGTTTTTTTTTACAACTTTTGCTGTAGTTTATTTGATACTACATGAGTGTATTTGGAGCCGGAGGTCAAGGTTTATCTCAAGGTCAAGAGCATAGAAAGATCAATTAAAAGTCGGTAGTACTTTGCATTTTAATGCCACTGTTTCTTTTTTTTTCCTTTTGTGGGCATTCATTTTCATATCAAATAAGAAGCATGTGAGTCATATGGGCTTTGTTCTTTTAGTTTAATGTGTAGTATTACCTCAATGTGTTCAATATACACACTAAGTAAAGGATTTGTTGCGGTGGAAAATAAAACAATGAAGGGTTGACGATGTGAAAATAAATGTTATTCCGGCATATTTAGAACAAAAGATCTAGAGTGAGATCTTGTATTGTCTCCACGCAAGCACAAAGAGAGATTTGTGTTTTTATTTTACAACAGCTTTAAAATTATTTTTTTATAAAAATAGTGGCTATGAATTGGTATTGTAGTGTCTCAATTAAATTTAAAAAAAAAAGTTTCCCTGTAGGGTCCGGACAAGGCAGGCACAGCCTTATACACGCATATTAACTCTCTCTTTCTCTCTCTCTACCCCCCCCCCCTCATCCCCCCCCCTGTTTTTTTTTCTCTCTCCATCCCTCCTTCATCAAGGAACATTTCTGCAGTATTTTGTTACAGAATGTGAGATTAATGTGGTAGGCCTACATGAGACGCAGGGGTGCTCACAGTCTCATAAATGTATTGAAAGGGATACTATTGTAATCAGTCCACCCCCCACTACCTACTCCTTCCCCTGCGTCCTGGGTCTGTGTGTTGACAGGGCGTTTCTCACCAACAGCCTAACATTAAAAGTATAGGAAAAGTTTAGGAACTTGCTTATATAAGAAGGAAAACCTTAGGGTGGAAACAGAGAAACGAATTTGCCCTGGTTATCGTGGGAATCAATCGCCGAGGTGCGTGTACGTGAGAGGGAGAGAGAGAGAGAGAGAGAGAGAGAGAGAGAGAGAGAGTGTGTGTGTGTGTGGGTGATAATATAATTATATTACGTGCATTGAATTCCTTGGATGTATTTTTTTGTCTGTGGATTGTCGATTGCATATTTGTTGTTGTTGTTGTTGTTTTTGTTTTTTTTTAAACTGTTTTGTAAATTTAGTTTTGTGGTAAACAAGTAGATTAATAATCGAAACAGATAAAAGTTTTTTGTTTTTTTTTATGCTGCTTATGTATTTCCATATAATAATTATAGAGTACAGTGAAAGCGGTGCACTGTAGAAAGTGTGATATATCATTCTGATCGCTTTCTGCAGGGCTACCGACCAAACGGTACTTGGGGATTTGCTACTGCAGGCGCTGCCTTACAGCGAAGTACATCCACACTAAAGGACATCGGTAACTGCGCCACAAGACATGGCGGAAAGTTGATATGTAGGTGGATGAAAGAGCGGCATTCATTACATTGGTACGGTGCTTATCAACCGATGTATCATGCTTTATGCAACGGGCTTCTGTTCTTATAAAGCACTTATTTATTTTATTTAATAGTTCTCCAGCTTTTGGCTCTTTATATATTTTATTTTATTTTATTGTTGACAAATGAATTTTTTTTAGTTGTGGAATAGTGACGTGCTTTGTTACCTGGGTGCGATTTAGTTGGGTTCAAGCCTCTACCCTACTGCTAAACAGTCACTTGCTGCTAGCTTGGGCAGTGCGTAGCGCCGTTAACCTTTGTGACGTCTGGATGTGATTTTAAAAACAGTGAGGTCAAGGCCCTAATGACAGTTAACTGCTGCAAGATTGAGCAGCGCGTAGCGCCGTTAACCACTGCACCATCTGGATGTGACAAGAGCCGGGATCAAGGCCCTAATGACAAGCAATTGATTGTTGTTGATGGCAGGCGACCTGCAGCTGCATCTGCTGGTGTTGTTTGTGGACGCCGAGGTTTTGGTTAGCCTACAACAAACGGACGAAGGCCAAACCGTTCGCGCCATACGGATATTCGCTGTCGTATCCGTACTGGTACTATTTACGTTGCCTACGAAACCTAGAAAACAACTCGCATGCAACGAGTGCGAAAGCTTTACTACTAAGCCTGTGTCTATAGTTGTGTTGTTGAGTTAATGTGAACCATTATTGCTTACATATGGAAGGAACTTACATTTCTTCGTCAAATAATGTAAGTATTAGCTTATGTAAGGCAAATCTGTAGTTTTTAAATAAATACAGTTAAAGCATAGCTTTCACGAAGCCCTGGACTAGATTTTTGCGTGGACATATAAACTGGTTGCTACCTGTGGTGTGTACTTTAATCTCGTTTCATAAGCTCTTGTGTTAACGAGAGAGAGAGAGAGAGAGAGACAGAGACAGAGACAGAGACAGAGAGACAGACAACACACATTTAGCATATATCTTGCATGGAACAACCAAAAGTGATCTTGTAGGTGGATATTTCAATCAACAGTTATAATTATTATTGGCATTTGTGTTTGTAACGAAAAGGAACATTTCCGAATTTGCTTGCGTGTATGTGTGAATCTGCGTGTTCGCCCGTCTCACAACTTCTCTAACTCGTAACAATAAACTATGTTGTCACATCCTCTATTAAACCATAGACATAAATCAATACGATAGGACAGACATACAGAATAAACAAGAATCAAAATGGAATTTATACAATTGCTTCTACTCACGTCATTTCGCAGAGAATAAATCCGTTGAAAGAATAAATATACACAACTCCAAATAAAACTCCCAGTCATCGTGCTAGAGAGAGAGAGACAAAAGTTATATATACTAGTCACACTGTAGTTCGATCTCTTCTTTTCTCTGCCTACGCCATATTCTTTCACTGCTCCTCAATCTCACTGTCCTTCTCCTCAGCCTCCCTTCTCTCCTCCTCGTCCACCTCTTCTTTCTCCTTGTTTGCCTCTCCTCAGTCTTCTTCTCTCCTCCTCGTTCTCCCTTCCTCCGTCGTCTTCATCATCATCATCATCATCATCATCATCATCATCATCATCATCATCATCATCATCATCATCCTCATCATCATCATCATCATCATCATCATCATCATCATCATCATCATCATCATCATCTTCTTCTTCATCATCATCATCATCATCATCATCATCATCATCATCATCATCATCATCATCATCTTCTTCTTCTTCTTCTTCTTCTTCTTCTTCTTCTTCTTCTTCTTTCTTCTTCTTTCTTCTGCGCCTATTCTTGAGGCACCCGCAGCAAAAGACTTCTGCAGTCAACGGAGTTAACAACAACTAAGTTTCTAGATATCTAAATTTTTTTGGACCATTACATATACCTCTCTACCTCTACATCTATATTTACCTCTGTTTCTCTCTCTACCTCTCTCTGTTTCTCTCTCTACCTCTCTCTCTCTCTACCTCTCTCTGTTTCTCTCTCTACCTCTCTGTTTCTCTCTCTTCCTCTCTTTCTGTTTCTCTCTCTCTGTTTCTCTCTCTACCTCCCTCTCTGTTTCTCTCTCTCTCTCTACCACTCTGTTTCTCTTTATTTACCACTCTGTTTCTCTCTCTCTACCATTCTGTTGCTCTCTCTCTCTCTCTCTACCACTCTGTCTCTACCACTCTGTCTCTGACTGTCTCTTTCTGTCTCTCTCTCTCTGTCTCTTTTTCTGTCTCTGTCTCTCTCTTTCTCTCCCTCTCCCTCTCCCTCTCCCTCCCCTCTCTCCCTCTCTCTCTCTCTCTCTCTCTCTCTCTCTCTCTCTCAATATAGAAATATCAAGAACTCCGAATATTACCACTTCAAAAACAATTTATATTTAATACAGCTATCCTTATGTTCAAAATCACACACGGAGAAACACCTGCATATCTTGATACATTTTTTATTAAGCCAATTGATGGGCAAAGAGTGTATAATTATAAACTACCCCTCCCTCGCATTGATTTATACAAAAATAGCCTATCGTTTAAAGGAGCTAGTGTATGGATCTCTCTCCCTCTGGAGTGTAAACATTGCGACACACTGTTTTCTTTCAAATGTAAAATATGTAGGCATCTGCAAAATTAATTATAAAAGTGATGTATAATAATATATATGACAACACAGTCATTCGTGTAATTATTAACCTATTTATTTATGTATTAATTATTATTATTATTATTATTATTATTATTATTATTATTATTATTATTATTATTATTATTATTTATTTGCTGTGGGACTTGACTTATCTTATTATTATTATTATTATTATTATTATTATTATTATTATTATTATTATTATTATTATTATTATTTTTATTATTATTATTAATATTATTATTATTATTATTATTGTTATTATTATTATTATTATTATTATTATTATTATTATTATTATTATTATTATTATTATTATTATTATCATTATTATTATTATTATTATTATTATTATTATTATTATTATTATTATTATTATTATAAGGGTGAAGGATATGGGGAGGAGGGGTAGTTGCCTAAAATTTTTTAAAGATAATGATGAAGATGTTGGTGTGATTGTGTGTGCATGTGTGTTTGTGAGTGATGTGATTTCCAAGTTAAAGTTAAAGGTTAATTATTATTATGTTAATTTCTTAAGGGACAGATTGGAAGATTAGACTGTATCATTAGTCTAAAACTTTATCTCTAATAACAAAGTTTCAAAGTTTCAAAAAGTTTCTCTCTCTCTCTCTCTCTCTCCCTCTCTCTCTCTCTCTCTCTCTCTCTCTCTCTCTTTCTCTCTCTCTCTCTCTATCTCTCTCTCTCTCTGGTCCCGGCAATACAATGAATTTTATTTCATATCGAATACAGTTCAGGATATAAACAAAAATTCTATAACTAATTATAACAACTAATCATTACATCATTGGCATGCACCAACTAATTTCATTCACACAAATAAACGTAATACTATACACTAGGATTGTAGTTTCAACTTCAAATCAAATAATTATCCGACTTGAATTCGTCATTCAAAAATTACAGTGAACCACCATGTTCGTCTCCTCCCAATTCCATCCTTTGCACTACTATCAACAATTATGTATTATTAATTTTATTGTATAACAATACAATATCATCATTTAGAAATAGTATTACATTTATAATACAACATTTCAAATAATAAACAGTATATAACTGCAGATACAGCTGCGAGAAGTCCAGGACAACCAGTCTCTAATATAGTCAAGAAAAGAATGAATAAATAAATAATTTAATAAATAGATTTTTGAACATACTTTAGTAAACTGTCATGTGACCAGCTCAACCAATCAGAATTTTAGCTGTAAAAAAAAAATTACCAATATCTTCTCACAAAAAACAGACTAACAATAATATAAAGTCATCGGACCCAAATGACTATAAAACCGGTAGTGTTATTTCAACCTAATTCCTATTATATTGCAATGAAAGATATCGGAATTGTGTGTGTGTGTGTGTGTGTGTGTGTGTGTGTGTGTGTGTGTGTGTAGTTGTGAAACGTCACATTTGGGGAACGAAATTTGCCATTTTTAGTACCAAATGAGATAATTTTGTCGTTCCCCATTTGTCTGGCGTTGCTCATTTGTTCTAAGTACATGGAAGTGAACTTGTAGTGCATGTGCACTACAACTACACTTCACGAAGTGAAGTTGTAGTGCATGTGCACTTAAAGTACACTTGGCCAAGTGCAGTTGTAGTGCATGTGCACTTAAAGTAAACTTGCCCAAGTGTAGTTGTAGTGCATGTGCACTACAACTACACCAGGTCAAGTGTAGTTGTAGTGCACATGCACTACAAGTACACTTGACCTGGTGTAGTTGTAGTGCATCTTCCAGACGGGTAGGATAAGGAACTTTCCTCGACGATTAGGGTAAGGCAGTGCCTCGACGATTAGGGTAAGGCAGTGCCTCGACGATTAGGGTAAAGCACCCATTCCAGAAAAGGGTTAGGGTCAGGGCTAGTTGCAGCGCTGCAACTAGCCCTGACCCTAACCCTTTTCGAGGCACTGCCTTACCCTAATCGTCGAGGCACTGCCTTACCCTAATCGTCGAGGCACTGCCTTACCCTAATCGTCGAGGAAAGTTCCTTATCCTAGCTGTGTTTTTGAACAAACTTGACCTACTTCGTCTCTAATAGGCGAGGAATTAGGTCAAACTTTTTGCGAAAAATGTGCTTTTTTGAAGAAAGTTGACCTACTTCGTCTCTTAGGAGCGAGGAATTAGGTCAAACTTCTTGCGAAAAAGTGTCTTTTTTGAAGAAACTTGACCTAATTCGCCGCCTAAGGGCCGCGAAGTTGGTGAAATTACCCCATTTGTACCTCGTACACGCATGTGTGTGTGTGTGTGTGTGTGTGTGAACATCTTACGCGATGCAGTTGAAAATAATTATGACTACTTCAACTCAATTCAATTTAGTTCATTCCAATTCTTTAATTCTAGGTCTGTTTACTACAAATGGATATAAGACAACTGAAAAAACTAAGAAACTAAACCAAATGCATATAAAAAAACAATTGATTGATTGATTGGTCGATTGAGGCTAAAGTGCGGTCTCCCTATATCATATTCGGTGTGGGTTTTGTTAAGAAGAGGTTGTGGGTTAGAATATCACATGCCAGCAAGCATGCAGCGACAGTGATTCCAGCAAATCGATTTGCGATGCTCTCTGTGCACTTCCTGGTAAAATGGGGTCGACACGCGCGAGGCCCTTGTACTTTTCCGGCTGCTTATGGACCTGTTTCAGGCGATCTGCTATATTTAATTTGGGGCATTGCCGCAAGGCAAGTTTTTCACAGTCGTAAACCACCAGCCAATGATATGTTCGATGTCCTACTTTTGAATGTGGAGTGTTTGTAATTTGTAATTAAAAATCTTAACCGATTTTTGTTGGTCCTGATTTGGCTCGGAAGAGTCCGCTGGACCTAAAGCAATAATCATGTAATGTAACCGATTTTTGTAAACTTTTTTTTTTTCAATAAGCACTTCATTTTTTAAAAAAGTGTTACGTAATGGTATTGGGTGATATTGATGCTTTGGTAATGGAAGAATGAGTGTTTTTAATAAATACATATATACATCTAAATTTATTTTTTTGTTTTTTTAATTAATTTATTTTTTTAAAGCTGGATATAATTATGTTTCAAAGGTTTATTCAGGCTCTCAGCCCAAAGAGGCTTTTTAACCGACAAGGGACAAAATGGGGGGAGGGAGGGAGTGGGAAGGCAACAAACATACAAACATTAATTTGAACAGCAATATACAATAACCAGTTAATGCAACCCCGTATCAAACTTACAAGGCAAAACATTTAGTAATCTTATATCTTACAAACAAAGCATGTGCTGTTTTGAATATGATAAGTAATGTCCAAAATAAAAGATTGTCACAAGAAACAACCAACTTTGAATATGTACGCATACATAATTCCGACATACATGTGTACGATGCCATTTTTCTGTTACTGCAGCCGATATTGTATTTTTTTTCCCCCCGCTAGGAGAGCGGGTACTTAATGTATTAAAAAAAAAACTGGAATTTTCTGCAATTCGTGTTTTATTGCGTTGCATTAAAAAAACAAACAAACAAAACCACCCACAACCGGGTGATATTTGAATGAAACCTGCCATTTGCAATGATGTTCTCATAACGCTGGTCACCCGAGTTGGTGTCATCTGACGGAAGTTAATACATATTTTTAAGGTGTTGTTGCTTCCCTTGTTGAAATGTATGACACCTTTAATCTTAGCAACCCATGTTCATTGCTACTCCTGATTAATCCACCTACCTCCATTCTATGCACAATTCTCCGTCATCCACACTAAGACTCACACGCACGCACGCACGCATGCACGCACTGGCGCACGCATATACGCACAAGTGCACACACACATGCACGCACGCATGCACCAATGGCCTATTGACATTTTACTAGCTCGCAGCTGAGTTTATCGTTACAGGCTTGCCAAAGTATTCAAAAATACATTTATAAGCACTCGGCATTTTGACATCTGCTAGACATAATTAGGGTAATACATTATTATTCTATCATGGCTGTGTTTTTTTAAAAATTATTTTGTTTTGTTTGTTTGTTTGTTTGGGGATCATTGTAATACATTATTTTCTATTAAGTACTATTGCTGCTTTGTTTCTGGAGCGATATTTACAAATATATATCAGCAGTCAATTAATGTTCATAAATATGCAGGGTCAGCTCGGGGTGGGCGGAACGTTTTCTACGCTGTATAATTTAGCCGTTATTCATTACTCTTGCATACATCTTGGCGTTATTGGAATATACAGGCAAAACAGGTTTGAAGGTATTGTAAATAATGAGGAATAATGCATCTTTTTATGAATTGTTAAGGGTATACCGATAATGAAAGTAAGGGAGAAGCAGAATTATATTGGAGTTTCAATGCCACATTGTGAATTTTTATTTATTTATTTATTTTGTACATTGCTCAGTGACAGGCCACTATTAGCGTTTTTTGTACAGTTCCTATTTGTATTGATTTTATCTTCTTATATTTTTATGGCGTTTGTGTGCTGTCGGCTTGTTCCATGCGTACGTTTTAAAATTGTATTGTATCGTGCAGCCGCATTGACCAAATGCATTCCTTGTGCGTTCCGTCCACCTGGCAGTACAATAGGTGTGTATCTTTCTAAGCGTATCCTTGTTGTTAGGTACGGCTTTAAGGGGGGTATACCTGAACTTTGTTTTATTTCTTTGACAATTTTAAAAGAAAGAGGGATACAGACAGCGAGAATGTGATTGGTTTTTGGAACATTTTGAAATGCTGTGAGCGGAAGAAATGGTTTAAAAGAAAGAAGCAAGGCGTCAGGGGCATTTGGAGATGAAATGTAGGATTGTTGTTGTGTTGCGGTGCCAGCGTGGTCGTCTTTCGCAGAGCTCGCTAGCGCTGGCCATGTAGCGATACTGAGCGATGTTTGCTGGCCAAGGCCTTTTGCTCTGGAAAGTGCCAGAAAGCATCTAGCCTTAACGCAGAGCACCCTGCAAACAGTTGGAGAGAGAGAGAGAGAGATAAGAGAGAGAGAGGGGGAGGGAGAGAGAGAGTAGGGGGGGGGGGAAGGGTAGACAGAGAGAGATGAATGATGAATGAATGTACTGTAGGAGCGATATTTCAGAATAAATCCGATCCCACCCCGTCCGACCCTTTGCGCAGTTGAATAGTGCACCCTTTCATGCCAAGACGACTTGTTGTTGTGTTGTTTTTATAACTATTTTTTTTTCATTTCTTTAATCAATCTAATATAGCGATTTTTCCAGCTCAAGAGCTGCTCAAGGCGTTGGTCGATACAGGATCTAACACAAGCCGCACGAGGCGCCCACCTACAACCTTTAGGCTCATAGTCTGACGCCCCAGAGACTGAGCACAATCTGGACGACCGGGGATGGGGAGGAAGGACCTAGGGCTTGCTAGGTGTATTTGTGTAGCCGGCACTCACACGTCTAGGACATGAGCGTCAGGTTCTGTAAAGTCCATGCGGTGGAATGCGCGCGTGCACAGACTAATCCTCGGTTTATACTCTCATCAGAAGAAGCAGGACTATAGAAGAGAACGGGATTATAAGATATTGAGAGACGATGGACCTTTCCATTATCGCTCTATAGAAAAATGAAGAGAGAGAGAGAGAGAGAGAGAGAGAGAGAGAGAGAGAGAGAGAGAGAGAGAGATTTAGGAAGCAACAGGAGAGCCGTAGAGAGGGGCATCACAACAGAGGGAGCAGGAAGGCTGGAGGGAAGGGAGGATGGGAGGGAAGCGAAGAAGAGGGCTGTCTGGGACTCGTATCGATTGGGGAGCTGGCGAAGAAACATTGCTTGGTGTTGTAACACACGAACGACTTGCTAGCAAAAGACGAGGAAATGACAAGTTTTTCCTTGTTTTATTGCCTCCTCTTCGTCTCTTTTGTTTCTCTTCCATTCTTTTTGTCTTCTCTCATTCAGCACAAGTATTGTTTCGCGCGTGTTGTTGTTGTTGGATTTTTTTTAAATGGGTCAAAGAGAACGAAGCGAGGAGTAGATGGTAACAGACGCGTTGTGTGTTGGAGCACTGACTAATCTGGGTGCTTCGGAGTCTTATGTCGTCGTCTATGGACAAGCGAGACCCGTCTTTTGCAACCTTCGCAGTTTGTTGTGGCTTGCGAGAAACGAACACCTACACTAGGCCCGGAATGACACTGCCTTAATGTAATCATATACATGATACGGTGAGACTGTGGTTGTCGATTCAGCGTACAAAGTTTATAGCAGTTCTCTTGCAAGTGGTGGTTGCAGGTCGGAGAGAGAAAAATGGACAGGAACAGATGGATTGCAGTTGTGAATGAATATCGTGGTCAGAGGTAAGCTGTGAAGGGATTTTCTGCGTGTTGCTCAGTCCTGGGTTTAAAAGAAAGAACTTGAGACTCGTGGAATATGGTTGGTGTCCAGTCCGTCCACGCAGTCTTGGTAGAAGTAGGCCACAGGGAAGAACATCATGGAATTGGTGGTTGTTGTATTTTATTTTTGTGGGGTGAGGGGGCTGAGTAATGCACAAGGTGGGCGTCGATGTATCGATGGCTGGATTCAAAACCTATTCACGGTCGATGTGCGTGTATTTATAAGTCAGTGACAAGAAGAACCGAATAGTTTGTTTTTTTTTAATTTGGTTTTGTTTTGTTTGATTAAAAGAAGAAGAGAAGAAAGTTAGATTTTTGTTTTAAATTAAAGAATATAACTGGGATTTTGAGTTTGTGATGAGGTAGAACAACGTAGAATGTATTATTACAAGAACAATAGAAAAATAAGAACGTAGATAAAACATGGCCGTCGAAGAAAACTCTTTCTCACCGTCACACTGTCACTACCACTGAAGCTATTAAAATAATTTTAATAGAATTATTTTTTTAATTATTGTATTTGATTTTGTTTTTTTTAACGTGAATGATAGATGGACTTGACTGAGACTGAATCTCTTGGTGTTTGGAAACCGTGTGCATTGAATGAAGCTGATTCGCTTGGCTTTGGTTATAGGTGATAAAGAAAAGAAGAGAGATTATCCTTTAGAATGCTAAGAATTCGTCCCTCATTTTTCACCGATGACCTCACAAGTTCAAAGACTAGGTAGATTAGAAGAATTGCATTTTTAGGTATGAACAGACTAGATAGATAAAATTATTGTACATAGATGTAGGAACAGAGGTCCATCATGGACAGTAAGACTGACATAGTTGAGGTTCTGGGTGTCGGGGAATTTCGTGTTTAGACTGAAGACAAAGTCATACTTCGGGGTTAAATGGTAGGATTGTAAAAGTCACCATTGGACGGACAGAGCTGTAGTATCGCGGTGATAATGAGTATGCAGGAGTGACCACAACACTGGACACAAATTACAGTATCATTGTGATGAGTAGAGGAGGCCGGCTCGTCTTGTTCGCTGCGCTGGCCGTAGTTGAAGTTAACAATATCATCGTGATGACAGATGGCAGTGGTAGGCTGACCGTTCTAGGCAAAAGAATATATAATGTTTAGTCGCAGTATCGTTGAAGTCAAACTCCAGGCAAGTCAAATCATTGTTTATTCCGGAAAGAGGACCCGGTCTTTGTGTTGATGGCGGTGTGGGGGGCTGGACACAGTGTGACAGCGAAGTGGTTAGAGTGTGGGATGTTTACAAACCATACTGCTGTTGTTACTGTCCTTGTTGATGGTGGTGCCGCTGCTGTTGGTGTAGCTGTTGATAATATTGTGCTGATTAGGGCTTGAGATCAGAGGAAACATTATATTCAAGTTACAAGGTAGTAGTATTGACGCAGGTATGGCCATGTTGTAATGGAAGCTGACCACAGGACGTGGAATGAGAGTTGCTGTACTGGCACTGTTGTTGCTATTGTTGATAATGAGGATAACGTTGCTGCTGTAAACTAACCTCAAAACACACTGCCCACCCTCCCCCCTCCCCCCCCAAAAAAAAAAAAGTTATACGTTGTGTAAGGCTCTGGCAGTGTAAATATAGTGTGGACATGAATCACCCATCATCACCACCTCATGATTACGTTGCTGCTGCTGCTGTAGTGACAACACTGACCTCAGAACACATAAGGCTGCTCTAGCTGCTGTTGGTGAAGATGATATTGGGCGTTGTTGTACTGGATTTGGCCATTTGTAGTGACAGACTGGCCACAGGAAGCTGAGAGACAGGACTGAGTGACTGGTGCCGTGCCTGCCTGGCTTGTAAGCCGTATAGTTACTGGGTGGTGTTGTCGTTGTCGTCCTCGCCCTAGTTGACTACAGTGGTCACAACAGGCCCATCTCTCACCCTCGCACTGCCATTGGGGGCTAGTACTGTACAAATACTGCCAACTCTGTTTTCACCACCGTTGGTCCAGCACCTTTAGTCACTCTTAGAGCTGTACGTTCGCTATTTAAGAGCAATTAGTTGTTTTTTGTTCTTTTTTAGGCTCTTTAAACCTAGCCTTTAACTAAATGGAGCACACAAGTACAGCAAAACCGCTAGAACTTCGGTTTATTTTGAAAACTTTTCTAGTTTAACTATAGTTATAAATTTACAAAAATTACAATGCGACACACCAACTGTACCCTTGTGTTTGATGAATAAAGATTTCTTGACTTTAGTTGACTAGGTAAAGTTTACTATACAGAGTACTGGTTATTTTACTTGTATTAGTGAACCGGGTGACAGAAGGATCTCCTAAATGTATAGAAATATTGTCTTGACAAACATCTGTCTTTGGTTTAAGGTTTGTTGCAAGCTATGCCTCTTTAGTCATGTGTGAATCAACAGCTTTAGCGTTTTTGGTGAGGAGATCATCATGATTTTGAAGTGTACCACGCTTTAGAACTGCAAGTGTTTTGTTTTGACTGGTATTGCGAAAAACTTGTGATAATGATATATTGAAGTACTGTGGAGTGTGCAATGCTAGTGATATGGAATGATTGTGGCTCAGTTGACGTGCCAGCCCCCGACCAAGCTTGGAGTGATAAATAGTAGTAGATTCTAGAAGCCTTTTTTTTGGGTTTAAAATCTGGTGCGTTTTTATCTCCACTTAGTAAAACGTCCCCAAACCAAGAATCTTCGTCTTCGTCAACCTTCTTATCTCGTCTTCCTGACACTGTCAGGGTGGACGAATTTGTAAATCAAATGTAGACATTTTGTTAATGCAAGGTTCCTTCTTTATGGTTAAATTGTGTTGGCGCCGTTGCTATGATCAGATGAATGTGAATTATGATGTAGTTTTCTTTTTTTAAATATATGTCTTTTGTTTAAACCTACTCTAAGAGTGTGAGCATAGTGGTGTATATTTATTCATAACTAGTGGTTTTTGTACCCTGGCAAGCCAGGGTACACAGGTTGCTGTTTAAAATGTAGACAGAGAGACAACTGTTGTCTGCGAGTTTCATTTGGACGATGATACCTCCCCATATCCCCCTTGATACCTCACCATACCCCCCCCCTCTGATATCTCCCCGTCCCCCCCTCCATGATGCCTCATCATACCCCCTTGATACCTCCCCGAACCCACTTGATACCTCCCCATAACCCCTTGATACCTTTCGTACCCCCCTTGTAACCTACCTGTACCCTCCTTGATACTTCCCTGTTGATCGTTTCGCAGGTATGGATGAAAGGAATGGACCATCACCATACCCCCTTATATATACCCGTATCCCCGTTATGCCTACCCATGCCCCTTTAAACCTACCCGTAGCCCCCTTTTACCTACACGTACCACCCCATTCCGATCCTTGATAATAATAATAATAATAATAATAATAATAATAATAATAATAATAATAATAATAATGAATAACACAAATAGAAATCATAAAAACACCAAGGTTTTAAAATAAAATTTGATATAAGATATTATAATTATAATAAAATAATAATAGTAAGTATTATTAGTTTATAAATAATAATAATAATAATAATAATAATAATAATAATAATAATAATAATAATAATAATAATAATAATAATAATAATAATAATAACGTACCATAATAATAATAATAATAATAATAATAATAATAATAATAATAATAATAATAATAATAATAATAATAATAATAATAATAACGTACCATCCCATCCCGATCCTTGGTAATAATAATAATAATAATAATAATAATAATAATAATAATAATAATACTAATAATAATAATAATAATAATAATAATAATAATAATAATAATAATATTGAATATAGAATAATACAAATAGAAATCATAAACACCAAGGTTTTAAAAGAAAATTTTATATAAGATATAATAATATAAATAATAATAATAATAATAATAATAATAATAATAATAAAGGTAAAAAGCCTAAATTAAAAAGAAAAATATCCATATTGTAGTGGGGAAAAAAAAAACATTAAAAAAAAAATATGGCACGCGTCGGATTCGAACTTGGGTCGTCCTAAACGGGAGGCGAAAGTGTTACCAACTGAGCTATCACTGCTTCGTACAAAAACAGTCAATTTTTTGGTCTATATGGGAAAACATGCTGAAACCTCAATTTGATTTTTAATGGAAGCGCGCGGAATGAGGCTATTGCAGTTTGTGGACATTTTGTTTATTCATTTATCTCAGAAACGGTTAAACGTTCGGTAAGGAAATGTCGGCTATAACGATTTCGTGGGTTTTGAGCACACAAAGGGCCGATTCACAGCACCCAGCACCTGCCCAGATCAGCGTCCATAGGAGACAAACTTTACAGTAGAGGCGAAGAAGGACTTCCGGCTAAGCAATTTATATATATAGACTAGTGGTTTTTGTACCCTGGCAAGCCAGGGTACACAGGCTGCTGTTTAAAATGTAGACAGAGAGACGACTGTTGTCTGCGAGTTTCATTTGGACGATGATACCTCCCCATATCCCCCTTGATACCTCACCATACCCCCCCCCCCCTCTGATATCTCCCCGTCCCCACCCCCATGATGCCTCATCATACCCCCGAACCCACTTGATACCTCCCCATAACCCCTTGATACCTTTCGTACCCCCCTTGTAACCTACCTGTACCCTCCTTGATACTTCCCCGTTGATCGTTTCGCAGGCATGGATGAAAGGAATCGACCATCACCATACCCCCTTATATATACCCGTATCCCCGTTATGCCTACCCATGCCCCTTTAAACCTACCCGTAGCCCCCTTTTACCCACACGTACCACCCCATCCCGATCCTTGATAATAATAATAATAATAATAATAATAATAATAATAATAATAATATTGAAAAATAATAATATTGAATAATACAAATAAAAATCATAAAAAACACCAAGGTTTTAAAATAAAATTTGATATAAGATATTATAATTATAATAAAAATTATTATTATTATTAGTTTATAAATACTAATAATAATACTAATAATAATAATAATAATAATAATAATAATTTTTAAAAAAAAAATAATAATAATAAAAATAATAACGTACCACCCCATCCCGATCCTTGGTAATAATAATAATAATAATAATAATAATAATAATAATAATAATAATAATAATAATAATAATAATAATAATAATAATGAATATAGAATAATACAAATAGAAATCATAAACACCAAGGTTTTAAAAGAAAATTTGATATAAGATATAATATTATAAATAATAATAATAATAATAATAATAATAATAATAATAATAATAATAATAATAATAATAATAATAATAATAATAATAATAATAATAATAAAGGTAAAAAGCCTAAATTAAAAAGAAAAATATCCATATTGTAGTGGGAAAAAAAAACATTTAAAAAAATATGGTCCGCGTCGGATTCGAACTTGGGTCGCCCTAAACGGTAGGCGAAAGTGTTACCAACTGAGCTATCAATGCTTCGTACAAAAACAATAAATTTTTTGGTCTATATGGGAAAACATGAGGCTATTGCAGTTTGTTGACATTTTGTTTATTTATTTATCTCAGAAACGGTTACATGTTCGGTAAGGAAATGTCGGCTATAACGATTTCGTGGGTTTTGAGCACACAGCAGGCCGATCCGCGGCCTCCAGCACCTGCCCAGATCAGCGTCCATAGGAGACAAACTTTATAGTAGAGGCGAAGAAGGACTTCCGGCTAAGCAATTTATATATATAGATAGTAAACATTCCTTTTGGAAAGGCTAGCTTGTAAATTTACTAACGCCTTATTCGCAGCAACAGTATTCGTCATAACACTTCAGTCATATATTTAATGTGGCAGTCAAACTGGTTTCACTATTAGAACTGTGTTAGGTCCTTGTACTGCACAACTGCCTAGTATAATTTTGTATTGGAAGTTTTCAACGATATTTACTGTTAGTAAAGCTTCGTGCGGACAGTTTTTGCAGAAACAAAGAAATACAATATGCGGCACATATACTAAGTGTAGTGTTTTTGTGATGTGGTGTGGTCTTTTATGGGTGATAGTGGTATACTGTTCCTATGGATGTATGTAGCAGTTTCAAGTGTCCAGTCATTGTCAATGCTTCAGGTACGGTGTGGTACCTGTTCACGAATGTAGTGAACATCGTTTCTCTCATCTGTTTTGTGCTGTTGGTATCGACCAGCGCCTTGAGCAGCTCTGGAACTGGAACAAGCGCTATAAAAAAAAGAACGATAAAATAAACTAACAAATCTTAAATGAATTGCCGACAACCATTGAATTTCAGATTTCAGTGTATGCTGGAGCTTGCCCACTAGATTAAATGTTTATGTGGCGTACTCGTCTAACCATTTGTGAAATACTGACTGAAGATTGGACGCTACATGATACACATTTGATATGGTTATTCTTGCTCTCTTGTGTTGCCATATTGTGTTGTTACATATAATATACAGTTCGTATGTATCAAGAGAACCCAAACAATGAAAGAAACAAAACACAGGCTCCATGGATTGTTTTCACGATTAGTCCTAATAACAGACAGGAAACTGTAGATTATGAGTTTATAACACTTTGTGTGTACACAGGTTGTGGTGATTTGGTTAGAGCTGGACAGGAGTACCAAACATTGAGATGCTGTATTGTTTGGAAGCTGACCGTCAACGGGAAAGAAGCTAAAGTCCAAACTTGCGGAACAATGAAGAATTATTATCCACTACTTGTAAACATGGAAGTCGTAATCATAATGGCATAAACCTAACGAGACCACTGCAAGCCTCGTGGTTTTGAGTTCCAACAACATGCATCAGAGTTAGCTTTGGTTGTGATTGTGATTGCTGACTATCGGCAGAAAGAACAAAACAGTTAACTAAGTGATTAGTATTATAACTTGACCACCCTATTCACTGCACGCGTGGCGTCGAACAACCCGCATCGGAGTTAACGTTGCTGTGGTGGTTTAGTGGAGCTGATTTTCAGCAGAGAGAAGGCAGTTCTGATGTGGAGTATCGGACCTAGGATTAGGTTTTGGCGAGAAAATGATTTTGAGCATCCGATTTTGTGCAAGCGTTGTGGTTTAGTGCCTGATCATCATGCATCGGAGTTAGCTGTGGTGTTTTGGAGGAGCTGTCATCAGGGCGAAATTAAACTTCAGACACAGGTGTGTGTGCGTTGACCATCATAACACCATGGGGGACACTCATTCTTCGAACGCTGGTTCCAGGGAGTGTTCGGAGGTAAGATGCGATTTGTGTTTTGTGTTTTTTTCCTTTCTCCACTGCAAAGAAATATGAAGGTTGTTTTTTTTTGTTTGTTTTTTTTTTTTAAATTGGTATTGTTGTGTGTAGAAAATGTCTGTTTATTCTTTAGTTTTTTTCTAAGGAGATACTCCTTCATCCCTACCCGTCCCTCCCCTTCCCATATTCTCTCTCTCTCTCTCTCTCTCTCTCTCTCTCTCTCTCTCTCTCTCTCTCTCTCTCTGTAGTCAAACAAAGAGGTGTAGTCACACGTGGGTGTTTACTTAACATGAATAATTATGTGTTAGGCCTTACTGTAACCCTAGCTCATCGCTGCCACTTATATATATATATAACAAAGACTCCAGCATTCTAGGCCATGCCGTATGTACGGAACACACATTCCTAGGAACGTACGCCAGGTAGGCTCATTCCTAGAAGCAGTGTTCTACGACTGACGCAGCAGTAGAGTATTATCACAATCATTTGCGCTATGTGTGTTCCCCGTCACTCCACTCTCTCTCTCTCTCTCTCTCTCTCTCTCTCACACACACACACACACACACACACACACACACACACACACACACACACACACACACACCTTCGCTCTTTCTCTCTCCATCTTACTCTCTTCCTCTCTCCCATCTCTTCTTCTTTCTCCGAACTTTATTTATAACATTTATATGGTCGATAAAATAGTCTTCCGTCTTCTCTCTTATATCACGGTCGTACTGTATTATCATTAGTGCTAGGAATGGTAGTAGCACGGGGACAGGGCATGGATAGTACTTTAGGGACAGGTTATAAATGACCCCAAGACGTTAATCTATTTACTGAACTGAACTGACCCCAAGGAGTGACCGCCATTGGCCAGTACTAATAATAACTGGCTAACCCATTATTGCCCTAGCAGACGTTATGGTGACAGAGCATATATTTTAGTGGGCAGATTTATTCACAACTTTCCGGCACCTCTCATAAAAACTCGTGGGTATCGCCATTATAAATTAAAACGAGGTTAGCATGAAACCAAGTTCCGGTCTAGCTTGTTTTGCTTTTATCAAAGCTTGATGCGTGACTTTTAAATATGGCAAATTGCCGAAAACGACGATTGTTAGAGCCAGAAAACGAGTGGGATAAGTATAAAAAAGGTGGAGGAAGTACATGCTCAGTGAAAGGATGCAAAAAACAATCGTAGAGGCCTGTATTTGTGGCGACTTCGGAAGTGCGTCGATCATCGACAGAAAGTGAAACAGGACCTGAAGACTCTTGTAGTTTTCCATAGCTTCGCCGTCGCAACCTTCACAAAACACGAAGTAACTGACTATATGTTAGGCGAGCGTTGTGGCCAAGTGGGCTAAGGCGGGACTAACTTGCCTTGTCCACAAGCCAGAAACCAATGGTGCCTGACAGGTGTGGGTTCGAGCCAGCATCTGGGCGTTTTGTTTTTTCCAAATATTTTTCAAAAATTCACAAGTAATGTTAGGTAGGTAGGGTTGAGGCGCGCCACTGGCGATAGAAAGGGATAATAAACAGCAGAAAAAAAATAAAAATATGTGAGGGTACGATACAGGTGGCCAGTGACACATGTTATTATTCTTGAATATTTGGATTTTTCTAAATCACTTAGGTGAATAATAGACAATAAATGAGTATTGAATATTTGGAAATAACTCACTAAAACACGCGGAGAAAAAAACCGGAAGTATGTTTCATAGAGGGGATTCCCGTTGGTGCATAGGATAGCAGAAAAGTGTGAATTGGTCGTGGCGGTCGTCCATCGTGCTGCTGATTCTGTCAGTTAGTAGACAATCTACGAATGTGTGGATCGTATCTATAATTATGATGATGATGCGCTGTAGATACCATCGTCTTCGTCATCTTCTTTTTCATCGTCTTTGTCGCAATCTTCATCATTGTCGCTGTCGTCGTTATCTTCGTCGTCCTCCTCGACATTTTAACTAACTTTTCAAAGATAGTGCTTGGCGAATTAACGCATATATGCTGCATTCTGTGGTGGAAAGAAGAACAAAGTTCAAAGAAGTCCAATAATGGATAAGCGTTACTGGTTAAGGACGGATTGCATTATCCCTCCTCCTACATTTAGCTTTTCCAAGTGAATTTTAAAGGGTTATAACTGCGGTTTCAATTTGCTGTTCTTTCGGTGAGAAACCGACCTGAATATCACCTGTCATAAAAAATGGAAAGTGCCTAAGTGTGTGTGTGTGTGTGTGTGTGTGTGTGTGTGTGTGGGCGCGCGCGCGTGTGTGTATTAGTATTTTATATACACAGATTTACACTTGTGTATGTTTATACGCATGCACATGTAAAGGTAAAGGTAAAGGTGGTCCCATAGCCTTGTGGCCGTAGGGGAGCGTGATGTTGGAGATCACACTTATCTTGGGCCAGCATAATGAGGGTGATGCCCATCTCTCTCCCTCGCTGCTTTACCTTCCCCACCCTTAAGAGAGTAGATACTCGGTCACAGTTAAGTCAACTGGGGGGCGTTATTTGTCGCTTCACGGTTTGCGGTCACCCATCCAAGTGCTAACCGCATTGGACGGTGCTTAACTTGCGACACAGTAGCGAGTGCTCCAACCACTGCGCTATCCAACCCCTCCATGTATATTACTATTTATACTTGTGACTTTCTAAAATCATTTAATCCACAAAAAGACTTATTTTATTTTATTTTTTTTTGTCCTTAATTTTTTTTTTTTTTTTTGAATCTATGTATCATTGGCGAGGAAACAAAACACACAATATGGACGACACCTCGCACAACGTCTATTTCTACTACAGAGAACGCAGTTGCATGGCATGGAGTGGAAATGAAGGAAATGAGCGATGAGTGTTTAGTGGTGCAGGCATTGTCCCAATCTTCCTCTTTACTTCCTGCTCCTCTTCCTCTGTGTCAGTTATAGTCGTCCGCTAATTCGCCCTCTCGCTCTATAATTAAAGTTCACTCCGTGACCACCTCTTGTTTGTTTTATTGTCTTCTCTTGCCTAGAGCTCTTCCTTTCGCTTGATTGTGCACACGCTTTACGGATATGAAAACTGTAGTATCTCACTGAGAAAGTGCATTGTGATGATGGTGGTGCCCAACGCAAATTACCGGTCACGGCATTCAAGAAAATATAGAAACGATAAAGACCGTGTTATTTGCTGTAAACGTGGGTGTCCTTGGTTACGATTGTGTGTGGATGTGTGTGTGTGTTTGTGTTGTTTATTTTATTTAAAGAATAAAGAAATAGAGAAAAGGGTGTTGCGTGGTTGAGAGAGAGAGAAATAGAGAGAGAGAAAGAAAGCGAGCGTGTGTGTTTGCAGATAAACACGAACTCCCTCCCCCACCCCCACCCTCTCCACACACACGCTTGGTGTTGTGTTACCAGAGGGGTTTGAGTTTCTCCCCCCCCCCCCTTCTCCCGCCTCTTACCTTTTCGGGATAGGGTGGGTGAATAGATGAGGGGATGGCAGTGGGGGAAGAAAGTTGACCGCAGGATTATTGGTAAATTGTCACGGTTGTGGCAAGGTGGAGTTGCCGTTGTTGTTGATTTTATGTATGCCTGGGTCTCTGTGAGGACGTTGCCCCCTGTACCGTTTTATGCCAGTTCTACTATTAAGCTTTTTCCGTATCGGAATGTGAGTGGGGTAGTCTATTAAACAGTATAAAAGTCCTCACAACGAAGATCGCGGGTCCCCCCCCCCCCTCTCTCTCTCTCTCTCTCTCTCTCTCTCTCCCTCTCTCTCTCTCTCTCTCTCTCTCTCTCTCTCCACAATATATGTACACGAACTAGCCTAGGAGATTTCTCCCTAAAGAAGGCGACTTAACCGATTCAACAGTGATTCATGCGAACATCCACAGTACTAAATGTGTGCACGCTATTCATGATCACTGGTAGGATGTAGGAATGCAAATATTACAGTTGCCGAGACATTTAAGCCTATTCAAAGGAACTTTCTCCTGTTTCGTTAGTATGTTTTAGTCATGAGCATGCAGGATAGTAAAGGAAATACTTGTCAACTGTATTGGTTATGTTCATAGAGAGTTGCCCGTCCTCCACCCAGATAAGTGCCGTTAGCTAGGCAGGGTCGATCCAGGCCATCACCACTTTACATTCATCATCCTCAGTGTTGGGGCATTTAGCATTCACAGTCCATGTACACAATACCTTCATTTACTAAATAGTGCACAGTTTGTCTGATTTATTAATAAAAATAATAAAATAACACGCGCACACATAAAAACCAACCAAACCAAAAAAAAAACCAACACTGGACATGATTTCACTCATTTATTTCTGTATATATAGAGGTCTACAGATTGTCTAATGCATTTAGGTTGTATAGTAATAATAGTATAGTGATGCATTGCACAAGGTAAACTGAAGGGCGACTGCTGGGGCTTTAGGGTAGAACGGGCAAATCGTTGAGGTGGTTACAAAGGTCCAATAGAATAAAATCCTCCTCCTCCTCCTCATCCTCATCCTCCTCATCATCATCATCGTCGTCGTCGTCCCCACCACCGCTACCGTGCTTATCATAAGATCTCTACATCTGTATCGGGTTACACGGCAACGAGCTCCACTTCAGTATAGCACTTGGCAAAGAGTTCAACCCGGTAGCAGAACGGTAACGGGTGAGCTGGATAAGTGACCTACTCAACCTCGCCTCGCTGCACCTTGTCAAGTGTCTGCCCATCACTGCAGCAGCAGTAGTCATCCAACAAGACAAAACTGTTTAAGTGTTAAGGGTCGGCAACACGGAATGCCAATTCGGCCTTGTTAAACAACCAGCCAAGGAAAAGGGAATCGTACACGAGTAGAGCCTGTAGACAGATGATGCCACGACACACATTTCAAACATAGACTAAGATATAAGCAATGCATCGTTCATATAATATAGCTGGGACTAAGCCTTCCGTCGCGAAGGAGGGAAAAGGCATCCTGCGTGTGTCTGACACTGATCACTATATGCTAGAAGGATTTCAGCATACCTGGTGCAGTCTGTTTGTCAGTAATAGAGGGAACAAACTTTCACTAAACGTTCAGCGTAGTAGTCAGGAACACTATTACTTCTATGATTGTGATTACAGAAACAGGCACAAACGTCCCGGTGTAGCAGGCCAGATTAGACCCCGCCTCAAGTATACCCAGGGTATAAACTGGCCTAGCCCAGACTATGCCCCCGTATAAACTGGCATAGCCCAGACTATACCCATGGGTATTATCTGGCCTAGGCTCGTTTAACCCTCCCCTGCCCATTATAACCCCCCCCCCCCCACTACGGAAGAACTTATCCTTCACGTTACTTTTTAATTTATGTGTTGTAATTGTTCTGATGCACTCAGATAGATAGACAGACAGACAGACAGATAGATAGATAGATAGATAGATAGATAGATAGATAGATAGATAGATAGATAGATAGATAGGGTTAGGTTTTTTTTAGTTTTTTTTTTTTTTTACACGCAAGATAAAGGCTGTTAGCTGAGTTCACTCTTTTTCATGTACAACAAACCCATGAGTGAAATCTCTTTAGGTGGGGGTATATTCCGGGCGCGAGGGGTATGACCTGGCCTAGGCTGATCTATACCCAGGGGGTTAAACCCGCCTAGGCTACATTATACCCAGGGTATAAAGTAGCCAGAGGTATATTCCGGCCTGTTACACCGGTTACAAACATGTTTTGAAGTAGAGCGGACGTAAAGAACTCTTTTTAGCTTTGCATTGGACTATGATTGCAAAGTCAAGTCACAGACAAGCGTACCCGCTTACAAACATGTTTTGAAGTAAGCTAGACGTGAACACTATTTTGCTAAGCATGGACTATGATTACAGAGGGAGAAGTCACAGACAAACGTATTTATTTTATTTATTGAATCACTTTTATATAGCGCTTTACCAGCTCGAGAGCCGCTCAAGGCGCTGGCCGACACAAGATCTAACTCAAACCGCACGAGGCGCCCATTTGCAGCCTTTGGGCGCATAATCTAACGCCCAAACGACTGAGCACAAACCTTAGCGGATGGGGAGAAGGGACACAAAGTGCGTGTTGGGTGTATTTGTGTAGCGGCACTCACCCGTCTAGGACATGAGCGTCAGGATCTTTGACATCCATGCCATGGAATGATTGCGTGCACAGACTTGACTTCAGTTTATACCGTCATCCGAAGGAATAGGAGTGCATTATCTCAGATTTAAAAAAAAAATATTTTTCGTTTGTAAACCTGTTTTTGAAGCAGGGAACAACTTCTAGGACAGTTTATTTACAACTATTGCTTCCCTGGGTACTCGGGATATTTGTGTAGGCTGTAGTACATGTACTAGTATTAGTAAGACGTGAAGCTGCAGGAAATCAGTAATCAGGCGCTCAGCAGGCATCGGACGTGTTCGCGGCCCCAGCGTCAGTCAAGCGAGACAGAGCCTTGGCCACCAGATACTGGTAGCTGAGATTATCTACAAGGTCTGCAGCCGTACGGGTGGTATCTGGAACTTCGGAGGCGCTTATCTTCCATTTCGTGTTTGAACATCCCGTAGGGAAGCTTCTCTCTCCTACACAAAGCTCTAGGGGTAGTGTATTTATTATTTCTTTATTTTATTACAAGCTATTTAATGTGATAGCTTATTTATTATTTCTTTACTCATTACAGGCAATTTAATAGAAATTCTTATTTATTTCATAGTTTTTAAATAGCGCTTTTCCAGCTCCTGCTCAAGGCGCTGGCCGATGCAGGATCTCTCAAACCGCCCGAGGCGCCCATATTCAGCCTTCGGGCACATAGTCTGACGCCCAGAGACTGAGCACAATCCTGGGCGACCGGGGGATGGGACAAAGGACCTAGTGTGTGCTGGGTGTATTTGTGTACCCGGCGCTCGCCCGTCTAGGACATGAGCGTCCGGATCTTTAAAGTCCAGTTGCTCTATGCGCTTTATTACAATGATGCTGCGCTCACAGACTAAACTACGCACGCAGCGTATAAGGCAGGGTGGTCAAACCAAAACTTGAAGTCCGCCAACCAAGAAACACCCAACACAAGCAACAAAGGAGCAAGCTGAAGTATTTATCAACGGGTGTAAGGAACAAATAGTTAAGCTTACACCTCTTAACTTTATACATATCGTAAAGTCCTAAGTTTACTTTTCCTTCATAACCCCAGTTTCATAACACTGGCCCCTGTTAGGTCTATGGTACTACTAGCTGATATGCAAGATGCAATATACGCGCGCCTTATTCATAAATCAGACTCAAAGAGCAGCGATCTGTAACCAACTTATTCCTTCACCTGTATCAAACTTCTACATGAATATACAAAACACGCACGCACACGCACACACACACCCACCCACCCACCCACACACACACTCATCACTCAAACCTGTGGTGTAAAAGCTAGTGGCTATTTATATATAAGGTGGAAAGGAAAACGGATTGTTATTTTTAGTATTTATTTATGTATTTTACATTGACTGCGTCTAATACATAGTCACAACAAACACACATTCATCACTCAAACATGCTGCGTAAAGGCAAATTGATATTACAAAACGGAATGGAAATCGAAAGGTTAAATTTAGATTTTTTTTTTCTTCTTGAAATCGACTGCATCCAATACTTAGATACTGAGTTTTAATTTATTTTTCCTTCACATTGACTGCATCCAATACTTAGTTACTGAGCGGTTTATGGCGAAGTCCTGCGCCCACAGGTGCAGTGATTGTTGCAGCCTGCTTTAGAGGTAGATAGATATAGATAGATCTCTCCTCATCAAGACACTGTTTGGCCCAATGTGAGCAATGTAGCTGCCGTTTAAATCTTCAATGCCAATGTTACAAGTCTGACTCCTGCTTGTTTGTTTGCTAATTGAGATTTACTGACTTCAACCTGCCTGCCTGAGCCCTGCACGGCACATAACTGTCGGTTGCTGCTCGCACTGAAACTTGCAATTTGTGATCGGGAGGAGGCATACCCGCAAGTTTTGGAACATTAAGGGACTGCCAGGTTTTGCGCAGTGGTTGGGGGAAGGAGGGTGTTTTGAGAGAGTGTAAACCGAGATCTAGTCTGTGTATGCGCTCATTCATTCCATCGCTAGGGCTTTAAAGATCCTGACGCTCACGTCTTTAATGGGTAAATAATTGCCAGTTAAATATATCCCCTATCCTATCCTATCCTATCCTATCCTATCCCGTAACCCGAAAGTCGTTGGCCGTTTAACCAGCGTACTCCATCTTTCTCTGTCCTCAGCAACCCTCATGGTTCCGTTCAGTGTCAAGCCAGTCCATTCTCGAATGCTGTCCTCCCACCTCTTTTTCTGTCTCCCCTCTTCTTCTGCCTCCTTGCACCGTGCCTGGCAGGATAGTCTTTGCAAGGCCCGATGCTCTGGTGACGTGGCCACACCATCGGAATTTCCGTTTCTTCACCACTGTGAGCATGTCATCGTGTTGTCCAATGGCTTGTGTGATGGTCTGTCGGACTTGGTCGTTGGGTATAGGAAATGCCCATAAGTGTTCTGTAGCACCTCATGTCCATGCTTTGCATTCTTCGTTGCAGGTCTGCTGTGAGGATCTATGTTTCGCGAGCGTATAGGAAGATGGAGATGACAAGGGAGCGCAGCAGCCTTACCTTGGAGTGTAGACTGATGGTCCTGTCTTTCCACCAGCAAGCGTTAATCCCCTTCTTCCCCAATCTCCGGTCACCCAGCATTGTGCTATTGTCCTGGGGCGCCAGACCAGGCGCCTAAAGCAGCCAGAGGGCGGCACGGGCCGCTTGAGTTGGATCCTGTATCGGCCAATGCCTTGAGCAGCTCTATTGAACCGGAAATAGTGATAGTGCGCGTGTGCTTGTGTGTTGGTGTGTGATAACGTTATGATCCTAATCACTGTAGATATCATCATCATCATAATTATTTATTTTCAGTTTAGTGTGGTTTTTATTGTTTGAGATTTTATATGCAGATGGACACTGCAATAAGAATTTCCTTGCAGGTACATGTATTTGTGGGGACAATAAAGAGTCTGTATTCTGTATTCTGTATTCTATTCTGGAAAAGCGCTTTTAAGAATTTGTTGTTTTTTTTTAAACTACTAAAATAGATAAAGGAGAATAGTTCTACTGCTAGAGCGAAAGGTTTGAATTTATTTATCATTCACTTAGTTTTTTGTTGTTTTTTTAATGAAGAAAAAAATCCTGTTAAACATCCTCCAGAAAGAAAAAAAAAAGAAGATATTTTATCGTTTCAGTCCTCTTTGGAGTAATTGAGAGATCTAGTTTCTGAGATGTTGAAAAAATCCTGTGTGAACGTTCTGGTAGGACTATTAAAACCCGATTTTTCATTGAACGACTTGGAAAACTGACTTAAATGTCCCTGGAGGAATTTGGGATTCAAGCTTATGTTTTAAAACGTTCCTGGAGATTTCACCCCCCCCCCCTCTCCCCCCCCCCCCCCAGTCAAGGTATAGATGTATGAAAAGATCATCTTTGTTAACGCTCCTATAGGCCCGATTAAAATTGTGTGAATGGTTTCCCTTGATGATGACTGGTCCCTGATTGCTGTGAATACCTGCACATCTGCCTCCCCCAGGCACACCTGTGTGTATTTTTTACCTGGCCTTTTTCCAAACTTGCTGGCGGCTTTAGCTGCAGCATGCACGTCGCTGTCTCTGCTGCTCCTTTTGCTGATGTTGCCTTCCACTGCTCATTTCCCCCATCTTTGTTCTGCAGTTTGGTAAAGAATAAACACATTTGAGCGTCACGCGTATGTCATTTTTCGAATTCGCAGCGAGTGTTGCCCCCCACACACAAACATTCGCAACACACAAACAAACAAACAATAGAATACAAATAAAATGAATTAAAACGCCGCTACATTTGACAAGTACGGTTTTGTGGTATAAATCGTTACATTCGTTTCGTTTGCGCGCCTATAAATAGCATTGTAACAGTAGCATCGCAGCGAATTGCATATTGGCACACCACAGTTGTTTATTTACGTACTATGGAATAGAAGCAACATCTCCAGAGTTGTAGAATTATTATTATATATGTGTTTGTGGCATTGCTTTATAACACATCGTGGCCTTAGTCCATTTCCACTGTTTTCCACGCTGTTAAGGATACTGTCTTGCTATACGGTCTGGTTGCAGTGCCGCTATTCTGTTGCCTATTCGCTTTAATCACTCCAATTTAGTGTGTGTGGGGGGTGGGGTGAGGGTGAGGAAACTTAGGTCTACCCCCCACATCCTCAACGACCACACACAAAACCATGGTGGTGTAAGTAAACTATGTGTGTGTCTCTGCGCCATACTGTAGTGGCGTGTAGGCGTAAATTGAAATTCGGGTTACACGCCCCTGTGGGAATGAAGGAATGAAGCAACACGGAAGTCTAAACGTCTATATCCACCATTGGCGATATGGCAGACGGGGATAACCATCCCAGGCATGAGGCGGGTATAGGGACTTCAATCCACTCTCAATCACCACACGCATTCATCCATACTGCTAAGCTGGACACTGACAAATGGATTTGTTTTCCTTCACTTTTGATCTCGCCTACGGGATTGGAACCTGGGTTGGTCCGGTCCTCGGTGTGCCAGGCAAACTCTTTAACAGTGAGCTACGGCGGTGGTGGATGCTAAAGTTGTTGTTGTTCTTGGTTTTTTGTTTTGTTTCCAGGTGACCTCTGGCTCTTTGTAATGGAATGGAAAGCCGGCCTTGTATTGTTATTGTCCAAAGAAAATTGGCCACTCTTTGTTTCCCATCAGAGGTCGGTCGACCGTTTCTGATGAATTTGAGTGGTGTTATTTGTTTGCTACGCACTTATTAGAGAACAACGCTTTAAAACCTCCAGCCTTCGTTGGAGATGATTTTGTATTTTGCGTAAAACCACACTCAAGGAACTGCGCAGTGACTTTTTATATTACGGGGAACATGTCAGTCCCACCTACCTATTGTAAACCATTTGCTTTGTACTTTGGAACTTTGTCCTTTTATTATCCGTACCACAAGCAACAATATTATACTTATTAAACTAGGCTTCTAGTTTCAAAGAAATAAATACAATTAACCTGGGTGAATAATAAGACTTAATATATTGCTTGTGACCCTTTGTTTTTGTTTTGCATCGTGCTCTATCAAATGAAGTGAACTGTAGCGTATTTCATCATTATGGATAACTGTAACTATATTACTCTCGCTTCTGCGGCTCTAGAGTCTTCATCAGCACAGATTTGCAGTCTTGGTTCATCAACGACAAGCCTAATGTCATAAGTCCTACCTCTCAACGGGTCTACAGACACAGGCATATATCATTCAGGTTGAACTGCTAGACTACGCGGTTTCTATGAAAAGACACAACCCACTGTGTGTTGCTTAACAACAACAACAAAAAACAAGACTTCTGCGTATATTCCGACGAGTCGAGATCTATTGTTTTGTTTGTTTTGTTGACATTTGCGATGTATTGGGGTGGGGGCTCTGCCATGGTTACTCGAATCGAATTTGATTTAGACAAGTTAATACGCCGATCAATATTTCTGTCATTTCTTTAGTGAAAAACTATCCTTTTGTTCTTTTCTGTCCTCCATCTTTCCAAATGTGGCGTTCTTTTATTCATTCTTTTATCTCTCTCTCTCTCTCTCTCTCTCTCTCTCTCTCTCTCTCTCTCTCTCTCTCTCTCTCTCTCTCTCTCTCCTCGTATGCGGGTGGAAGGGGGGTGGGAAAGGAGGGGATGGGTTTCGGAGTGAAGGGGGAGGGGGTAATGAATCTGAGGGGTGGAGGGAGGAAGGGTGGGAGTATGTGTATTTAGGTGCATTAATATTATATATATATATATATATATATATATATATATATATATATATATATATATATATATATTTTTTATTTTTTTTTTTTAATTATAGTTAAGGTATGTGCTAGTTTCAGATTATTTTAGATTAATCAGTTCGGTTCTTTTATTTAAAATGTATTCATTTTATTCAATGATTTTAGGCCGTAATGAAATCACAAACACACAATCAAATGCACACGCATACACACCCACACACGCACGCACACACATAATATTTAAAACACTACACATTTGTTAAAATTTTTTTAATGGGTACTAAGAATAATGCTGGCTATTTTTTCTATTATTATCTTGTTGGACAATATATTATTAATTTCATCAGTGTTTTTTTGACATTAAATATTTTTTCTGTGTATAATGGCAACAGTGATGTACATTCAAATAATAACCCATACACCCCCACCCTTGTGGGAGTACCGGGGGTTTCTGTATGAATAGCATCCACACTGTCTGGAAATTTAGTGCTTTAAATTCCCATTGTCGATGTCTTTCTCCTTTGTTTTTTGTTTTTACATTCCTATTCTGTTCTATCAATCTACTATACTATCTTCTTCTTAGCTAGACCCGTCACCTATCTGTTTTCTGGAAAACTCTTCCAGAACTCTCATTTTTGTATGAGGTCTGTATCAAAGATGATGTTCTAAAAATTCACGTACACGCATTCATATAATTTTCAACAAAACTAATGCTACAGTCACAATAGACGCACGACGATCGCGCGACGTGTAAATCGGGCGATTTGTGCGACGATCGGGCGGCGGCAGCGCGGTGAATCGGGCAAATCGCGGCGATTTTCGACGTCGGCCGAGCGTCGGTGACGTTTTAACGCGGAGTTAAAATTTTGCGATCATCGCCGCGATTGTCTGTGTCGTCCGGGCGTCGGGCAAGCGCCGGCCGAGCGTCTCCCGATGTTTGGGCGATGATCGGAAGATTTTTTGTTTTATATATATAAATATATATAAGGCCCCGGGTCTTCATCCCGGCATTTGCAACTGCTGCTGATGATGCGAGATTCCAGTCAAGACAGGATGTCGATCCCCCATCTACGACTGCGGCAGCTTCAGTTGCAACTAAAGCTGGAACAAGCACGTCTGCAGTACGCCCGACTGGTGCTTGCTGTGAGGCGGTGGTGGGTGAAACCGTGGCTCCAGAGGCGCATCATGCATGGCCAGTACGAAACGCTCATGCAGGAGCTGATGCAAGAATGTCATGGCGACTTCAAGTCATTCCTGCGGATGGAAGTGGAGATGTTTATGGAGTTGTGGAATAGGGTGGCCCCCGTCATCGCCAAGAACATAAGATACAGAGAGCCCCTCGATCCAGGCCTCAAGCTAGCAATTACCTTACGGTACCTGGCCACCGGAAACAGCTTCCATTCTCTTGCCTTCGCCTTTCGTGTTGCACACAATATGATATCCTTGTTTGTGCCAGAGGTTTGTGATGCCATCGTACAGATGTACCAGCCCGAAGTCATCCGCACACCAACGAACCCACAGGAATGGCAGGCCATAGCGGATAGCTTCTCCTACAGATGGAACTTCCATCACACCTGCGGTGCCTTAGACGGGAAGCACGTCAGAATTAAGAAGCCAAGGAAGTCTGGCAGCCTGTATTATAACTACAAGGGGTACTTCTCCATCGTGCTACTAGCCCTGATCGACGCAGACTACAAGTTCATCTGGGCGAATGTTGGCAGCTATGGCTCTGAGTCCTACTGTGGCATCTTCAACCAGACAGACCTGCGACGACGCCTCGAAGACGGAACTCTCGGCCTTCCAGCACCTGCGCCATTCCCACACGACGACGAGGACATCCCGTACTCTGCTTTGGCATGACCTTCTGTCTCTTGCGTGGTTTCTTGTTTTCTCCCCCATCTTTGTCCGACATGTCCTTGGCTTTTCCCCTGACTGCTGATTTCTGATTGATTTGTTAAGTTTACAGTCTCTAGCCCTAGTAATAGGATAAAAGGGGACTCTAAAATGGATTTGATATAAAATTTAAAATGTTACTTCATAAAATGTTAATGTGGTATTTAACCTCGGGGGAGAAAAAGAAAGGGGGGGAAGGGGAAATAAAAAAGTGATGATATAAGAATATGTAAAAATTCTAACTGTGCTTCCAAGGCCGCCCCCAAGGACACCCGCAACCCCTCTCAGGACCACGATTAAAACCTTGGGGAATAAGAAAAAGAGTATGTACAGGATATAATACATGTACATTCTCACGCCGAACACACACTTTCATTCTTATTAAAATAATTACAAGCCTGCTGATTTCTCTTGTTTGTTTCCAGTTTATAGTCTCCAGCCCTATACACTGATTTATCATGACACGAATGGAGACTATGTACCCTCCAGAAAATCAAGCTGGCGTCGCCCGACGTCCCAGAGGGAGACGGGCGATGCTCGACCGACGTCGGGCGATGTTCGACCGACGTCGGGCGATGCACGTCCGGGCGTGGCAACATTGGTACCGACATCTGGCGATGTCGAGCGGGCATCCTGCGGTGTCCTCTCGACGTCGCCCGACGCCCAGCCCGACAGCACTCCCACCTTTTCGCCCGACGTCTTTGAGACGTCTAACGGGCGCCGTGAGGGCGCCGGGCGACCTATTTACACCACCGAGAACATCGTCCAAATCGCCTGCGACGACCCCGACGTCTGAAAATCGTCAAAATCGCCCTAATCGGCCGACGTCGGGCATGTTGATGTTCAATTGTGACTGAGGCATAAGTGATACAATTTTTTAGTTTATATATTCATTCATTCTTTACACACACACACACACACACACACACACACACACACACACACAAACAAACATTGACAACAATGACTTTTCAGACAATATACTAGTGATTATTTTAAAGGTTATAGTTCTGTATAATCAAAATGAAATTTATTTCTATCGGATTATCACACACTGTTCAGGCGTCTGTCGTCGAAATGAAATTGTTATTTGAATAGAAGATTATTGGAAACAATGTCTTCAAATTGTAGATCCTATCCTATCCTATCCTATCCCGTAACTCGGAGGTCGTAGGGGCACCACAGATGATCGTTTAACCAGCGTACTCCATCTTTCCATGTCCTCAGCAACCCTTATTGTTTCGCTCAGTGTCAAACCAGTCCATTCTCGAATGTTGTCCTCCCACTTCTTTTTTTTTGTCCCCCGTCCCCCTCTTCTTCTACCTCCTTGCACTGTGCCTTGCAGGATTGTCTTTGCAAGACCTGATAATCTGGTGACGTGGCCATACCATCGGAGTTTCCGTTTGCTCACCACTGTGAGCAGGTCATCGTGTTGTCCAATGGCTTGTGTGATAGTCTGTCGGACTTCGTCGTTGGTGATATGCTGGGTATAGGAAATGCCCAGAATACTTCTGTAGCACCTCATCTCCATGCTTTGTATTATTCGTTGTAGATCTGCTGAGAGGGTCCATGTTTCGCAAGCGTATAGGAAGATGGAGATGACAAGGGAGCGCAGCAGTCTTACCTTGGAATGCAGGCTGATGGTCCTGTCTTTCCAAATTGGCTTCGACCTCGCCAGGGCAGCAGTTGTTTATGCGATCCTGGAGAGGACTTCCTGTCGGGACCCATCATCTGATACATTGGCTCCTAAATATTTGAAGCTATGCACTGTGTTGAGGGATTGGCCTTGGACTTTGATGTCCGTGTTTATGCCATTGGTGTTGCTGGTCATCATTTTGGTCTTCTCTGCACTTATTTCCATTCCATAGGCTGTGGAGGTGGTTTCAAGCCTCTGTACCAGCTGTTCAAGTTCTTGTTCCTCTCCAGCCAATCCATCAATGTGATCCGCAAAACGAAGGTTGGAGTTTGTAGATCAGGTTAATTAAAAACAGCATCGGTCGGTCAGTAAAAATCAGCATAAGATAAGTGCAAATTGTTCCCTTCTTTCACTGCTGATCCAAATAGATAAAAACAATCCTCCAATCACTGTAGATTTACATAGATGACAAACAATTCTCCGATCATTATAGATTAGGATAAATGAAGATAGTATCTGTCAATCACCCAGATGATTTGTCCAATGGATCTTCCGATGTATTATGATGTTTGATCACAAGCTCTGGAGTCTTTTCCTTCGTCTTTGTAAACTCGTAGGTCTTCTACATACGCATGTACCTGTATAGTATGTAATTGAGGCCTACAAAAGACTAGACTTCCCAACCTGTGGTTTGATTGAGGTCATGATGAGTCGGGGAAGCCAGAGAAAATGCACTGTCTGTCATATATTTTGAATTTATGTAGAATATGATTACAGTTTAGTTATCAGAACTCCGCATAAAAAAGTTATTGTAGAACCAATCACTCAAATTAACAATCTTCCGGTTTATCCAATTTTGCGAAATACAATGAAACACCAACAATTCCCGGTAGGACAACAGACACACGACTCAGTCACTGCCAACGAACGAACTAAACAAAAATAAAAATAAATAAATGAAAATGAAAAACTAAACTTAAAAATATGACGTCAAAATAATACTAAACTACAAGCACAGGCATTAGAAATAACAATTATAACTTCTTAATTTGAAATCGTCACTTTGTGACAGTCTGTTGGTTCAGCTTGGGAATATTGGACGCTTTCTGTCAAATGATCACTAGGGCTTCCTATGATATTATTATTTAGCGATGTAGACATTTTGTATGTATGTGTTTTGTTGATATTTTATAATGATGTTTGTATTCTAATTTGTTTTTTGTAAACGGGGGTTCGATAAATTAGAGTATAGCCTCAGCGTCCCCTGCGTGGGATGCCTTTATTGTAAAGTTACCGGCTTGTGGAGTGCCTTCAGTGTTACCACTACGGTAACTAAAAAACTCTCTCTCTCTCTCTCTCTCTCTCTCTCTCTCTCTCTCTCTCTCTCTCTCTCTCTCTCTCTCTCTCTCTCTCTCTCTCTCTCTTTCTCTCTCTCCCTCCCTCCCTCTCTCTCTCTCTCTCTCTCTCTCTCTCTCTCTCTCTCTCTCTCTCTCTCTCTCTCTCTCTCTCAAATGATCAGCATCATTGTCATTGTTGGTATAGATGTGTGAATGCCGTAGGAAATGTATTGTGTACTTCTTTGTTTGGTGCTCGTTAAGGAAAGGATGCACTGTTTACACAAGGCGATGCAGGATTGTAGAGGTAGGCGTTCAGTGCACAGTTTCCTTGATGTCTGCACGTGGGCATCTTTCGGGCTCTCAACATACGATTCGTCTTCTGCCACTCCTTACACATTGCTTTCAAATCTTGCCGTGTCGGATCTTCGTCCTGATGAGAAGAGAAAGCCAGATCTTCTTCTTCTTCTTCTTCTTCTTCTTCTTCTTCTTCTTCTTCTTCTTCTTCTTCTTCTTCTTCTTCTTCTTCGTCTTCCGCTTCTGAACGTCCTTGAAATATACCATCACTATTTTCTTCAATTTTCTTTTTTTTTATATAACAAACTCGGTAAAAATATATTGATTTCGTCTATTCAGTATTTTCAATTTGGATTATATACCACGGGGCATTTTCTGATCTGGTTCCATTGTTTATCATCGTCCCCCCTCCCCCTCCACCTCGAACCTTCACCCGTCCCGTCTCCACCCCCCCCCCACCACGCCCCCCCCACCACGCACTCTTTCATCTCTCACACAGTTCGGTTTGTTCCTTCCTTATTTTCATGCTTTTGCGTGACACTGTTAATCAAGGGGTGATCTCCCGCTTGCCTGTGTGTATGTTGGGAGATTTTCCCCTAAAGCTTCTTAAAGTGAACTCTCTCTCTCTCTCCCTCTCCCTCTCCCTCTCCCGCTCCTGCCCCCCTCCACCCCTCACTCTCCTAACGGTTGTTGAGAGGAGAGTGGTGTTACTGTTTGGTGTTGCTGTTTAAGCCACTGAATTCTTTCGTTTGGTTGTGGACGTGAGATAGTCCGTAACTGTATTACATTTGTAAATTGGCGCGTATAGGGCTTGTTCCGGATCACTAAAGAGTTGTACTGCAGAACGAAGACGCAGAACCGTGTTCTCATGCTGTTTGTTGGTTAATGATATCGATTCCTTTAGATTGTGTTGGAGCGGGGTTGTTTTTGTTTGGATTGTGGTGGTGGGTAAAGCAGCAAGATTGCGTTGTGTATTTGTTGTCCAGGGAGCATTGCATTACAACAGATGCTGTTTTTTTTCTGTAGAACTAGATCTACTGACACGAGGGTTGGGGATGTCTGCTCTGGAGGTGGGGTGGCAGCACTTCGGTAACAATGGTGAGGGTTGAAGCCAAACTATCCCTACTTTCGTTTTCTATTGCTCCACAACCTCATTGTTGTTGTTGTTGTTGTTGTTGTTGTTGTTGTTGTTGTTCTTCTTCTTCTTCTTCTTCTTCTTCTTCTTCTTCTTCTTCTTCTTCTTCTTCTTCTTCAGCTGGGCTGCCTCTGTAATAACGTCTTGTTTGTAGGTAGCACCGCAAAGACCAAAAGCACCGTGTCCAAAACAATAACATTGTTAGTGTTTTGTCAGTCTGGCGCTATGCTGATTGCACTGGCAGCGATCTCAACGATCTCCCTGTGTTTGTCCGCTTACGTTGTTGGCGTCATGTACGGCTTGTGTTTCTGCCGCTCTTCCCATCCCTGTTACCCATTCATCCAATCTCTCTCTCTCTCTCTCTCTCTCTCTCTCTCTCTCTCTCTCTCTCTCTCTCTCTCTCTCTCTCTCTCTCTCTCTCTCTCTCTCTCTCTCTTTCTTTCTTTCTTTCTTTCTCTCTTTCGCTCTCTCTCACTCTCTTTCTATCTCTCTCTTTCTTTCTCTCTCTCCCTAAGATAGATAGATAGACAGATAGATAGATAGACAGACAGATTGATTGATTGTTTGATATACAGACAGATAGACAGACAGATAGATAGATAGATAGATAGATAGATAGATAGATAGATAGATAGATAGATAGATAGATAGATAGATAGATAGATAGGTAGGTAGGTAGGTAGGTAGGTAGGTAGGTAGGTAGATAGATTGATTGATTGATTGATTGATTGATTGATTGATTGATTAATTAATTTTTTCATCTGCGATGCCGGTATTGAGCGTTACTAAATTATTTTTTAAAATTGTTGTTGTTTTAAAGAAGGAATGTCCATATTAGGATAATCCAGCTGAATGCATTTGTTAGGAGAGAGATTAAAGATAAATCTATCTGTGCGATCAGTACAGGGGTGCGGCAGGTAGTTAGCGGAGGTCGTTCCTGACACTATCAACCATCTCGACAACGTCCTCTACGTCTGTTTTTGTTAGATGATCTTGTTGTCTGGTAGCGCACCTGACAGGTGTAAATACTTACCCCCGTCCATCCCTCACTCCCATCCCTTCTCCCCACTCCCTCCGCGCGCACACACACACACACTTACACACACACACAACACACTTTTATCCTACTCCTACTTCTCCCTATAATCCTAATCTACAAGGTCGTGGTCACCCTCGTCGCCGTCTCGTCGTCGTCCATCATAGGAATCAACTGAAGAATGGTTTTGCTGGTGCCATCATCATCATGATTATCATCATCATCATCATCATCATCATCATCATCATCATCATCATCATCATCATCATCATCATCATCATCATCATCATCATCCTCGCATCATCATCATGATGTTATTTTGTTGCTGTACTATGTTAAACATATGTTTCAAACATACTGTTTACAGTTAGCTTCCTTTGATTGCGAAAGGGACAATTTAATTTTTTTTTTTATGGTAACGAAAACTTTTCCCTTTTTATTTTTGGAGTTCAGGTGTTTTAAAGTCGCTCTTTAAACAACACACACAAAACAAAACAAGACAATCACCTGTAGATCTTGCCAGTGGTCTTTATATTTCTTTTCAAGGCCTCCCATTGTCCCTTTTATATATCACCCCTTATTTCTACATTACAAGAGTGTTACACGTAGTTTTAGGGCGTGGATACTGATTTTGATCTTATTTGGTTCGTTCTTCTATTACATTGTGCATATATGCGTTTTCTTTCTTTCTTACCTTCTGTTTTACTTTCTTTGGACCTCGTAACTAAAATGTGTAACTGTAGATTATAGTCACACGACACCGAAGCGTATAGGCGACTACTGGTCACATTATTCTGATACCAGCGAACCAGTTGATGGTAAGGGGAAAATAATGTACCTTTTGGTTACTAGTAAGACGCTCTACCAACTGAGCTACCCGGCCCCTCTAGACTTTGGATCTTTATTTATTTCTGTCTTTATATCACTCCCTCTCTCTCTTTCTGTCTCTGTCTGTCTCTGTCCGTCTGTCTCTCTCTTTCTCTCTCCTTCTCTCTCCTTCTCCTTGTCCTTCTTCTTCTCCACTCTCAAATCCTCCACCCTGCCTTTCTGCCCTTTTTGTTTTTGTCCCTGTCTTCTGCCCGAAATGAAAAAATGGACTGCATGTGGAGGTGATCTGTGACTTGAAGCACCTGTAGGTGCTATGGGCATGTCTCCGGCTCCGTGTGTGGAAGTTTTTGTGGTTTTATAAGTTGTAATTCCTTCTTTCCTTCCTTCCTTCATTTGTTCGTTTGGACTATGACCTGCGCACCGCTGCTTAATCTGTCCCCAGCTTTTGAACCTCCCTCTGCGTAACACCATTAACAACGCTACATACAGTACAATGGATATTAGCTTGGAGAGGACCACATTCAATCATTAATATTAATTATTACGTCTTTTGTATTTATTTATTTTGTCATTATCTATGGTCTTTTATGTTTTTCGAACTTGGGAAGTTAAAAGAAAATAAAGGTTTCGTACTCGTGACAGTTCAGTTCAGTGGATAAATTAACATCCCCGGACACAATGCGTATAGGGGACAACTCGTGACAACTTGTACACAGCACTTAAGTACTAAAGAACGACAGCTCTTGTTGTTCAGATCAATAGCCTTGTACAGGTTGTCTACCTTGCACTATGTGTCTGCCGATTAGTCACTGAAGGACAGAGAGAGAGAGGTAGGTATGGGGAATAAAAATTTGAGATTGACAATATTATTCCAAGAGTTGTTGTTAACAGTTTTAATTCAATAACGTATTAACATTGATGTTGCAGTCTCAGCGCTGTAAACGCTTCTTTTTTTTCATACAGCCTAGCTGAAACTACAAGGTTGCTCCCCCTCTCAACAACGTCGTTAAGCTTCGTCCAGGTGCCGGGAGTTTCCGCATAAATAGTATCCCAACTTTTTGGAAATTTAGTGCTTTA
>CM072512.1:11437311-11469811 GCA_036898135.1 Oncomelania hupensis
GTTTGGGCCGATTGTACAATACAGTTGTTGTTTGTAGATTATAGTCACACGACACTTTCGCATATAGGTGACTACTGGACCGATTTATACTGACACCAGCGGGCCAGTTGTTGGTAAAGGGGAAAATATGATCACACGTTGACCAATCCGGGATTCGAACCAGCGACCTTTCGGTTACTAGCAAGACGCTCTTACCAACTGAGCTACCCGGCCCCACACACACATACAATACAGCTCTAGCTAGGACTATTTTATATTTGGCTGTCTGTCTCTGCCTGTCTCTGTCTATCTATCTGTCTCTCTCTTCCTCCTCCTCTCTTCTCCTTCCCCTTCCCCCCCCCTCTCTCTCTCTCTCTCTCTCTCTCTCTCTCTCTTTCTCTCTCTCTTTCCCCCTCTTAGCCTGAAAAGCCGAAATTTACAATAAAATAAAAATCGCAATGCGTCAAAACTTCTCCAACTTGGTGTATTTGAACAGATGAATGGTGTAGGACGCTCCCATATGTCTAAGGCCTGTATCGTCTTTTCTTTTCTCATCTAGCTCGGCAAGGTGAACGGTAATTTTATAATCCATGAGGTCAATCCAGCTCCGAGTGTTTTAATAGTGGGGGGTTTGAAGTCGGTCGGACACTGGGGTGGAAGAATGCGGCTGTACAAACAAGCAGAAGTACTGCCAACATGGGTACAGCACAAATCCACCCCCTAAATTCTCCGGGTGACAAGGAGGCACTACTACTATACAAGGGTAAAACTTTCTAAATGGGTTTAGGTTTCACCTGCTACATAGAAAAATTGGTCTGTTTGCTTCTTAAATTGCAGCTGTGGTAGGAAAGACCGTAGTCTTTGGGTGTCTGTTTTAAATACTACTAACAGATATTATCGAAAGACCGAGCACATTCTTTTTGCAATGTTCAACTTAGTGGAATTAAGGCTTTATTCTGTATTTCGATACCGCTGTTCAATGTTCACTTTTTCACTTGGTAGAATATAATTTGTATTGAAAGCGTTTTTTCTTTTCTTTTTTTTTCTTTTTCTTTGAGGCGTGTATGCAAGTTGGATTGCAATCAACGCCCCAAACCTTGGGGCATCTTGCGAGGATTTCCGTGCAGTGTTAAAACATTCTCAGTGAGAGCTGTTCTAGGTTATGTCAACACTGCATGGTGTTGAAGCTATGAACATTTAACCCTTTTGCAAAGTTCACGTTTTGAAAGTGCTCTGATAAAAAGTTAATGGATACAGAAAGTGATCTGAGTTATGATGTATGCATCAATCCTTAAAGATCTATATGTAAGTAGTGTATTGTAATACTGATTGCTGCAGTATATGTTAGTTTTTGTGATTCAATGCAAAGAGGTCTAATGTATGATTCGTTCAAGAGGTCAGTTTTAGCGATTCGTTTTCGAAGGTTGATTTCTTGTGATTCTCGCAAAGTGTTAGTTTGTGGTGATTGGTCCATGAGGTCAGTTTCTTGTGATTCGTGCAAGAGGTCAGTTTTCATTATATTTCTTGCATACGTGGTCAGTTTCTTGTGACTCGTGCAAAAGGTGAATTCCTTGTGATTAGTGCACTCAAAGGTCAATTTTCTTCTTCTTCTTCTTCTTCTTCTTCTTCTTCTTCTTCTTCTTCTTCTTCTAATTTTCTTCTTCTTCTTCTTCTTCTTCTTCTTCTTCTTCTTCTTCTTCTTCTTCTTCTTCTTCTTCTTCTTCTTCTTCTTCTTCTTCTTCTTCTTCTTCTTCTTCTTCTTCTTCTTCTTCGTCTTCTTCGTCTTCTTCTTCTGGGGGGATACAGGAAGACAAGTTTAAACAGAAGCAGAAGATGTTGAAGCAGATTAAATACACCCGGTTATAAATATTATGATACAATTACAGATATTTTATTTATTTCATCGTTCTTGTATAGCTTTTTTTTAAAAAACTCTAGGCGCTGGCCTATAGAGGATCTACAACTCAAGCCGTCCCATTTTTTTTAATGTTATCTAAAATTCTTCGACAAGAGTTAACTAGCCGACTGAGGTCTTTATATAATCCCAAGTCTACATACTGTGGTGTTGACATGAGCCAAAGCATGGGATGTTGCTTAGCAAGGTTTGCCGGTGTGGCCTCGTCAAAGTTCCTAGTATCTTATTTGGGCTGGGAGCATTCTGATTGGTCGACGCATTACAAAATTCACGCATGCGCACAGTGATGTCGTAGTCTTAGTAAGAATTAGAGTTAGGGTTAGGGTTAGGGTTACGACGCCTAAGAACATCGTGAAAAAGCCGGCGCGACTTGACCTGGCGCATGCGCAAAGGCGCCCAGCTTAAGTAAGACACCCGGAATTTTGAGGATGTGACACCAGTATCGCAGTCAGGGAAAGGCGTCTTAGCGCGTGTCTTGTCACCTGGTCGATACAGATAAACAGCTCGCTTCTGTTGATAAGAGGACACCAACAAACTCAGCGTGTGGGCTACTTACTAAACTGAGCACAGTGAAATGAAGAGAAGCGTTGATACAGGTAACTTTCATGCTGTTTAAACTGATCACCCCCGTAATACAAACGAAGGAACGAAAGAAAGAGAAGAAGAAAGAAAGAGAAGAAGAGAAGATGAAAAAAAGAGAAGGAGAAAGAAAGACAGCCAGGCAGAAAGGAAAGGAAAGGTTGATAGATTGACAAGATGAGAAGAGCAGAGCAGACAGACCACAAATAGAGTTTATCTCACCGCCGTAGCTCAGTGGTAGAGCGTTCGCCTGGCACACCGATGACCCAGGTTCCAATCCAGTGGTGGGGCGAGCTACAAGTGGCCATGTTAGCTGTCTGTGTTAGCAGTATGATCGCTGTGATGGTTCAGTGTTTGGATTAGGTCCCTACACCTCTTCCTTGGCTTATCCTCGTCTACCAACTCCCAATGGTGGCTGTAGACGTTAAACTTCATTGTTCATTCAGAGAGAGAGAGAACAACATTGTTGTTATATAGCGCACTTATCGCTAAAGAACTGCTGAAGGCGGTGGTCGAAAACAGGACTTAAATCCAAGCCACACAAGGAGCTGATTTGCAGATAGCAACAAGCAGCGCACTGCGAGCGCCTCAGACAACTGAGCGGTTTTCCAAAAAGCTAAGTAATTGAGCGTTTATTAGAAATAGAAGCCTGTGATAGTCGTCTGGCCGTTTGAAACGGTGATCGACTTTTTTCACGTGCGGGGACACTGTATTATAGAGTAATCACAGAAAGGTTTTAAATATTTAATATACATCCTGATTGATTCATCCATTTGCAAATACAGGGACATCAGTCTACACACCAAGGTAAGATTTACTGTGCTCCCTTGTCACATCCATCTTCGCGAAACATGGACCCACATAGCAGACCTACAACGAATAATACAAACATGGAGATGAGGTGCTACAGAAGACTTCTGGGAATTTCTTATACCCAGCACATCACCAACGGCGAAGTCGGACAGACATTGATACAAACCATTGGACAATACGATGATACCCTCACAGTGGTGAACAAACGGAAACTCCGATGGTTTGGCCACGTCACCAGAGCATCAGACCTTGCAAAGACCACCCTGCCAGACCCGGGGCAAGGAGGCAGAAGAAGAGGGAGACAGAAAAAGTGGTTGGAAGACAACATTCGAGAATGGACTGACTTGACAATGAGTGAAGCCATGAGGGTTGCTGAGGACGTAAAGATGGAGTACGGTTTTTAAACGATCATCTGTGGAGCCCCAACGACTTTCGAGTTACGGGATAGAATAGAACTAGAGATACATCCTGATCATCCTAAACTACCGAGGACAACACGCCAGTAATCAAGCCTAACTTATACTAAGGGGCTGAGACTAGACGAAGCCTTCCCTTACTTGAGAAAGAGAGCAGTCCACGTCTGGTCTCAGCTGCGCTGTGTACGCCTAGACTTTTACATAGATCTGTGACACTCGGTGCCGCTGATGGCGTTCCCAGCATCGCTGACACGTAATGATGATCTTCACACCGCCGCCGTTGTTGTTGCTGCTGCTGCTGTGGCTGGCTAAGGGTGTGGCACTGACAGTAATACAATAATAACTCTGTTCACTTTGGAGCTGATCATCATCCTCTATTTTAGCGCCGCTTGACTTCATGTGGTGATATTAAACGGACTTTTTAAAATAAGTTCAATGATAGATCAATGCAATTTTAACATTTGGTGTTTATTGTCTGTTAACATATAATAGCATTGTATATATACTTTTGTTCTTACATGAAACATAACACATGCTGTGTAGGCTATGGTCGTGATGTCTTACATCAAATCGTTGACTGTAATTATCGTTTTGTGTTTCTATTATGTCGCCCACCCGGTATGTTTAAATCTCCACTTCGTATGTGTATCAGTTTATAGTCCCCTCTCTTCCCGATTAGGATTTTCAGAGAGGAGACTTCGACTCCACTTCGTAAGATGGATAAGACTATTTATCTCTTTCAAGAAATTACATTGTTGTATACACACGATCAACAACTTTCAACAAAAATATACATCACAATAACAATATTATATCTCTCTGTCTCTGTCTCTCTCTTTCTCTCTGTCTCTCTCTGTCTCTCTCTCTCTCTCTCTTTCTCTCTCACACACACACAGGCCTGTGTGTGGTCAAAGGTTTTAGTTCATTGTACAGACCAGGAAGTAATGTGTGTGAACATTGAGGTTAACGTCGACAACCACCATTGGCGATATGGCAGACGGGGATAACCATCCCAGGGAACAAGGAGTAGGGACCTAAATCAACACTGAACCACAATAGCAATCATACTAAAACGGACAGTGAAAAATGCCCACTTTTTATTTCGCTCACCACAGGATTCGAACCTGAGTCATGTCATTGGTGTGCCAGGCGATCGCTCTTCCACTTGAGCTACGGCGGTGGGACAGAGAAATAATAACACAGTGTTCCCAGGGAAGACTTCTCGGCAACGTTGATACTAAGATGGAAAACCTTCATTGTTTATACTAAAATGTTAGTTCATTTTCTAAATCATCACTCGGTGTTCGGAAACGCTCTCTCTGTTCTAATCCGTGGTAGGTTTCTCCGAAGGTTTACATTCCTCAAGCCACTATTTTTTTTTTTAATCTCACCACAACTTGGGTATCACCAGTTCCAGTTTTATCCTTCGTATTCTATTCCATTCCATTTATTTTAGTTTAGTTCAACTAGATATATTCAACTTTATTGTCCAACTGTACAAATTACGTACAGGTCAAAACGTTTTGTTTTGTTTTCAAAATTGTAGTATTGCATCCAGTTGCTAGACTTTAAACAAAAAAGTGTATATACATGTATGTGTTTTCTTGATATTTTATAATGTTTATATTCTGTTTTGTTTTTGTAAACGGGGGTTTGATAAATTAGACCCCACGCGTGGGATGCCTTTATTGTAAAGTGACCGGCTGGTGGAGTGCCTTCAGTGTTGCCACTAAGGTTGTTTCAGCAGATCTGTTATACGGAACAGGTGTGAATACTCTTTTAATCAAGTTGTGGTCCTGATTCGGCTCTATGCTGTCCGCTGGACCCTGTAAGCATTGAATAACTAACATAGATAGATAGATAGATAGATAGATAGATAGATAGATAGATAGATAGATAGATAGATTGATTGATTGATTGATTGATTGATTGATTGATTGATTGATAGATAGATAGATAGATAGATAGATAGATAGATAGATAGATAGATTGATAGATTGATAGATTGATAGATAGATTGATAGATAGATAGATAGATTGATTGATTGATTGATTGATTGATTGATTGATTGATTGATAGATTGATTGATAGATTGATAGATTGATAGATAGATAGATAGATAGATAGATAGATAGATAGATAGATAGATAGATAGATAGATAGATAGATAGATAGATAGATAGATAGATAGATAGATAGATAGATAGATAGATAGATAGATAGATAGATAGATAGATAGATAGATAGTCTCGTAATTCCGGTGTTCGCTGCAGTAGTGCATGTCAAGTCAACACACTTACATAATTTAGGCGATAAGTGTTAAGGGTGTATTGAGAGCACTTTAAGTTTAACAGAATAGCACGCGAAGTTAGCGTTGTTTTACGTGCACTCACAGCATGTCATTGTTAACAGAAATGTAAATCAGGAGTTTCATTAAACTCGAACCGCAGTAGCTTATCAGTTGCTTAGTTTGTTGTGCTATTGCGAGTAGTCGTTCCAAAGACTGGCATTTATTTGCATTAAAGAAAATATTGGCAAAGGAAGTAAATTGAATTACCTCCCACTCCTCCCCCACCCTCTTCAATTGGTCCTCCTCCTCCTCCTTCACCTGTTTCTTGCTGTTCAGGTTGCTTCGTTTTATTAGTTCCTGATAACCGCTTTCTATTTGGCAAGTGAGTCGTGAGAGTCGTTGCCAGCTAGCTGCATGTATTTTGTGACTGTTTTGATTTTTCTCCCGAGCTGCTGTATCGAAGTGGAAACCGCGGAATTATATTTTTTATTTTATTTTATGAGACCCATTCTGTCTTGTTGGCTAACTTTGGCGTCTTGGCGTAGTCCTTGATTCTGGCAGCGGCTTGTGCAGGGCTTTGAGCTGACAATTTGCGTTACTACATATGATAAGAAAGTTCAAGAACGCATTTAATCCAATTCAGACTTGAAAAGTGCTGTCTTCAGTGGGTTTTAAAAAAAAAAGATAAATAAAATAAAATAAAATAAAATAACATTAAATTAAAAAAAATTAAAAAAAGAAAGAAAAGAAATAGGAATAAAAGATCACTTATTAGTTGCTGATCAACCAAACAGCAATAAAAACACCTACAACATTGGTTTTGTTGGAAGTCTGTGCGTCAGTTTATGAGGCGTATCGTAAGTTTTGCTAGCTAGCAAAATCTGTTTTTGTTGTTGAGGGGCGTTCAGTTGCTGCAAACGATCTTTGTGTTACAAGATGGCTGCCTGTTAACGAGGAATACCTTGGCCAGTTTACTTAATTGCCTTGTGCAGTAACTCATCCTGCCACCGACTCTCTCTCTCTCTCTCTCTCTCTCTCTCTCTCTCTCTCTCTCTCCCTCTCTTCATTTATATTTTCTATAGTGCAGCCTGGAGTCGCACTGCCTAGCTGAGACTTGCCGATGCTGACGCTTGTAGTGGGAGGTACTTGGAAAGTCGTAGCTACGCTGGGTGAGGCCTGAGTGTCTCCAGTTACGTCCACGTGTAAATCACGCTAGCGCCAGAAACAGCACGGATTGAAGTGTCTTTCTCTCTGTTGTTCACTAACGTCATAGCATTTCCCGGCACTGGGTTATGGAATTATGGCGTATTTCTACGTCAAACTGTTCTTTCTCAGTGAATAGGCGCACTTGTGGCTGAAATAGACGTAATGTCTGAGTGCAGTGTAGCAGCAGGCGTAGATGTCTGAGTGAATTGAAACAGCATTAGTTGTGACTGAAATAGGCGAATTTCTGGGTGAAACTTGTGGCTAAAATAAGGCGTATGTTTGAGCGAAACCGACTTGACGTTTGGAGTATTTCTGCGTGAAACCGAAACTTGTGGTTGAAATAGGCGTAATGTCTGAGTGAAACACAAACTTATTTTGGCTAAAATACTTATTTCGGAGTGAAAGACCAACCCCAAGGAAAAGAAGAACAAGAAGAGCGTTTTCAGCTTGCGCAATTGTATTGTATTATTGATTGGTAACATGTGCAGGCAGCGGAAAGGCAAAACTGGATGTGGCAAGGAATCATTGGAAGTTTTGTTGTTGCTGTTGTTGTTGTTTTGTTATTTTTATTATTTGTGAAAAGATTGTTTTTTTTAGTTTAACGGTGGTTTTCAATTGGAGAACCGCCAGTTAGAAAAAGGTCTAATGTTAACCGTGTTTTTCCTTATACTTTATCGGCTCATTTACATTTCAGGAAGCCAACATTAAAATGGGGTGGCCTCATGGCGCAGTGGATAAGTCGCCGGTTTCCTATGCCGAAGGTCGCGGGTTCGATTCCCGCAAGGGGCGAACGTATGTGACTTAGGTACGAGACTATTGAGGACACCGAGGGTTTTCTCCGGGCACTCCGGTTTCCTCCCTCCCTTCAATAATGGTACAGGACGCACTCAATATACAAATTTCAAAAATAAAAATTCGATTTTCTTTCCATCTTCTAATAGCGATCTCCCTGCCTTTACACCAACTGTTTGAGTGATGAATGTGTATTTGGTGTGTGTGAGGGTGGATGAGACAGGTGAGCGTGTATGTTGGTATAGATCGCCGGGCTTTGAGCCTGATTGATTTGGGGAAATGCGCGTATATAGCATCCTGTATTATTATTATTATTATTATTATTATTATTATTATTATTATTATTATTATTATTATTATTATTATTATTATTATTATTATTATTATTATTATTATTATATTAAAATGGGATTTTAACTAGCTTGTTGGGCGAAAGCAGGCTGCGGAGAGACGTACTTTTCTTTGCTTCGTGAAGAGATGATGTGGGAAATAATTGATGCAGTGAACTGGTCTCCATTATGTAATAATAATAATTGTGATAGTCTTCATTGTGGGCGCATACGCCTCTTGATTGATTGATTTATTGTTGCTTTAGGTCCAGCGGACTCTTCCGAGCCAAATCAGGACCGGACAACCCCCGATCCGCATAAAAGATCTGCTGAAACAACCCCAGTGGGAAAATTGAATGCCCTCCACCGGCCAGTCACTTTACAATAAAGACATCCCACGCGGGGGACGGCTGAGGGTTGACCTCAACTACGCGAACACCCCGGTTACAAAAACAAAATAGAATACAAACATCATTATAAATCATCAATGAAACACATACATATAAAATGCCTATAGTGCTAAATAGTACAATCATAGGAAGCCCTAGTGACCACCCGGCAGAAAGCGTCCAACACTCCCAAGCTGATCCAACAGACCTCATACACAAACAAGGAGTCTTGTCCAGGAAGAGTTTTCAAGAAAAAAGGTAGGTCATTGATCTAGCGAAGAAGAAGATAGTATAGCAGAGTGAAGGACAGAGCAGGAATAGGAAAGAGTAAATGAGGAAGACAGCGACAGTGGGAATTTAAAGCACTAAATTTCCATAAAGTGGGGATACTATTTATACTGAAAACCCCCGGCACTCCAACGGGGGGACTGTTGCCGCAGTGAATCTGTCTTGCCTATAAAGGAAAGACAGGTTTTCAACTGTGGCTTTCACTGTTCCCTTTATAGGTTTGAACAATCTACAGTGGCAAGATTGCTCATGACCCCAAGGGGTGCATACGCCTCTAATATCCACGCTATATATTTGGGGTGGCCTCGTGGCGCAGTGGATTAGTCGCCTGTTTCCTATTCGATTCGATTCCCGCAAGGAACGAACGTATGTGACTTAGGTACGAGACTATTGAGGTCACTGAGGGTTTTCTCCGGGCACTCCGGTTTCCTCCCTCCCTTCAATAATGGTACTGGACGCCATTCTGCAAGGCACAGTGCAAGGAGGTAGAAGAAGGGGGAGACCGAAAAAGAGGTGGGAGGACAACATTCGAGAATGGACTGGTTTGACACTGAGCGAAGCCATGAGGGCTGCTGAGGACAGAGAAAGATGGAGTATGCTGGTTAAGCGATCATCTGTGGTGCCCCTACGACCTTCGGGTTATGGGACAGGATAGGATAGGATAGGATAGGACGCAGTCAATATTAAAATAAAATAAAAAATAAAAATTATATTTTCTTTCTGTCTTCCAATAGTGATCTCCCTGCCTTTACACCACCTGTTTGAGTGATGGATGTGTATTTGTTGTGTGTTTGTGTGTGTGTGTGAGGGTGGATGAGACAGGTGAGCGTGTATGTTGGTACAGATCGCCGCGCTTTGAGCCTGATTGATTTGGGGAAAGGCGCGTATAATTATAGCATCCATCATTATTATTATTATTATGATTATGATTATTATTATTATTATTATTATTATTATTATTATTATTATTATTATTATTATTATTATTATTATTATTATTATTATTATTTCAGCTATGTCAGAGCGATGTGTTGACATTCCATTCAGTGCTTGCGTTTAAGTTGTGATGTAGTTCAGAGAATTGTTTCTAGCACTATCTGGTTTGTTTGTTTGGGGATTTTTTTTTCATTAGCCAGCCTCCAGTGGATCAGAGCTAGTTTGGTCGCTAAACCCGGCGTTCATCCGTCTTGGTCTGAGAGCTCAGTCCCCAGGAATTAATTAAGCGATGAGGAAAATCGGGACGAGCCTTTGCTATGCACAAAAGTGCTAGTTAATGATCTCGTCTTTCTAAGTTAAGGATTTATATATATATATATATATATATATTATATATATATATATATATATATATATATATATATATATATATATATATATATATATATATATATATATATATATATATATATATATATATATATATATATATATATCCTTTATTAGATGTCCCCGTTACCTTTTTGAGCGTTGAGGGGAAGGCGTTTGGGATCTCTCTTCTCTTGGCCAGCTTAACGAGGCCGGTGCCTATCGCTTCGGCCACCACCTTCCCCCTTCCTCTTCGCTACCTGTCCTTTTCTGGGTTCTAAACTAGAGCCCAGGTACTCACTCATTTACGACTCGGGATGAATGAGCTAGGGTTTGTGTTGTGTGCTTGTGTCATTTTGTGTCGTTCGGTGGGTGGTGTACTGCCAAGTACAGTACTAACCAACCCTCGACGTTGCTTAACTTGGAACATACGTAGCGTGTGCCCAAAACCTCTATCATAATAATAGTAATAATAATAATAATAATAATAATAATAATAATAATAATAATAATAATAATAATAATAATGAATAACGTTTGTATAGCGCAAAACTCACAGAGACTCATTGCGCAAACACACGCATTCACTCACAATATACAAAAGGATTACATGTATGTATGGAGGTACATCTACCAACAACAAAACCAAAATATTGTTATGTTACACATAAGACTCCTATAGGATGAAAGAGGGGTAGGGTGGGGAGGGGGGGATGCGAGTAAGTTTATCAAAAATCACTACGCTACTGCGCCACCCAAACATAGACATAATAATAACAACAATAAGAGAATACAAAACGAACGTTTCCAGTGAACAAAAATACCACATTTGAACCCACATAAATTAATTGTCAAATACAGACTTTCGGTGTTGGTTAATTTGTCTGGCAAAGATCTCCAACTCGTGTTGAAGCAGCGAAGTCTGTAACATACATGTGTATGTCTTTGAGCCACGGTTTGCAGGACTGTAGCCGCATAGCGTAGCTGAGGCTAGTGGCCGTCTCCTTCGCCACGAATGCATATGATATGTCTCCACCAGGCTGTATGAAGCAGAACCGTAGCTTCCGCTGCTAGTTTCGGCATCCTATCTGTATAATTATGCGCAAAGTGTGTTACACCAGCGCTATCTAGAATACGGTGTTTAAACAATGACCCCTTCGCTAGTCCTTCTCCATTTTTGTAGTATACGTGGCAGGGCAGCGAGTTCTGTGCTAAATTTGGCATCCTGTCTGTATTTACCCGGGCCCTGCGCCGGCTGAAATCGGCGACTCATCCATTCTGGTTGACCACGACGACTTCGCTCGATGCTAAAATAGTCCTTGTGTCTAGTTCCGATCTAGGAGTTTTCTGTCTGTATACAAAACTAGAGTTAAATGGTTAGGCCTGTTCTGTCTTGTGTTAAATATGGGCTTAAATTGGTATTCTGCGCGACTACTTAATGTTAACAGTGATGGCATAGCTATTAATGCCGGCGCGCCTTTTTCAGTGCTAATCATTCGCTTTTTTTTGTTGCTCTCAATGTTAACATTACCCTTTTCTTGTCTTGTGTTTCAAAGCAGACTGTCCACAAAGAATACCTCTGGGCTGTAGTGTCATAATTGGCAGTATTACAGGCCTGGCGAAGCTTGTCTGTTTGTGGCAATGCTATCCATCTATACTTTTACACACACAAAAAAAGTATTTTAAGGCCGGAAGAGGCAGCTGGCGGTTGGCTCAGTGTTTAATTCATGAAGGAAGATCGCATATTGGGCACCATGGCTTCGGATCCTGACTGCAGCCAACAATGTCTTGCCAACTGAATCTGTGTTCCGTGGGCGACGTGGCTGGAATTGTGATTTCATCACACAAAATGTTGTTTTTATTTTATTTTGTTTTTTGTTTTTCGATTTTTCAGGTTTTTCATTGTATGCCATCCAAAGAGAGGGCGATATATTATACAAAAGCAAGATGTATTTTCTTACTGGCTTTCGAATGACGGCTCCCCGTTCCTTTAAGGCAAAGTGACTTATTGTTGGTTTGGGTGTGTTCCTGTGCGGTGCCTGTCTTGTCGTGTCTTACTCCCGTGTCTGTTATTTGGTCTGTTTGTCTTATGTGGCGTGTCTGGGTGTTCATTGAGGCAGAGGACAGCGGCAAGACACGGGCGTGTGTGGGGGCGACGTTGTGAACACAAGCGGACAAACCCGGGGACCGATTCGGTCACCACACACCTCCCACTGATCGATGCTGCCAATCTTTATGCAGATGGGGCTTGGACTGGAACCTCGCTGGCCAACCAGAGTAGGGTAGCTTAGCTCCAGTCTGTGCCCTGGCAAAGTATTGTGCCAGACAAGGTACATATTATATGGTAGACAGCTTTGCAGAGTAGAATCAAAATGATCAATAAAATATTAAAACAGTTGGACTTTTCATTTTACGTCTGTTTACGATGTAGTTTTAGAGTTTGCAGAAATGTATAATCCTCAACCTTGTGTAGATAGACGATAGCATTGACGGCGACGATGACGAGGATCGATGGAGAAATCGGTAATGTTAACGAGAGCAGTTATCTGCATGAAGTCTGTGGTTGACACGGTTGTGGCGATCTTGTTGTAAGGAGATGTCTGATATTGTAAGGAGCTGTCAGGTTATAGTTGTAAGGAGTTGTCGTCTGTATGGGTTGTCTTGTAGTTGTCTACTTAATGTAAGGAGTTGTCTAGTGATAGTTGTATAAGGGGTTGTCTCTTTCGTTGTAAATTGTCTCTTAGTTGTAAGTTGTCTGGTTATAGTTGTAAGGAGTTGTCTGGTTATCGTTGTAAGGAGTTGTGGGGTTAGCTCAATGCTGCTGTCTTTTGTTTTGTGAGGAAGAAACAACAGTGTCGGGGCGGAAGCGCCGTGAGAAGCGTCTCCGTGCTGGAATGGCTGTACAGCTGATGGAAGCCTCGCTAGCGGTTGTCGCAGGAAGGATGCTGTGCGGTGACAGTCACTGCTGCACGCTGCCCGCTTAGAGTTTCAGTCCAAGTCAGCAATTCACGAGCGGCGTGAGGACGTAGGAGATAATCTTGTCAGTATTGTCCCTGATGAAGAAAGCAGCTTTCAGGTCAAATCGAGAAATCTTTATTCACAAAATATACAGTAAAAATCTGTATTCACAAAATATACAGTGAAAATACAATAATCAAGTCGACCATTGCGCAGATAAGGATAAATTGTATGCCGAGGCGTTACAAGTGAGAAGTTACACTGTTGGTTGTTTATGCCTGGGTGTTGATTGACTCGAGCCACTATGTACTCTTGGCAACATTGCATTGAATTTGTATGTTGAAGCGTTACAAGTGAAAGGCTGGGTTGTGTGTGCCTGTGTATTGTTTGACTCGGCCCACTAGTACTCCAGCAATATTGCATTGTGCATTTGTGTTGTGTTGTGTTTGGTTTGGTTTGGTTTTACAGAGAGCTGCAAAGTACGGAAAGAGTGTGATCTGTGGCTAACTGGCTAACGGTGTGCTAGTACGTCTGTCATAGCTTTGTGCATGTGCGTGGGGATTCAATCGCCCATCCACAGCACCCACATAGCCAACAGACCAATAGTATCGTCTTCTGTCTTCTGTGCCAAGAAGTGCTTTGGGATGACGGACGGCCTTAATGCTGATTGTCAGCTCTCTCCTTCATAGCTGACAGTGCAACACGTGCATTCACACTAATTTGCAGCTTCCTTATAGTGTTTCGTCCCTATCTGGCTGGTACTTGTGTTTTGTTTTGTTTTGATTTGTTTTTGTTTGTTTGTTTGGTCGTTGTTGTTTTGTTTTGTTTTTTAGCGTGTGTGGGGAAAGGGGGGAAGAGTGTGAGGAAAGGGGTTAAAATGGTGTCTGTAGATAACATAATTTTATGTAGGTCAGAATATATATTTGCCAACACGTTGAAAGGGAGAAGCGGAGGGAGGTTACCCTCTACCTCTATGATCATCCTCTTCGACGCTTTTGGAAACAAGCTTGATGGATGTCGAACACTCGTATTGATTGTGCTTTTTGTATAATTTGTAGAACAAAAGTGGACATCTATTTCTTTAACAGCGGCGGAGCACCCCCCTGTTATCAGAAGCTGACCTCAGCATCTCCCCCGACCGTTGATATGGGGTTATTCTACCTGGAGTTTATTTTGGAGACTCGTGGTCTCGACTCCATTCAATGCACCAAGGGTGCGTGGGACGCTCACTTTTTGTTTTCTTCTCCAGACAGTAAGGCACGCATTCCCGGTTTTTAAAAAAACTAGATCACCGAGTTATAGGTTGACTTACGATCTTTGTTAACAAGTGCTGTTCGACCATGGGTTTATTTTCGTGGTAGATTTCGTGATGGATGGCTGTTTGGAATGCACCAGAGTGCAAGGCATCCATTGTAGATACACCGTGCACTCACCTCTGACTAATTGTCCTCTCTCTCTCTCTCTCTCTCTCTCTCTCTCTCTCTCTCTCTCTCTCTCTCTCTCTCTCTCCCTCCCTCCCTCCCTCCCTCTCTCTCTCTCTCTTTCTCTCTCTTCCCCGCTGCCCTTTCCTCTTTCTCTTCTCTTTTCACTGTGTTTGTCACATGTAGAAAGAAGTTCGTGCTTGTTTTGGCGTGTTTAAACCATAGGTTGGTTGTGTATAATGTAGTAGTATGTATAATATAGCAGAAGATGTGATAACAGAAAACACGGGTTTACATACTATGAGTTCTATTGATAACATCAGCTTTGATGTGAGCGTTAGGTTGGCCAAATCTTTAATTGATTCTCCAGTAGCTCGGTTCATTTGATTAGTTAATTTAATGTGGCGTGTGAGTGCGCATGTATGCGTGCATGTGTAAATGCGTGTGTGAATATGAATGTGCGTCTTATCATTTTGATGAAGAAGACGTTAATAAAAGGAGATAGCACGCAGCAGACCAAAAACTGTCCGCAATGCATGTATTTGGATGATGGTATTTCAGTAAATATTTAAGCAACAGAAAGAAAAAAAACAACATACGTGTCTCATATTGTAAACGTTACATTTATATATTGTAAGTGTTGCAGTAATTATAGATACTAAGATCCATCCACTATAATCCAAGCAACCATTTTAGGCTTTTTCTTGACGTTGTTAGTGGCAGAAGTAGTGATGATTAGGTCATTCGTCGGTAGTTATGCGTGTTTGTACTATCCTATAGGTTGTTTGTGTATAACTTACTATAGATAGATAGGTGTACTACGTACAGCGCAGCAGGCATTGCCGTTTATGAAGGTATCTGCACTAAATGCTATAGAGCACACAACAATGACCTACGAATATGCTGAAAGACCCTCTTTGCTTTGTGTTGGATGTGTATGGATTTACCTGCGGCTGGACTTAATAGCCTTATTGCCAACGCCTTGGGCAGCCCTTGAGCTGGAACAAAGCGCTATATAAGAAGGATAAAGAATAAATGTTGGTATCATCCTGCAGTTAGCGTTAGTTTGGATCGGTTTAGATTGATTTTAGTATAGCTCGGCTTAAAGTAATATTTATTATAAGTAATAATGTGTCTTGGATTATTTGAGACTTTCTTTTCTTGCGTGTGATAGCATTATCTCCTTTGTTTAAGATTACCTATCTTGTCCGAAGAGTCCTCTTTTAAAAAAAAAATTAAAATAATATTTTAAAAAAAAAGTGGTTGGCCGCTTGAAATAACCGTCTGTTATATCGACAGTGGTTGGAGTAGACGTTAAACTTCAATGTTCATTCATTGATTTAAAAAAAAAAATTTTTTTGGATTGTTGGAAATTAACAATATTAATAATCCTATCCTATCCCGTAACTCGAAGGTCGTTGGGGCATCACAGATGATCGTTTAACCAGCGTACTCCATCTTTCTCTGTCCTCCGCAACCCTCATGGCTTCGCTCAGTGTCAAGCCAGTCCATTCTCGAATGTTGTCCTCCCACCTCTTTTTCGTTCTCCCTCTTCTTCTACCTCCTTGCACTGCGCCTTGCAGGATGGTCTTTGCAAGGCCTGATGCTCTGGTGACGTGGCCTTACCATCGGAGTTTTCGTTTCTTCACCACTGTGTGAGCAGGTCATCGTGTTGTCCAATGGCTTGTGTGATGGTCTGTCGGACTTCGTCGTTGGTGATGTGCTGGGTATAGGAAATGCCCAGAAGTTTTTTGTAGCACCTCATCTCCATGCTTTGTATTCTTCGTTGTAGATCTGCTGTGAGGGTCCATGTTTCGCAAGCGTATAGGAAGATGGAGATGACAAGGGAGCGCAGCAGCCGTCCCTTGGAGTGAAGACTGATGGTCCTTTCTTTCCATATGGCCTTTAAACTTGTCAGGGCAGCAGTTGTTTGTGCGATCCTGGAGAGGACTTCCTGTCGGGACCCATTGTCTGATACAATGGCTCCTAAATATTTGAAGCTATGCACTGTGTTGAGGGATTGGCCTTGGACTTTTTTGTCAATAATAATAATAATAATAATAATAATAATAATAATAATAATAATAATAATAATAATAATAATAATAATTATTATTATTATTATTATTATTATTATTATTATTATTATTATTATTATTATTATTATTATTATTATTATTATTATTATTATAGTGTAGTATTACATGTCATTTACACAGCAGCTCTTCGCTCATACAGCGTTGCTGAGATTAGAGGCGAAGCTTTCTTACACAGAGAGAGAGAGAGAGAGAGAGAGAGAGAGAGAGAGAGAGAGAGAGAGAGAGAGAGAGAGAGACAGACAGACAGACAGACAGACAGACAGACAGACAGACAGAGAGACAGCGCAAGACTTCGTCTATAGTTTCAGGCACGTTTTATGCCCTTCGTTGGAGCTGATAAATGCGCTCTAAGTATTTATGGGCGATTACAAATGACTTTTATCTGTTAAGCTCACACTGTCTACTGCTTCCAGCGCCTTGAGCAGAACTTGAGCTGGAAAAGCGCTACCTACACAAAAAAGATTAAAAATTCTCAAATAAATACAATGACAATAGTTTCAGTTGAAAGCGACAACCAAATCTTCAGACTCTGCAATGTATTACAAGCACATGGACTGAAAAAAAAATAATAATAAAAAAGGTACGCTGCCTTTGAGGAGGGATAGACAATGACTTTATTTTCAGCGTTAGCGTTAAAATAACGTTGACAACGCTCAGGAAATTGTCGTCTGTAAACAGATGGCGTGCTCAGCAACAAGTAAGAGCGAGAAGGGGCTGGCTGGCACAATTGTTGCTGAATTAGTCTCTCTCTCTTCTACTTCTTCTTCTTCTTCTTCTTCCTCCTTCTCCTTTATCGATCTCTCTTGTCTTGCCTTTATAGGGCGTGTGCTGTTAGTGAACATTTTCACTAGTGACTAGATCGCTTCTTCTGGCTTCATTCGATGCCATTTCAATTCTTTCTGACTTCAGTAAGCGCAAGTTTCATTTTTGTGACTGTTTAGTGGATGCAAGTCTGGTTTCAGCGGGCTGTAATGTACTGCAGTGGGAGCAATGTTCATTCCTCTGTATTTCAGTGGGTGCAATGTTCATTCATTCTGACTTCAGTGGATGCAATTGTCTTTCTTCTGACTATTCAGTGGATGCAATTTTTTTTATTCTTGTGACTATTCAGTGAATACAATTTTCGTTCTTCTGACTATTCAGTGGATGCAATTTTCATTCTTCTTTCTATTCAGTGGATGCAATTTTCATTCTTCTGACTATTCAGTGGATGCAATTTTTTATTCTTGTGACTATTCATTGAATACAATTTTTATTCTTCTGACTATTCAGTGGATGCAATTTTCGTTCTTCTGACTATTCAGTGGATGCAGGTTTGATTCTTCTGGCTTCAGCGGGCTGTAATGTACTTCAGTGGGTGCGGTTTTGGTTTTTTTCTGACTGAAGTCTTTATTTCAGTGGGAGCAATGTTCCATTCCTCTGTATTTCAGTGGGTGCAATTTTCATTCTTTCTGACTTCAGTGGATGCAATTGTCATTCTCTGACTAGTCAGTGGATGCAGGTTTTTTTTTTCTTGTGACTATTCAGTGGATACAATTTTCATTCTTCTGACTATTCAGTGGATACAATTTTCATTCTTTTGACTATTCAGTGGATGCAATTTTCATTCTTCTGACTATTCAGTGGATGCAATTTTCATTCTTCTGACTTCAGCGGGCTCTAATGTACTTCAGTGGGTGCGGTTTTGGTTTTTTTCTGACTTCAGTCTTTATTTCAGTTGGAGCAATGTTCATTCCTCTGTATTTTAGTGGGTGCGATTTTCATTCTTGCGACTTCAGTAGGTTGCAATTCTCGTTCCTCTGCATTTCAGTGGGTTCAAGTTTAATTCTTCTGACTTCAGTGGGCAGTAATGACTTAAGTGAGCAGTAATGACTTCAGTGGATGCGATTTTCATTCTTTGTGACTTCAATGGCGGTGAGAGCGGAGTGGAGTTATACACTATTAAATGAAAGACCAAAACGCTCAAAGGAAAGTGGAAATTTATGACCGAGGACGGTCTTGTTTTCAAAGGGGTGACACAACTCGTGTGTGACCGGCAGTGTTCATCCGTGTCGTCGTAGACATTCAATAGCAAGTTTTAGTGTTATAATTTATTTAATAAAGGTGAAGGTGTTTCTAAAGTTAAACGGTTAATTTTTTTCATATAAATGTTTTTTTTTTTTTGCTTTTTGTTGTTGTTGTTGTTGTTTTAATATTATTTGGACGAGGCCTTCATTGAGATACAGATTTTTGATTGCCGAGTGACATACAGTAGGTGAGGAATACAGTGCGCCGTGTGAGGCACGTACAAACATTTCATAAATCATTCCACAGCCATACTGAATATTAGGCACGCAAACAGATTTTAAAAGGGGAGAGAGAGAGAGAGAGAGAGAGAGAGAGAGAGAGAGAGAGAGAGAGAGAGAGAGAGAGCGAGCGAGCGAGCGAGAGAGAGAGAGAGAGAGAGAGAGAGAGATTAAAAGAAACTGGTAAAGGAACAAAAGAAAATCCAAAATCATTGACCACACCATCACAGTAAATACCAAAGACAAAATCATGTGTCTTCAAATTTTACATGTCTTAATCGTTTTAGGAAATGAGTGCTAATGTTTCTTGAAAATTAAAATGGAAATCACACATACACACACACGCACTCTCTCTCTCTCTCTCTCTCTCTCTCTCTCTCTCTCTCTTTCTCTCTCTCTCTCTCTCTCTCTCTCTCTCTCTCTCTCTCTCTCTCTCTCTCTCTCTCTCTCTCTCTCTCTCTCTCTCTCTCTCTCTCAGCATAATTTGTTGTTTTTTTGTCCCACCGACCTGGCTCAGTAGGCATTCGCCAGGCACACCTGATGTCTCAGGTTCAAATCCCTGTAGTGAGGCAAAATAAAAGTGGCCATTTTCGCTGTCCGTATTTGCAGTATGATTGCTCTGGTGGTTCAGTGTTGATTTAGGTCCTTATCATCCGGTTTCCCTGGGACGGTTATTCCCGTCTGCCACGTCGCCAATGGTGGGTTTTGACGTTAAACCTCAATGTTCATTCATTCATTGTGGGTTTAGTTAAGTTGAAGTTATTCCGATACTTTAAACCGGCCCCTGTGGAAGTCGATACTTTGCGACAGACATAATAATCTGTGATTGTGAAAACTCGTATTATTGATAGAAAGGGTCATATTGCAAAATCTCGTCACGAGCGACAAGGAAACTGAATTTATTTCCCGAGTGCAGAGTGGCTTGTACTTGCGTTTGACTTGCACTTGACTTGTTGACTTGACTTGAAACCTATACGACTTCCAATCTCTAACATTAAGGACTTCAAATCGGTGCCACTAAAACTAACCGCAGATTTTGTGGTGGCAGTCAAACCAGTTTTGTTGTCGTTGTATCAGTTTTTATTCATCAGTACTGATTGTAAAAATCTGTTTCAAGATAGGAGTTTATATTTCACAGCTTCCCTGGTGTTTTTACTTTTCAACCGTGTATTTTATTTTAAGTTTGATAGTTTGTGGTTGCATTCATCTGCAATGCCAGAGAAGCATGCAGCTATTCTAGTTTCTTGTACTGTGATGCGTCGAAAGCATAATATAAATGTACACTCGTCTCCAGTAGAGTACTGAACATTTTTATTTTAAATAATTTGACTGCCACAGGCTTAAATTGCAAAGTGTAAAACAGAAAGCTAGGAGTGGTTTAGCGATGATGTTACTACCATTTTGTATAATCGTCTCTCATTAGGTCTGCAACAGCAATGTGCATACTAAGCCCAGACCGAAGGCAGGCGCCGATGTTTTCAAGGATTATAGAAGAGAGACGTTGGTGAATATGTTAAAACGACGGGACTATAACATTAAATGAGAAAGATGATAACGTGTGGTGGAAGAAAGACTATGCTGATGATATACAGACGACGTTGGTGTTATGGATTATACGTCTGTCTAAGGGATGTACTGCATAGTTTGGTATCGTAACATTATTATAATTAATGAAAGAAACTGTGATTGGCTTGACTTGCATTGACAAATACGTAACATTATTGCTTGGCCACGGCGTGAATTGCAACGTTGCTTTGTGTAATAAGGAATGTGTATCTACTATGAACTATGATAATATTTAAGGATTGTGCAGCCAAATATCCACTATTGCATTTCTATGGAATGTACACTCGGTGAAAGGCAACGAGCAGACGTTCATTTGAATCTGTGTTGACAGAAACTGGATACTGGATTAGCATCAACGATTGCATGGCACACTTTGAACGTGTACGTGTTCGCGTCAAAAACGATGGGGACCAGACATCCACAGTGATTTTTTTTTAAAATGCAACATCCACCATGAAAAATGATTATTGTGAGCTAACGGGATTTGCTCGTCAACGACGACGATGACGGCGACGGCGTCGACGATAGACACACCGTGGCGATGGCTCCTGTATATAGCATGCCCGTGTCGTCGCTACAAGCACTCCGACAAGTATCAACCTAACACGGTAATCACCTTCTAGTGAAGCTGTTAATTTCATAATTACACAGGGGGGACCAAAAGTAGGATTTACAGTTATTAAACTATCTTTTATAAGGTTGAGATTACTTGCTTAGTAATACCAATATAAAACATTCCTCACAGTATTTAAATCTAACTTACCTAAACAGCTTTTTCCTTGCTGATTGTAATTTATTTTATCATGTAAAGCTAACTTTTAACGAATTTATCGCTGTTCTAGTGTGGAATTTTCAAATCAATAGTCTACGTGATACCTGTAAACCTACTTTTGGGACACCCGGTATAATCTTACCCAACACTGCTGGTTTTGAGTGCCTGCGGGGAGATGGGTAGGGGAGTGGGATTGGAGGGGTGGGGGAGAGGTATATCCATAACGCTAATACTAGTACAACTATCGTCCAAACGCCGTAGAGCTCAAGTGGTAGAGCAATTCGCCTGGCACACCGATGACCCAGGTTCGAATCCCGTGGTGGGCGATATAAACTGTGACCATTTTTACTGTCCATTTTAGCAGTATGATTGCTCTGGTGGTTCAGTGTTGATTCAGGTCCCTACCCCTTGTTCCCTGGGATGGTTATCCCCGTCTGCCATATCGCCGATGGTGGATGTAGATGTTAAACCTCAATGTTCGTTCGTTCGTATCGTTCCACCACAATTGTTGTTGTTCTTCTTCTAGCCGTTTAATCTGAATTTTCCCGGGTTCTTTAAGCTTTTCTTTCTTCTTCTTTTTCTTTCTTTCTTTCTTTCTTGCTTTTCTTCTCTTTTCTTTTCTTTTCTTTGTTTTATTTTTTTTTTCTTGATTTTCTATATTTCTTTCGTCTTTTCTTTCTTTCTTTCTCTGTTCTGTTCTATTAATTTCTTTTTTTCCCCTTTAGTTTCTTTCTTTCGTTCGTTCCTTAATGCTTCTTTTTTTCTTTTTTCTCTTCTTTCGTTCTTTGTATTTTTTTCCCTTCTTTTTGTTTCTTTCTTTCTGTTTTCTTTTTATTTCGTTTCCTTTCTTTCTTTCAGTAAATATTATTACATACCATTGCTTTTGAACGTCAGAAGTTATTTCTAAGTCTGTTGAATAACTTAATCAATTTTGATCAGTACTGCGAATAAGTTAACACGATATTTAGCTTAGTGTGTTCATCTCTTTTTTTGCTTTTCAGTATTTTTCAGACGACATTACTTTGATTTAGATAATGTATTTTTATGAAAAACATTTCTCGGTGTGCGAACGACGTCATTAGAGTAATGTATATATATATATATATATATATATATATATATATATATATATATATATATATATATATATATATATATATATATATATATATATATATGAATCTGTTAATAGTCTGTGAAAGACGATCTGTGGTGAGTTATTTGTAGTCTTATGCCGTCTTAGTCTTGATTTTTTTTTTCCATGTCGGGAATTGTTTTTATAATATTATACATGCGTAATGTAGATGCAATGGTTAATGGGTTCACCTCTTGGTGAAATTAGTTGTGATGAAGACATTTAAATCTTGAATATTTACGTCCAATAATCTCGTTATTTGTATTTGTAGTCACTGTCGTCGTCATTAGCCCCCACCCCCACCCACTTCCGTCCCCACTCTTCCACGTCGTCCTTTTTTTTTTTTTTAAATATACTCTCTCTCTCTCTCTCTCTCTCTCTCTCTCTCTCTCTCTCTCTCTCTCTCTCTCTCTTTCTCTCTCTCTCTCTCTCTCTCTCTCTCTCTCTCTCTCTCTCTCTCTCTCTCTCTCTCTCTCTCTCATCCTTTTATCATCATTGACAACAACCACCACAGCCAACACAATTAGTAGCAAACTGTAGAAAAATTGCTTTTTATATTTAATATATCCTCTGCCCAGCCACACCTTACTGAGCTGTTCATAGTGGTGTACCGATATGCATAGAAAATGAGCGCTGACGTGATACCGTCATCACGATCGCCCTTGTGAAAAATCCTTCCCTCCTAGACTGATTACCTCTGTCTGTGTGTGTGTGTGGGGGGGGGGGGGGGAGGGTGTTTGTGTGTGTGCAAGAGATTGATCTTTTATATAACCGTTTCGTATCTGGACTGATGACGATAAATAATAGATGATCTATGTGAAGGAATGTTGTAAAAAAATGATGATGAGGCAGTATACATTGGTGACTTTGTTGTTGGAATGTGTATAATTTAATAATTGAGCTTCGCATGGGAGAGCACTCTTTCGGATCAGATGAGAGTATAAACCGAGGTCTAGTCTGTGCACCCGCGAACTCTTTAAAAGCCAACAGTACGGACTTTAAAGATCCTGACGCTCCTGTCCTAGTCGGGTGAGTGCCAGCTACACCAATGCACCCAGCATGCACTAGGTCCCTTCTCGCCCATCCACAGTGACCTACATGCAGGATGGTGCTCAGTTGTCTGGGGGTTCAGGTGCCGCGCCTTAATGCAGCAGGTGGGCGCCTGGAGCGGCATGGGATGGATCCTAGATCAGGGAACCCGTTGGGCAGCTTTTGGGCAGAAAAAGCGCTAAATCAAACGATAAAACAAATAAAGAACAGGAAATAAATGAATGCGATGCGCATGTTTGTTACTGGAGTTTTGGAGTATATCAAATTAGTGTTGTGATGTCTGTAGTATCATGATGAGGAGAACAGCTGCCATCGTTATTAATGGTTGTAAAATGGCAACAACAAGCGTTATGGGCATGCCTGCTGTTCGGAGTCCTATCAAAGATGCATGGATTCTGTATCATTTTGCGGGAAATTGGAAACATTAATGCGCATTCCGTTATTCAATGAGTGTCTGGTCCTGTCTTCCTCAGTTGTTATTTTTGGTGGAGTGTTGTTATATATTATGCTTATTGTGTTGTTTTGACGCAGTTTTTCGCTGGCGCCGTCATTGGATGTGGTTTCTTGCAAAGGGGATTATTGTCCCAGAAAGAGATATATCACCATCCCACCCTCACTCCTCCTCCTCCCCATCACCCCCCTCTATCTCTCTCTTCTCCCCCACTCCTCCCCCAGTTGTCATAATTAGGTTGTGTAGTGTTAGACTAAGCCAATAAAATCGTTGTATGCCTAAATTAAAGGCTGTGGGGAAGGGGAGGTGGTTAGTATTACTTTAATTTTAAATTTTATTTTTATAACGAAGTTGTGTAAGTTCTATAGTTGAAATGTCAACATCTTTCATGTCTACAAAATCCTGTGGTCCACGATTGAGTGTGTGTGAAAGCAAAGTTATCTGTATTCAGATTATATCATTACTCATTGAAAATAATGCACCTACCTGTTAAGGAAATAAAGCGTTGATGACTAAGAGCTAGAGAGGTATCATTGGATGATGAAGAGAGGTATTAAGTGTCCGTTCTGGAAGCCCTGATTTTCTGCACTCAAAAAGCAATCACTTCTAAACTATTCAAGTTTGAAGCTTGACATTTTCACCAGCATTTATTTATCCGCTCTTCCATACAAAACAAACACGAAAACAGACTTCGGGGGTGCGTACCAGACTTTATTTTTAGTGAACATTATCTCCCCTCTTTGGGTTCCACCGTTTGGCACGAAGTCGTTTCAGTTTTTTGTTTTCTTCTCTTTAATCTTCATATTTTCGTTTTTCCTTTGATTTTTCACGCAACAAAATTGTATAGGCCTTAGATGTTACAATAAATATTTGCTTTCCATAATAACTCGACGGCGTCCGTAACTGGTAGCATTTAAAATGGGGATTTTTGCTTCCTTGGCATCTGAAGGAGTTTACAGTAGTTGAGTGTGTCTGAGTTTTCTCTGTCTCTTTCATATATTTTTCTCTTTCTCAGAAAAAAACTCTTTTATTTCCATGTTTATCTTTTCTTTGAATTCCTTAGAGACGTTGTGCCCGTTGCTATAAATATGCTCTCTGCAGTCATTTGGCTGTGCTCGTATAGTAACTGGCAAGTTTTCAATTGTGGATTTCTTACTTTCGTATGCCTCAACATCTGAGAACAATAAGATTCTATTTTTTTCGGTTTATCGCTTGTGTGTGGTGAGCCTGTGTGTGTGTGTGTTTGTGTGTGTGTGTGTGTGTGTGATTGTGTGTGGTCGCGCGAGCGTGTATGGTTCTTTGCAGTTCTCGTCTCGTTGGTTGGGTGTGGTTCAACTGGTGTTTACGAGTTCTTTGGAAATTTGGAATTTGAAATGCAGCTTGCTTGTTTTTCAGCGATCAAAGGTCTTTCAATGCTTTCATTAGAGAACTTGCTCTTTTTGGTTGTTGTTTTTTCTTCTTTTCTGAGATCTTTTGATAAATTATGCTGTTTGTGGAACTCGTGTATGTGGTACTCGTTTAATGCGGTTTGCATATCTATCTCTCTCTCTCTCTCTCTCTCTCTCTCTCTCTCTCTCTCTCTCTCTCTCTCTCGCTCTCTCTCTCTCTCTCTCTCTCCCCTATCTTTGCCCTTGCCCTCACCCCCTAGCCCTCTGCCCTCCCCCCCCCACGCCCCTCTTCTCTGTGATGGTACGTACGGCGTTGTTAAATTTGCAATCGCTGAACAGCTAGCTTCGTCTTACCAACTTCAAGGTTAAAACTAAACCGAGATAATTCAGAGAAAGTTAAACTCAAGACTTTTTTTAATTTTTATTTTATTTTGGGGAATTGGGGGGGGCGGGGAGAGAGACAGACAGACAGACAGAGAGAGAGAGAGAGAGATTGGGGAAGGAAGAAGAAAGAGAGTGAAGGTGGGTACCTATAATGCATGCTTTGTTGCAGAAAGAAAGACAGACAAACGTATAAACAGAGAAAATGTGTTTGATTGGAAACTATAATTTACAGAGGTGGATCCTAACTTTAAGCTAGGCGTGATGTGTGATTGATTTGTCTGTCACGATATTTTATATTATGTTTACAACGTTAGTCCTAACGACGTCTGGAAAAGCCAGGCGAGTAACGATGATGATATTAGCTCTGTAGAGGCACTACGATGAGCTACTACCACTATTGCAGCCACACACCTCACGATCACTGAGGTAAGTGTGTACAATGATTGATTGCCGCGTGGCGCATTTTTTAGCTCAGAGAGCTGCTCAAGGGTAACCCAAAGCGGGTTTGAGCCCGCCACTACTGCCTAAGATGATCTGTGTGAATGGGCAAGCTGTAGTTAACTACATTAGATGGTTTGACTAGACCTTCCTCATTCGTCAAATAACAATATAATCGTCTGGGTGTGGGGTGAATGGGTGTGTGTGTGTGTGTGTGTGTGTGTTTGTGTTTGAATGCGTATGACAAAGTTAAAAATTTCCAAATACAGCACTGTAGTTACAAGTATGTGGGGGGGGTAGGGGGGGTTGAAGGCGAGTGCATTTAGTAGGCTTATGTGTTTTACTTATCCTTGCTGCCACCAAGTTCAAACTTGTTCAATAAAGGATGCGGGCTGTTTGTCGGGCTCTTATGCTTTTGAAAGAATCATTATTGCTTACTGTAGTTCAAATAGGACTAGCCGTGCTATAGCATCAAGTTGTATTGTGGCATTAGGTGGGGAAGGCCAGCTTGAGGCTGCAGCAGTGTAGATTATGATGTGTAAAGAGATGAGGGGTTGGTAGCGGGAGTATATTATAATGGTGGGGAGAGGAGAAGGAAGAGGTAAGTGGTGTTAGTTAAATTTGTAATAGATCTGGGTTAAAGGTTACTCATTTATTGTCTATTATCCACCTAGGAAAGGGGGTACAAGCTAATGAATTTTTGGAGGAGGTTGAGGGTGGGGGTGGGTACGGTGTGGTAGGCAAGGGTTATGGGTGCTAAATGTAAACCATCCTCTTATATGTAGTAAACTTGTTAGGCGGTTTAAAGTCCCTGTTCTCGTTATATGTAACCCTTGACTGTCTGACAGGAGTATAATTGCTTTGAACTTCCTATGCTTGTTCTTTTTTTCTTTTTTGTTTAATGCCAGTAAGTGGTTGCAGACGAAGTTGAGACGAAGGAGTAAAAGTTTCGCCGGCAAAGACGCAAGATTAACCAGATTGGGATATTTGCACTTTGAAATAAGAATCTTCCAAACTGCAACGCAAGACAAAAAGGATTACTACACTGGGTTGCGGGTTGGAGCTAAATTGAACACAACGAAATCAGAACAATAAAGTGTTAAGAGGGGTCTTACAGAGAGAGTTAAAAAGGGTCTAGGATGGTGGTTTTTAAAATAAGCTCAAAGAATTACTTCCTACTCTACCCCTCCCCCTTTCCCTTCCCTACCAACCTCTCCCGAGAAGTATTAGGGTTAGGACGAATAGAGAAAATAACACCAAGAAAAGCGTGAAGGAGACTTCGTAAAGTTTCCACAAGAAGTAGCTGAGACTAGACGAGGCCTGCTCCCTCCCTCATGTTGACAGAGAGTTAGAAAGCACCGTCTAGTCTTGGCTACGCTGTATCAACATTTGGTTGTAAGGGAATAATGGGGACCTGTAACAGGAAAGATAAACCACTAGGAAAAAAAATAAGTACAGGGAATAGGTTGGAGATGGGAGGGGTTTGATGCCAGGTCTGGATGACCTCGTGGGTGCCAAACAGGTTGGACTAATTTATCTACCGTTTGATTGGAAGCACCTGTCCTTTTAGATCTATCAGGCCTGACGTCACAGCATAGAGAACGGTAAAGTCAATGACGCTGGTGAAAGATTTGTTGTGGTTGTATACTCTAAACATTGATTACCCTTTTATCACACTCCGGCGTCAAAGGTAAGGTACCGTTTTAATGGAACTTTATGTTATGCCAACTCAAAACAAGATGGTTGAACGTCTTATCGCCTTCACCCCTCTCCAGCATCAAGGTAACATAAATCTAAACTTCTGGGATTGTATGAAGATTTATACAGCAGTCTTGTCAGCTCGAGGAATGTTTTTGTTTGTCATTTTTGTTTTGTTACCCCCGCCCACCCTCCCCCCTCCCCCCATTCCACCTTGTGAAATAGTGTGTTGTTGTGTTCATAAAAATTATATGATCTCCGGATGCACAGCGTTTGCATGGTGACTTCTGTTTTGTGGTTTTTATTTGGCTGTGTGATTTTTTTTTTAAATCTTTGGGTTAGTGTCGTCGCTGTTTCAACTAGGTCTACAAAAGACATATATTCAATGTATTGTTGGTTTTGTTTGTTTGTTTTTTTTTTTTTTAAAACAGTTTAGGTACGTTGAACACTGATCTCCACCAATCTTTCTTTCTTTCAGGTGCCAGACAACCCTAGATTGGAGCATTAACTGTAACTTCTTTTAACTCTCAATACAAAATCTTGCAAACCATGAAGACTGAGGTCCACCGTTTCTGTGTTACAGGAGCCAGCAGAAGGCGGCCAGGCAGCAGAACCGGTGGCAGCAGCGGCAGCAGCAGCAGGTGGCAAGATGGGCCTGGAGGTGACCAGCGAAGAACCAGAGCCAGCCCAGGACATCGAGATGCCCCCGCCCATGGCCATTCAAGGTCACTCCTTCAAAGCCAGCCCCGAGACGCCTGCTGCACCCACGGATGACGCCGTCACAAAACTGGTCAGTGGATGGTTTTTCCTTGGCGTTTTTCGTAGCTTGTCTGTTAGCGTGATAGAGAACAAAATAGAAGTATGCATTTCCGCATTAATACCCTCACACGCGCTTGATCACAAACATACACACACACACACATACACACACACATTAGATATATATATATATATATATATATATATATATATATATATATATATATATATATATATATATATATATATATATATATATATATATATATATCTTTCTTTCTTTCTTTCCTTCTCTCTCTCCTTCTCTCTCTCTCACCTCTTCCACACCCCGCATCTTCTGACTTTTCAATGTGTATTCTTCTTTTCTTTTTCTTTCTACATGACATCAACGATTCATCTCTACCTCAACACTGACTGCTCATGCAAAAGCAACTGTATTGCAACACACACGGTTGGGTAGCAGACCCTGTTGAAACCCAACACTGACAAATAATGCAGCGTTGCCATTCTCTCTCTCTCTCTCTCTCTCTCTCTCTCTCTCTCTCTCTCTCTCTCTCTCTCTCTCTCTCTCTCTCTCCTCCCTCTGTGTGTGAGTGTGTGTCTGTATATCTGTCTATCTCTCTCTACTTATCTGTCTGTATTTATGTCTGTCTGTATCTCCCTGTGCCTGTCATTCTCTCTCTCTCTCTCTCTCTCTCTCTCTCTCTCTCTCTCTCTCTCTCTCTCTCTCTCTCTCTCTCCCTCCCTCTCTCTCTCTCACTCTCTCCGTGTTTCCACAAAGAAGATTGAAGATCACCTACCTTTTTTGGACAACTACAGCAAATACTACTACTACTACTACTACTACTACTACTACTACTACTACTACTACTACTACTACTACTACTACTACTACTAATGGAGGCTATAATTATATATGCGCCTTATTGCTAAACCAGACTGGAAGTGCGACGATCTTTAAACAACATACAGGCTGACGTTACATGCAAACTGTACACATGCAACAAACAACACATTCATCACTCAATCATGTGATGTAACAGGCAAGTCGCTAGTAGGTAAAGGAAAGGAAATCACATTTTGTTTAATGTTTTGTTGAAAATGTGTTCGTTTTGAAAGCATCCAAATACCATTATTGAAAGGACATAGGAAACTGAAGTACCCGGAGACAACTGAAAAGTATCGGACCTAAGTTACATAAGTTCCCCCCTCCCGCCCCTTCACACATGCGCACACGCACCTCTCTTCCTGCAGGGTTCGAACCTGTAACCTTCGGCATTGGAAACCAGCACGCACCCTAAGCCAGGCGCTACAGCCCTAACCCCAAAAACTGTATTGAGGATTAGTGTTTGGTTGCGGTCTACAGGGTGAGCTAAGTTGAAGATGAAACGGGGTCAAAGTTGATGCTTGCTGACAGCTACTGATACCACACCATGAAAGACATCTGTAAGGGTTCCTCGCTTTTAGCCTCTCATCGTTTATTGTTCGTGGTCTTCTTCTAGGGTTGAGCAACCACAATCAGTACGTTGGTTCATGTGCTGTATTGAAGGAACTTCCTTCAATACTGTCATCCTTTTTCTGCCTGTATCGTCCTATCTTTCTCCTAGTTGTCTTACCTAGGCCTGTTGGCAGTAAGTACTCCTTCAACACCTGGTTCTGCTGCATCTTCACCAGGTTTCCTAGTTTCCTGCTACATCCTCACCTGATTCCTAGTCTTCTGCTGCATCGTCATCTGGTTTCCTAGTTTCCTGCTACATTGTCACCTGGTTTCCTAGTTTTATGCAGCATCTTCACCCGGTTTCCCAGTTTTCTGCTGATTCTTCAGCTGGTTTTCTGCTGCTTCTTTATCTAGTTTCCTAGTTTTCTGCTGCTTCTTCACCTGGTTTCCTAGTTTTCTGCTGCTTCTTTACCTGGTTTCCTAGTTTTCTGCTGCTTCTTAACTTGGTTTCCTAGTTTTCTGGTTTCCTAGTTTTCTGCTGCATCTTCACCTGGTTTTCTAGATTTCTGCTGCATCTTCACCTGATTTCTTAGTTTTCTGCTGCATCATCATCTGGTTTCCTAGTTACCTGCTGCATCTTTACTTGGTTTCCTAGAGTTATGCTGCATCGTCACCTGGATTCCTAGTTTTCTGCTGCTTCTTTACCGGGTCTCCTAGATTTCTGCTGCTTCTTCACCAGGTCTCCTAGTTTTCTGCTGCTTCTTCACCGGATTTCCTAGTTTTCTGCTGCACCTTTACCTGGTTTTCTGCTGCTTCTTCACCTGGTTTACTAGTTTTTTGCTGCTTTATCACCTGGTTTCCTTGTTTTTTGCTGCATCTTCACTGGGTTTCCCAGTTTTCTGCTGCTTTTTCACCTGGTTTCCTAGTTTTCTGCTGCATTTTCACATGGTTTCCTAGTTTTTTGCTTCTTTGTCACCTGGTTTCCTAGTTTTCTGCTCCTTCTTCACCTGGTTTCATAGTTTTCAGCTGCTCCTTTACCTGGTCTCCTAGTTTACTGCTGCACATTCACCTGGTCGGCTAGTTTTCTGCTGCATCTTTACCTGGTTTTCTAGTTTTCTGTTGCTTCTTCACCTGGTTTCCTAGTTTTCTGCTGCATCTTTACCTGGTTTCCTAGTTTCCTGCAGCATCTTTACCTGGTTTCCTAGTTTTCTGCTGCTACTTTACCTGGTCTCCTAGTTTTATGCTGCTTCTTCACCTGGTGGTCTCCTAGTTTTCTGCTGCTTCTTCATCTGGTTCCCTAGTTTTCTACTTCATCTTCACCTGGTTTCCTAGTTTTCTGCTGCATCTTCAACTGGTTTCCTTGTATTCTGCTGCATCTTCACCTTGTTTCCTAGTTTTCTGCTGCATCTTCTCCCGCTCTCCTAGTTTTCTGCTGCATCGTCACCTGGTCTCCTAGATTTCTGCTGCATCGTCACATGGTCTTCTAGTTTTCTGATGCATCGTCATCTGGTCTTCTAGTTTTCTGTTGCATTGTCATCTGGTCTCCTAGTTTTCGACTGCATCGCCATCTGGTCTTATAGTTCTTTTCTGCTTTCTGGCCATATACTGCTTCTCTAAAGCCATGGGGTCCTGATTCGGCTTTTTGCAGTGTGCTGGAACCTTTGAACAATGACTAACTAATCTAATGCCAGGCTGTTCTGTCCTCATACTTCTTCTCTACTGCATCGTTTTCTGGGTTCAAACTGCTGTTGTATTGCTTACTGTTGTTTGGCATACTGTTTAGAACTCTATTGCCAAGCTGGTAGGGTTGTTGTTGTTGTTGTTCAGAGATTTTCCAGTGTGTTCCCTACTCTGACCTGCGTTGTATGACTGGCTTTTACTATAAACGATTGTGGCAGACCCAATGGTCTAATCGAATCAATAACAAACTATTTCAAATTCTTCCAGATTTGTCTAAACTGCTTCTTTGCCTAATATTGCATCCACTCGCAAGGAAGAAACTGTTTTGGCCTGCCTTCATATTGGGCATACTTAATATGTCACCCATAGTTTCATTTTGAAAGGAAAAGAGCCACCCTGGTGCTTTGCATGTGACAAATCCTTTTCCGTCCGCCATTTTATGTCTGAATGTGCTGATCTGGTTGATGAGAGAAAACGATATTTTGGTTCTATACCTTTAAATTAGATTTTTAAAGTTTGCAATAGTCAAACTTGTTTACATTTGTATGTCATGTTGGTTTGTTTTATCGCATATATGGCATTTCATTTATTTGTATGATTGGTTAAAGTTCAGCACTAAAGTTACTTTTATGTACATCTTAAATCACATTTTATTGTATTAGCGGTCTAGTCTGAC